>JAKCOX010000021.1:0-387500 GCA_022605575.1 Laterallus jamaicensis coturniculus
ACTCCAAACCTCCCTACCCCTCCCCTTCCTTCCCTCCTCCCTCCTCCCCCCCTTCCTCCCTTCCCTCCCTTCCTCCCTTCCTCCTTCCCTCCCTTCCTCCCTTCCTCCCTTTCCTTCCTCCTTCCTCCCTTCCTCCCTTCCTCCTTCCTCCCTTCCCTCCCCTTCCTCCCTTCCTCCCTTCCTCGCCTTCCTCCCTTCCTCCCTTCCTCCCTTCCTCCCTTCCTCCCTTCCTCTCCTTCCTCCCTTCCTCCCTTCCTCCCTCCTCCTTCCTCCCCTTCCTCCCTTCCTTCTTCCTTCCTTCCTTCCCTTCCTTCTCCTTCCTTCCTTCCTTCCTTCCTTCCTTCCTTCTTCCTTCCTCTTCTTCCTTCCTTCCTTCCTCCCCTCCTCCCTCCTCCCTCCCTCCCCTCCTCCCCCTTCTCTCTTTCTCTCTCTCTTTCTCTCTCTCTCTTTCCCCTTCTCCCTTACTCCCTTTTCCTTTCCTTTCCTTTTCCTTTCCTTTCCTTTCCTTTCCTTTCCTTTCCTTTCCTTTCCTTTCCTTTCCTTTCCTTTCCTTTCCTTTCCTTTCCTTTCCTTTTCCTTTCCTTTCCTTTCCTTTCCTTTCCTTTCCTTTCCTTTCCTTTCCTTTCCTTTCCTTTCCTTTCCTTTCCTTTCCTTTCCTTCCCTTCCCTTCCCTTCCCTTCCCTTCCCGTCCCGTCCCGTCCCGTCCCTTCCCTTCCCTTCCCTTCCCTTCCCTTCCCTTCCCTTCCCTTCCCTTCCCTTCCCTTCCCTTCCCTTCCCTTCCCTTCCCTTCCCTTCCCTTCCCTTCCCTTCCCTTTCCTTTCTTCCCCTTCCCCTTCCCCTTCCCCTTCCCCTTCCCCTTCCCCTTCCCCTTCCCCTTCCCCTTCCCCCTTCCCCCTTCCCCTGTCCCCTTCCCCTTCCCCTTCCCCTTCCCTTTCCATTGTGTAGCAGGTAGTTCAAGTTCAGTAAAGATCACTTGAACTCCAAGAGGTGGACCAGACCACACTTGGCATTCAGATCTGCACAGGAGTGCAAATGAAGTCACTGATTTAAGTGTAATCTTATGGTATATGAGTGTAGCTGGGACCTGAATTGCTGAACAACATAAAAGGAAACCTTAAATGCACTGTCTGCCAGTAAATCTTGACTTGCTGGCACTCAGAGGAGACACGCCATCCAGTGCCCATCAGCAGTAAAGCCTGCTCAGTTTATGTGTCCATGTGAGGACTGTAACTGGTCTTCACATCAGACTTGGACCTTCAGGATGGAGCAGTGACTGGAACAGCTCTCCCTCGTAAGTGCATATTTATCAGTACTTGCTCACCACCTGCATAACTGACACCAGCCATCCTGGGCCGAACTCACAGCGTGGCAGTGCCTCTCATTGTGCTGAATCCTTCCATAGTAACATACACACACACATCAAATGGGCATTGAACTACCCCTAAGCTTGAAAAAGCATCTCTCTCTCTCAGTTTTGTGGCTCCATCTCTGTTTATGAGATTAAAAATGAAGTGTGGGAGCAAATGGGGACGCTCGTGCTTGTAATTGCTTGCTTTGCATGACAGCCAGATAGTGCGAGGCACAGCGACTCCCCAACCCATCTTACAGCTGAACTGCAAGAGGAGAGCTGTGAGCACTAATTTTACAGAGCAAGCAGACCTGCTAGAGGACTGGCTGCCTTTTTAATATCTGTCCCAATGACGTGCAAAGGAGTTAAGATCTCACTACAAGCAGGGATGCCTGGGAAGTTCCAAGTTTGGCTATGCCTCTGAAATCTAGGGCCCACGTGAATTGCCTCACATGTAGCCCCTGCTTTTACTGACCTACAGCATGGGCCAATCTTTGCTGAGTTGGAGATTCAATGCCTACCAACTTTGTCATGCCAGGTGGGTAGCAAAATGCCAGCCTTGGGAAAGGCTCTTGCTGTGCTAGATATACCTGATGGGGCTGAAGTCAAAAGGAAAGCTTCTCCTGCCCAGTCTCCAAAGTCCCAGCAGGGGATCAGATGAATGGCTGCCAAGGAGAAATAGGCCGTTTCAGGAGGTGTGGCTGATGATGCAGGAAATAGTACTCCCCTCTAAGAGAGTGCTTAGCCACTTGCTTGGCAGACTGGGAGGCCCTGCAGCTCAGTTGGCTATGCTATCTTTGGAAGAGAGGTGAGATGAAGGTGTTTTATGCTCCTGACCTTTAATATGCTTGTGCTGTTCTTGAGTTTGAAGTGTAAGCTGCAGGGCCTGGGTCACATTTCAGTGTGAATGCAGTCGCACTTACTTTTCCTGTTGGATGTCATTATTCTGCTTGCTTTTCTCTCTATCCTAACATGCTGAGGGTGCTGCAGTGCACAGCTGAGCAGATGGCTCACTTCAGTCTGGAGACGGATCCATTTCTGAGCATGGGGATTCTTGTATCTAAACAAGTGCCTGAATTAAACCACTTGAGTGAAAGCCACAAGGTAAACTGGAGGTCTTTGAGGTCATTTACCGTGTGTATGGGGGTGATCCGCTCACAAGGGAGGAGGAGAAGGGAGATAAAGCTCGGCAAGAGGAATACTGCTTGCTGCATCCTCAACATTCATCATCCTGCAGCATGTGGGGGTTTCCTGAGGACGCGCAATCCCAGATTTGCTAGAAATGATTTTGTGAGGTCTGGTGAGCACAAAGCCGCAGACAGCATGGTCACAGGCTTGCCATCTGTGCCTGATCCCAGTAGCCATCAGGCCTGCAGCTCACACGTGAGGTTCTCAGCACTCTGTTTTTGTTGCAAAAATGGTTCTGTTCTCCATCCAGGCAGCCTTCAGGCCAGACCTCATCTCCCAGGACACTGCAGTGATGGAAGGTGGCCAGTACAGTGTGGTATCAGTATAACTCTGTGTGTACTGGGAGCTTAAGTAAACCTTAAGTCAGGAAACATCATTGCTTCATCCTGCAAAGAGAAAATAAATTCTAATGAACCTTGATCTTTGAAAGCCTTTCAGACTCATTTAGAGGGGCCACGTGGTGTTGCAAATGTAAGGTCCCAAGTGTGGACATGCAGAGAGTACCACTATCACTATTTCACTGAAGCTTACAGAGGATTTCACTGCAGAAAATTAGCATTTATTTAGCGCTTCCTGCAATACACTGTTGCTGCATTGTTATGCTGTTTGAAAAGCTACTTTCTTCCCCATAAGTACAGGTCAAGAACCAGCCATAGTAAGATAGTCAAAACAGCAGGTGTGCAGATGCTTTTAGACATCAAAGGTAAACTAACAATGTTTAGCTATATGTTTATCAGATCTCGTTATAATCACTAACCAGTCAGTGGTGTGTAACCAATTAGCAGTATTTTAGCTTGCCATGTTTGCAGTAATAACTGTCTATAATCTGTGTGATTTCACCAAATAAATGGCCTCACCTAAAATTCCTATCGAATTACTTGTTGCCCATCGTGGATCTCCCCACAGCTCTACTTGGGCTACTTCTCAATTAGGCAATCTAAAATGTGGGCAAGCTGTAATGAGTCAGTGTTGCTGTGGAGAAAGTGTCTTGTGCAAGTTGTGTCCCTCAGGTTGTACAAGGTGAAGTGACACCAAGTTTTAAATACATTGTCTATGGCTGTTAGGACAATATAAAATACATTTTATTCAGAATGCACCAGGCAAAAAAAAAAAGTCATTTCAATGCAGGGATTCTGAATTTTTCAAAAAAGAGAGCCATTGTAAGGTATATTCATGATCCTCTTTCCCTATCATGCCCTTGCCTTAGAGGCTCAGGTTATGAAAATCATTAAAATTATAGTGCATGCTGTGAGGGAACTATGGAAAATTGCTGCTTTGAGCATCTAAAGCTGGAAATGCCTTTGTCTTGGACTGTGGCTACGAGCTTCCTGTCTTCATACACAGTAATGTGTTTTCTCCTTCATAATGTCTTATTTATAAGCATTACTATGCACAATATATAGCACTTACTACCAAGAGATATGGTCCTAATATATGTTGGATGTGGAGGCTGAAAGCAATTTTTTATTCCAATGTAATGTTTCTTTAAAACACTGTGGTTTCAAGGCAGATGGTGGTTAAATACAAGTTAGGGAAAGGAGGAAATATATTTCCAGTGGGGATCTGAAAAATGGAGAATCAGTGGTCTAGAGAGCGTCAGCTGGATGCTCCAGCGAGGGAGCGGAACAGGAGCTCAGAAATCTGAAGTGGTGGGAATGCCAACAAAGAAAGGCAGAGTGGAAAGAGGAAAACATTAACTAAAAGGCTGTAGTGCATGAGGATGAAAATGGAAAATGCTACAATCAAAACAGTGCCTTTGCACTTCAGTGAGGAAGCAATGGATGCTTGAAGGTGGAACTGGTGGCCGGAATATCTGTAAAAATCAGGATTTCTAGAGCAGGAACAAAGAGACCACAGCAGCACAGGAGTGAGGAAGCAAAGCTAAATGTCAGCGGGAGTGACAAATCCATTTTGAAGCAGAAATAGGTAAAATATGCAAACCCCTTTTATCTGTCATTATCCAACAAGTAGCATTTGATATTCAGATGACTGTTTTCTGGAGAGGACAACTTAATCCTAAATTAATTTTAAAAATGGCCAGCCTTTCTTTAGTACTCCCTGTGACAAGAATGGTGACAGAAATTCATCCGAGCCCTGACTCACTGTTTTCTTCAGACAAATCTGTGAAATTTGAATGTTTTCTAGATTGTACCAGCAGTGGATTGTACACAAGACTCCAAAGGTGTGGATCTCTAAAGATTAAAAAAAAAAAAAGTAGGTCCTATTTCCAAATGCATGACCCAACTTACAAAGGACAGGCACAGAAAGGGGCTGAAGGAAATACTCATTTTCTAAACAGCAATAAAAAATTGTAGGGGCTTGATCTGGTCCAGCTAAAGTCAAGAAGGTATCCCTTCTGCAAGAGATGAACTTGCAAAATCCCTGTTGCATAAATCCAGGGGTCTGTGCATACACCAGTGAAGTACGTGGGTATATGGGACAGACTTTCTGAGAGTTGGGTCTGCAAACCTGCCAAATCTACCCTAGATAACAGACTTTACAACTCTCCAGGACTCTCTCATGCCGAGGTCAGGTGCAGCATATGAGGAATTAATCTCAAAACCAGGCTTTTCTTGCCCTCATTATTCTCAGAATTTGTATTAACCAAATCTACGCTGACTGAAGAGAAAGAAAATGGAGACTTCTCCTCTAAAATGAAAATATCTGTATTAATACAGATTTGTGAAATTACTCATTAAACATGTCTCTGATTCCTTCTCTGATTTCATCTCCTGTCAGCTGCTCTCTGACTTCAGTATCCAGATCTCATTTAATTCTTAGCCCATTGGTTTTCAATTAAGGACAGTTTGCTGCCTGTTTATCAGCTCTGGCAGAGGGGTCTGGATTCTCATTTTGTTGTACTGTCTAATATAAGATAACATCAGTGGTCACGAGCCTCAGCTGGTATTTCTGTGTGGCATTTCTGTCATGCTTGGACAACATCTCTCAGCATTGCTTACAAATTGTACCCAGTCGATGGGGAAGGGGTTAGGGACTACTTTCTCCTCCTCTTTTCCCTTCAAGCTTGTTACAACAACCCCTGGGATGTACAGGCTAGTAGGTTCCTGTTGCTCTGTCTCCTGAATGTTTTTCATGTTTTTTTCAGGGTGTCAAAAAAATAGTTTTAAGAATATCACCCAGAGACCCTCCCTGAGGCTGAACAGCCAGAGGTGGCATGGCATATGGGATGCTATGGGCAGGTATCTAGAGGCTTTCTCACCCCTGATGGTCTGGAGCCACGGGACCCAGGTGCACTTGGCAGGTAATGTGAAAGGATGGGGAAGTCCAGTGTGTGCCCCAAGGGGATTTGATTTTGGGTGAGAGCAGCCATTAAATTAAATTGCACGTTTATTGCTATATGATGTATCAATGGTATTATGTTATGAACCACCCAGATTAATGAAGGATGGACTCTGATGAAACTGAGCAAAGTTCTGTGATGATGAGACTAGAACTGATTTCAGCAACTGGTGACCAGCATCTTCCTTGGGGTTGACATCTTCAATAGGCAGACTGCATGGACCATGCCAGGCATGGCAGCCACAGATTCCAGATGCAGCATTCAACAACTCAACATCACACACCATCTCTTCTGTCCCTCAGGCTGTTATGACAAACTGAACCTGAAGTCATGGACTAAATGAACTCACTCAACATTGGACATCTGTATGTATAACTCAAAGGTGGGGAAAGTGGTAGGATTAACTGAAAATGTAAGATAGCATTTTCCTATTCCATATGAACACAGATGGTATGAAATAAGGGATGGATTTTGTCCTGGTTTTGGCTAGGATAGAGTTAATTTTTTACAAGAAGCCAGTACAGGTTCAATGAGCAGGCCAAGGGTGTATTCCATACCGTGTGATGTCATGCTCCCCTTAAAAAGGGGGCTGATGGGAAGGGGTGGCTTTGCTTGGCTGTGGGAGGTTGGAGTGAAAGCTGAGTGCTGGGCTGGCAAAGGCCTCTGTGTTATTGCTGTTTATGTATTCTATCACAAGTTCTGCTGCTGTTTCCCTCTCCCTGTGCTGTCCCAGTGAACTGTCCCCCAACCCTCTGGTTTGCCCCTGTCTCCTCCCAGGGGAGGGGTGAGCAAGTGGTGCTCAGCTGCCAGCTGGGGCTGGACCACAGCAATGGAGCTGTGGAGCTCCACAATTATTGGAGTGTTCTCATCACAGTGCTAGGCTTAGAAATGCCAGGACTGAAAAATGCAGAGCAGTTAGAAGGAACAGCTATGCTTGACCTTATTAGTAGGATTGCTCGTTCTGTACTGGGAGGCTTTGAGGATGATGGGAATGGAGCCAGGCTTCTGGGAGTAATGGGGTATGTCTCAATTGCCCTCTTGGTGTTGACTTGCTAACCCATTTAGTGTTTGGTTTGTTATTTCTTTTCCTTTGTGTTTAAGGGTTCTTCTGACAGTAACTCCTATATATAATCTTGCGTTCTGAATGTGGGGGACTCTGCATAGAGTTTAACAGTTTACTCAGATAATTCTTAGGTGTTGTCCTCTGTACCTAGATACCCATGAGAACAGGAGATACTGCAGCAAACTCATCAGCTGATAACACAGCATGGGTGAACACATGCTCACGAGTAGCGCAGAGCTCTTGAAGCTGCAACTGACCCCTGTGGCATGGGAGGGCTTTAACCTTTGGCAGTGTGATCTGGGACAGGTGACAAGATCCAACCTCTTAGCAACACCTTTGTGTGTCTCAGCTGAATGCCCTTCCCACCTCTCTCTCAGTGACCTCAGCTCCTCTGACCCATCCTGCAGCACCAGCTGATGAGATGAGGCTTCTGAGCTGCATCTCTTGCAGGGGGGTGGGGATTAGGGCTGGTGGGATCAGTGTTCCTGTGAAGCCACCTTACGTGGCTGTATGAGGTGGTTTTAGCATTTTACCAGTGAACAAAGCAATGACAGACAGAGACAAAATACTTAGAAACTTGCTTCTAAGTATTTACCATATGCATTGGGTGCTTTAAAATTAGGACATGCTGAAATGAGACATTTGATCTGCATGAAGGATATAGGAGTTGATACAATCAGTGTCACACGTAACATCACAAATCAGATCGTTGTGTAAAGCGGTCTTCTATAGATTGAAAGCAAGTAGATCACTCATATCACAGCTAATACTTTATGAAAAGGTTGAGTTGTATAGACAGACTGGATAAGCAACATCTTTGTAGCTTCATAGATGACTTTTTTTTCCTTCCCTTCAAGAGGTGATATTCTGTCATACCATTGTACTCCTAAATCTCTGTTTATCTGACATCTCAGGGTTAGAGAAATGTGAAGCACAGCACCTAAAAAGATCTAGAACCTGGATGTCATTAAGATAAGCCATTGCAACAGTAAAGTCAATGTCTCCTGACCTGAATGGCCTGAGATTTTTGGAGTGAAAACCAAGAATTTACATTTAATGTATTTTAATGTTTTTAATGTATTTTTTTCTGTAGAAAGACTGGAAGAGACTTTAAAATATCCTGATGAATCTCATAATTAATAACTATAAAACATAGGTAGATATGCATTTTAATAAATGAGGCTTATACAGTGAGAGAAATGTGTGATGAATACAGCTTTCAATGTCAACTACTGTAGATATTCAAAGACAGATGAGACGTTTGATCTTCCATAAAAGCCACTGTGGGTGACAAAGTAAAAAACCCATTAGCAATACAAAAATTCAAGCTACAGTTTCTGAATCCTGGATACTCACCTGAAACATGGTTTGGAATGACCAGTTATTCTGCCCTGAATGGAGTCCAAGGTTTCATCTCAAAGACTAGGAAGTCAGAAGCCATAAAAGGTACCTCTCTGCTCACCTTTTCCTTTCAGGAAGGAACTACTACAGAGAGCTGCATAGGTGGACAATATGGATGGAAAAGATATTCCAGTCAACCTGGAGCTTAAGTCTGAAGGATGCTGCTTTTGCCACAGCTCTGATAGTGAACCTACAAAGGCAAGGAAACTTGTTTAGCTCAACCTTCCTTAAATCCAGATTGTGTAACTTGGAGTAAAAACACTAAGCAAGGGTTAATTATATCTTTTGGGGCTGATTGAACAGGGCTGTATAGCTTGGTAAGGCTCATCATGTCCTTTGTCAGTACAGAGCCCAGGCAGATTACATAAGGGGATTTTTCCTGAGCAGAAATGCAATTTCTTACTCATGCAATTTTTTACAGATGCAATGCTCAGTATGTGAATGAAACACTTTGCTGCTGGTTTGTCCCACACTGAGGAAACCTGTCCTGAAGAAACAGCCCTATTGATGGAGGGTGCTCACTGCGCTGCCTTACTTTCCCTTCCCTCAGGCAACAATCTACATTTAATGGCACTGAATCAAGCTATGAAGGTCAGTCATGTGGTGTACAGCTGATGGTAAATGCTAATTTTTGACAGACTTGTAGGACATACAGCTTGTCTGTATTCATCTCCTGATGTTCCTGTTATCATCATTTATCACTGGATCATGACAGCTTCTGAGTCCCGGTGGTGCCCCACTGTGCAAACTACTATAGAAACACAAGCCTGGCTTTGCTGTTCTGGCTTCTCCCCAGTAGATCAGCTATATCTGTGTGTCTCCTGCCTTGCTATCCTGGTTTTTTCTCGTTCAAAAAAAGGGATATTTAAAACACCGGGGAGAGGATTGGGGCGAGGGGGTGGGGAATGATCTCCTAAGATCCTTTGCTTGTTAATCTCTAAGTGTCCTTGCTCCACACTCCATTACAGAAAAACACATCTCATTCTTTGCTGGATGTGCAACTATCCCTGCATATTCTGTGTGTTGCCACGTTCCTCCTGACTTCAGTGTGCTCTTCAAAGCAGAGAGGTGCTGAGGCACCTACCAGAGCTTCATCTGTGTAATGGAATCGGTAAAGGTTTGTCGTTTGTTTGAAGCACATGCTGAATCTCTGTGATGTGAGCTTAATTAATTTAACCTACTCTTTCCTATTGAAGTCTGATGTAAAATGCTCACAGCTGGGCCATTCCTGGCTGATGTGGTTGAGAGAATATCCCCAGATGGGGGTTTCTCTCATGTACAAGATGTGCTGGAAAGTGTCCTCTTGCAAAGCTAGATTATTTCTAGCTTTGTTCACTGTGAGGACAGGGTTACAAGCACAGCCTCTTAAATTTATGCAAAGTGGCAAAGTAAGGCAATACTCACATTGGTCAGGCTGCACCTACTGTGTCCTGTGACCTGCACCTCCTGTGTCCCATTCTGGGCCCCTCACCATAAGGACATCGAGGTCCTGGAGTGAGTCCAGAGTAGGGCAACCAGGCTGGGGAAGGGGCTGGAGGGCAAATTCTATGAGGAGTGGCTGAGGGAGCTGGGGGTGTTCAGCCTGGAGAAGAGAGGGCTGAGGGGAGACCTTATCACTGGCTACAATGACCTGACAGGAAGGTGTAGAGAGGTGGGTGTTGGTCTCTTCACCCAAGTGACAGGACTAGGGGAAATGGGCTCAAGCTGCCCCAGGGCAGGGTCAGGTTAGACTTTAGGAAAAGTTCTTCACTGAAAGGGAGTTGAGTCACCATCCCTGGGTGTGTTTAACAGATGGGTAGATGAGGTACTTAGGGATATGGTTTAGCATAGGATGGACTATTGGACTCGATGGTCTTAAAGATCTTTTCCAACCTTGTGATTCTGTGAAATCTCCATCTTGGATGATGGGAAGTGCAGCACCAGCATGATGGGCTCATGTTTTTCTGAAAAATCACCCTTGCTTCTTTGGGACCACACTGAAGTCAAAGAGGAGATAATCTGGTTCTGGGGAGACGAATCCGTAATTTTTAGTGCAGCCCTTGATAGGAATTTTGCTACTCCTGCAAGAGAAGGAATAGATGGTCCTGAGAGTGGGATTTCTCTGCAAATTGCAGTCCAGAACTACTTGAGCAGACCTACGTACCTGTATTAGTTCCCAGAGCCTGTGCTTGAGCACTGATTCACTAGTAGTTTCCTACTGTGTAAAGGACCTTGTAACTTAGTGGCTATAGGGCAACAAAGTGAAGCCTATAATGATGCTTTCTGCAGCAGCTTCCAAATGGGAAGGAGGAGGAACCCATACCTTCTGAACCACACTTGCAGTGACCACGTAAATCCCCTCTTGTGCAGACCAAGCAGACTAAGCAGGCAAAAGCCCCGTGTAGCTGTTGAGCTGTGAAAGAGCTTCATAACTTTGTGCCACCTGTACTGAAATGAAATTTCCTCTGCCCAGAACAGCGGTGAATTACCTTGCAAATGATCTTTGATAGTGCATCATTACCCAGGCTATAGCTCCTTTTTCACAGGCCCAGAAAATGCACTGTTTCCCACCTTAGGTTAGCCCATCGTTAGCGTTAATTAGCTCCCTCTGGGCCCAGGGATGAGTAGCCCTGGCTATGTGGTGATAGCTAGCCTGGGGTCAAGGCTTGGGTGACTTGTCCACCTTGGCTACTGCGGAGTGTGGAGGCACAAAGTAAGGGATGTATAGCACTCAGGGTACAAATAATGATTTTTTAATCACTACCTGTTGTAGGGGAACATGTAAAATTCCTGGGAAGGAAGGAGAGGTGACAGGGTTACCAGGCAACCACTAGTAGGAAAAAATAATGTGAAAGGAGAGCAGGGAAGAACAGATCCAATCAAGGACCTGACTGGCCAATTACATGCCTGAGACAGTGATGGAGTGAGAACATTAAGATTTCAGAGTGGGTGAGGAAATGTGTTTTAGGTAGAGGGAAATGCAGAGCAAAAAGGTATATGACTAAGTGGACAGAGTGGACATGAAAATTTTTCACTGAAATGAAATAAACCCTCTTATTTTAAGATTTATAAGGCCTGGGGTCGTTCAAGCAGAGAAGTTTATCGAGGGTTTGTTCATGTTCTGCCACCGATGCTTCTTGTTGGATTTTTCAGGTCTCTCCAATCTTGAAAAAAATTAAATTAAGAATTTCTTTTTCACTTCCTGATCTGGTCAGCCTGTCCACATTTTGCATCCTCCCACTGGGAAGCACAAGGCTTGCTGCCAAACCAAAGCCCTGTTTTAGTAGAAAATACAACAAGCCAGGAAAGCAAATCCTGATTTCATTCATCAGACTAGAGTAACTCTTACTTTATTCAAACCTTCTTTCAGATCAACCAAGTGCTTGACTAAGGGGTAAAAAAATTGAGGACTATGCAATTTAGCCCTATTAGGCTTTATAATGCACAGTAAAATGATGGCATTCAAAGCTTACCAGGAGGTATTCTACAAATGCTAAAGCTGTGGTGCAGGGTTATTAGATTATCAAGCATGTGCAATAGAGAAGATGCATGGAGAGGCGTTTGCTTTGCTTTTCTTCACTTCCCTCTCCTGGGCAAGCCTTGGCTGTCAGCGCTCACTGCCTGCTTGCTGGAAGAGAGCAGGGCCAGGGCCCTGCTCCAGGGCCATGGTACACCCTTTGGAAACTGGGTGGAAATAAAACACCAGCTGAACTCCCAGTCCAGCAAGCAAACGCAGACAAGTAGAGCCGTGTGGGATGTAAGCCATGCTCCTGAGTTACCTGACAGCCTGATCTGCCTCCTCCTGGACACTGCTCTGTGTCTGGCCCATGCAGCTCAGGGCGCAGGTACTGCTTCTCCCACCAGCCCCTTCTGGGTGATCCAACACACCTAGGTTTGACTAGTTGTGTATGGTGTGGGTTTTTGCATTGATAAAGCCAATGCAGCAGCAGAGGTGCTAAGGCTGGAGGTGCCTGCAGGAGCACAACAGCCAGCAGCAGGAGTTTTGGTATGGTTTTAAAATGTGTTCGTGCACAAGATGACAAGACACTGACGCTTCTTTGCTCAGGAGCTCATTTCCCCTCCTGCCTGCAGTTGTTAGCAGCCATGTGGCATCCTGACATTTCATCTTTATTAACTTCTTGACAGGATAGCCTTTTGGGGTCTATTGAGAGATTAATTATTTCCAGGAAGCTTTTAGACTCTTAGCAGGGTTTTCTCTTTCCTCCCCCCTATCCCTTCAACCAGGTGACTCTAATAAAGCATTATGAGATGTACTGAAATGCTCTGAGGATGCTAGGAGCATCACTCTTCTCACTGTCCCCTAACTTCTCTGCATGTTGCAGCTCAGAGCTGAGAGCAGTGAGGTGGGACCCAGTTTTGAAGAGGGCACCAGCTGCAGCCATTATTGCAGCTGCTTTAGTTAGATCTTCCCCGTGGCATTTTTCCAGCAGAAAAAAAGAATGCAGAAGCCTGGCTATTTTTTTCTGTAGTCAATGCATGTGATTAGTGGTATTTATAAAAACCAGGCAGAAAACAGCATCTCAGGAAAAGGAAAAGTACAGGCAGATGTACTGAACGAAAGGAGAAATTAGCAGACTTTGAAGTCAGCAAAAGTGCCTGATTAAGGATTTAAACCCCAGAATTTTGCATTTTGGCCATGCTGTGGGTTTCTAAAACACAATTCAGCAATGGCTTTTGAAGCCTACTGGAAGATACTCTGTAAAAGACTGCACATGTAGTGCCATCTGAAGATACTGGTAACATCATTGTTCTCAGGGTGGAAAGAAGGAAACTTCACCAGCAAAGATGTTAAAACAAAACAAGGGGGATGATCTCATAGTATCCCACTCAAAGCTTCCCCTTGCCCCCTTTAAAATTTTGTGATTTCAGCATTTTCTTTGCATTGCCCATAAGTTCCTGTCACTGGCTTGTTCATTTTTTTAATGTCTTTCCCCTGAACCAGAAAATAAGCATTCAAAAGACCAATTCCAATTCCTATTTACTATAAAACCAGTAGCAAATAGCTAATTTCATAAGTAATTAAAGCCTAGCAATTTTGCATTAGCAGAGGAATTTAAATCTCCCTTGTGCTTCACTGCAGAACTAGATTTGCCCAGAACATGGAATGGGACTTGGAGCTTTTTACTATTAATCTGTGAGTTCAAATGCAGGTTGGTGAAATCCAAAGCACTGTGATTATCTCCTTGTTCAGCAAGCCTCTAATATGTTTTGGAAACTGCCCAGAGTATAATGCTAAAGATTCATAGCCAACACTTTTCACCTGATGGCGTAATAGTCTCCATGGACTGCTAGAGGTGTGCACAGAGATAGTTTTCCTTCCATTTGTAGATGTAGTGCTCTCAATTTAACTGTGTTTATTTGAGATTATAAAGGGAGTTCTTGGTAGTGTCCCCACTGTATCCAGAACGTGATTGGAGTGCTTAGTGTTACCAACCTGCATCCACTGGAGATAATGAACATTGTCAAATAGAAGCAGTTCCTTTTGATATATTCCTTGTTAGCTCTGATCAGAGAATACAGAGAAATAATTCCATTAGCAGGAGGGTGACACTAAATGGTATCCAAACACCAGGGCATGAAAAGGTGCCTGTTTATATCCAGGTATTTTATGCATTTTAAAACACACACCTCGAATGACTATTTCTAACTAGCCACTGCTTAAGGTGCCTTTCTTTGACATTAAAAGCAGTGTGCATAAATTCCTCATTTTACCTGATAGCTTTCATTAGCTCTCCATCTGTAACCCACACCTCCTGCTGACAAGGACAGAACCGCAATACTCATTAGGAATCTCCCTCCAGAGGAAGCCAAGTGAAAAAGCCCAAGACTTTTAAGCTGCAGTGGAAGGTGAAAGCCTTATCAGATGAACAATTCTTTCAGCAGTGCTTCACCTAGTCTCACCGTGTAATTGAAGATTTATTGTAAGCCATCAAACCCCATTATTTCCCATCGAGAAGTATTTGCTTCTCAGCCCCTAACTCATCCAAAGACAAACTTGTTCAGGAGAGGTGCAAAGTCAGCAGGAAAGATGGACCACATGCATAATTAAAATGGTGGTTGAGTTCCCATTTGTTATTGAAGGGAAATGGTTTGCACAAAAATAGAATGAGACAGTGGCATCAGAGGTGCTCCAGAAGGGTGGCTGTTATGTCCCAGAGAGCTTTTCTGCTTTCTGGGAGGATCGTTGGTGATGGGGATGTTTAAACACGTGGTTTAGAATGGCAACCCAATCATAGTTTTATTTGGAAATACTCTGCTGTGGATAATGCTAGAGAGAAGTGTTTGGCAGAGGTAGAAACTGCTAACGAGTAGCAGTTAACTAATGAATAGGGATCTGCAGTGTGTGAGCATGTGAATTACCTGGTGAAGAAATATATATTACACAGAACAGTATCTCAGTAACAAACACTTGGAAATAAGAAAATGGAAACACTGGGGTTAGTTTTTATTTTCATGTAGTTGTGCCATTGAAAACTACCATGTTTTCATGGCTTTCTTCTGTAGTTGGTGTTAAGGATGGCCAGTGCTCATCTGTTCAGTACTTTATTTTCCTAAACACCTAAGTCCTAAATACCTGGGACCTGATATCGTTGTCCTTTTAGAGATGCAGCCTTGAGGCATGGAGATTACAAAGATCTTATTTTGGGTGCTTGAACTGAGAGAGATTTCAGAGAACTCGACTTCTCAGAGAGCAGAGAATTATAAAACATACAAAGCATGACCACCATCATTTTTATTTGCAGCGAAGGCTCAGCACACCTTTAAGTTGGATCCCTGGTGTTGGTCTACAATAAATGAGGAACTGAAATTACTGGACAACTCTGAAAGTTTGAAGAAAAACTTCATTAATGCAGTGTTTGTCACTGGCAAGAACAGAGTCCAGTTCTCCAAAGCAGCATTCTTCTGCCTTAACTATTTGATCTTGTTACTTTCTGTAACCTTTACTTCATACCTTGACATCTTTCAATGTCTGAAACATGTAAAGCACGTGTTCTGCAGGCAGCTCTCCTTCACAGAAAATAAACCCAGTGCATCTGCAAGGCATGCAGTGACTCTAGCATACTCAATGAGACAGGAATCCTGGGGTACAAACAACCCAGAGGAGTATGTGGTTGTGCAATTAAAGTCCATCCTAACTCATCAGTATAAGAGGAATGAATAAAATGCAAATACACTTCATTGGCTCTGGTTTGTCCTAATTTTCTGGTTGCTCTTATACAATAATAATATCCCTTTCCTCTACTTATACACACTATACATGTTGCCAAGAGAAGGGGAAGAAATTCCATCACCAGTTACCTCCCTGATGTGCCATCAGCGAGGTGATAACCCCACGCTCACTTCACAGACCCTGAATGTCTGATCTTGACAGCCCCCCATTAAAGGCTCGGGTGAGACAGGCACATGGAGCTACACTAGTGGGACATGGGGGTGTTGGGAACTCAGTACAGTGGCTTGGTAGATTGTAGTTATCAGTCTAAATAAAAAGCTTGTTCATCTTCCGTATGTGTATATTCTTCCATCCACTGAATGTTGTTCTTCACCCTGTAACTGCCTGGTGACATCTCTTAAGAGTCAAAATGCCACAGCCCAAACCTCAGGACAGGCACCATGCAGTGTTCTGGTGGTGTGACCTCAGATGTCCTGCATTATTCCCACACAGCAGTCTAAATCAGGGCTGCCCCAGCCCACTCAACCAGGATGGATGTGCTGCTCAGCAGGAACCCGCAGCCCACATCTCTTTCACTTTGAAAGGGACTGCCATTTACCAGAGGGCCAAGATGGGGTGAAAATCAATGTAAAATGCCTGCATCTCTGGGGGTTTTTGTTTCTTTTCTTTTTTTTAACAAACAGCTCCAAATTAGCATTAAAAATGCATTTAGTTTTCCTCAGTAATGCGGTTGTTCTGGTTATGCATCACTTATGGGTGAAAAGCAGGACACCTTGCAGTAGTGGCAGGAGGCTGGGGCAGCCCAGCCCTTCCCTTCACACTTGTGTGTCCCCTTCTCCCTTCCCTTCCCTTCCCTTCCCTTCCCTTCCCTTCCCTTCCCTTCCCTTCCCTTCCCTTCCCTTCCCTTCCCTTCCCTTCCCTTCCCTTCCCTTCCCTTCCCTTCCCTTCTCCTTTCCCTTCTCCTTTCCCTTCTCCTTTCCCTTCTCCTTTCCCTTCTCCTTTCCCTTCTCCTTTCCCTTCTCCTTTCCCTTCTCCTTTCCCTTCTCCTTTCCCTTCTCCTTTCCCTTCTCCTTTCCCTTCTCCTTTCCCTTCTCCTTTCCCTTCTCCTTTCCCTTCCCCCCTCCCCTGCTCTTCCCTTCCCTTCTCCTTTCCCTTCCCCCCTCCCCTTTCTCCTTCCCCTTCCCCCTCTCCTTCCCCTTCATGCTCCCCTCCCCTTCCCTTTCTCCTTTCCCCTTCCCTTCCCTTTCTCCTTCCCCCTCCCCTCCCCTTCCCTCCCCTTTCTCCTTCCCCCTCCCCTCCCCTCCCCTCCCCTTCCCTTTCTCCTTCCCCCTCCCCTCCCCTCCCCTCTCTCCTTCCCCCTCCCCTCCTTCCCCCTCCCCTCCCCTCCCCTCCCCTCCCCTCCCCTCCCCTCCCCTCCCCTTCCCTTCCCCTTCCCCTCCCCTCCCCTCCCCTCCCCTCCCCTCCCCTCCCCTCCCCTCCCCTCCCCTCCCCTCCCCTCCCCTTCCCCCTCCCCTCCCCTTCCCTTTCTCCTTCCCCTTCCCCCTCCCCTTTTCCCTTCCCTCTCCCCCCCTTCCCCCTTTTCCCTTCCTTTCTCCTTATCCCTTCCCTTCCCTTCCCCTCCCTTCCCCCTTCCCCCTTCCCTTCCCCCCGCCCCGCCCCGGACGGCCTTCCCCGTGGCCGGGCCCGCCCCGCAGCAGAAGGCCTTACCCCCGCGCCCGCCCCTTCCCGCCCGTCCCAGCCGACTGTGGTGCCGCTCTGTCTCTCCTCTCTGTTGCCGCCGCTGCCGCTCTACCCCGCTTCCTGTTCCCGCCGCCCCCCCGCTGTGAGGGCGCGGGGCGGAAGCGCGCTGCGCAGCCATGGCGGCTGTGGATATCCGAGGTACAGCGGGGGCACACCACACACACTTAGCGGGCCGGGTCCTGGCTAGGGGCCGCTTCCGTGTCGGGGCGGAGCGCCAAGGGATGAGCTCTCTCCGCGGGGCTGTGCGCGGAGCAGCAGCGGCCGAAGGCGGGGTGGGTGCGGTGGCCGCCGGCCCGGCTGGCTGGGGCCCGTGTCTTAACGCGAGCTTAGCGGCGATGCTGAAGCGCTGGCGGCATGGGAGGGAGCTGGGGTGGGGGCGGGCCGACACGGGCTGGGCGAAAAGCCGTTTTCTTGGCTCAGGAGAAACGAGCCTCCCTTCGGGTGGGCGGGATGGGGAGGTCCGGGGGAGAAGGCAGCTCCACAGGGGACAGGACAAGGGGCGATGGACTCAAGTTGGAGCACAGGAAGTTCCGCACCAACATGGGGAAGAACTTTTTCCCAGTGAGGGTGACAGAGCCCTGGGACAGGCTGCCCAGGGGGGTGTGGAGTCTCCTCTGGAGAGATTCAAGACCCATCTGGATGCCTCCTTGTGTGACCTGTCCTAGGGAGCTGCTTGGGCAGGGGGTTGGACCCGATGATCTCTGGAGGTCCCTTCCAACCCCCACGATTCTGTGATAAGGGAGCAGCTCTGATGTAGCTCTGAGGCGCGTAGAGCAGTGGGGAACGTTGGCACTGGTGGGACTTGCACAAGGCCAAAGCAGCGAGTTAGGCGTAATCATAGAATCATAGAATGGCAAGGGTTGGAAGAGACCCCAAGGATCATAAAGCTCCAACCCCCCTGCCACAGGCAGGGCCACCAACCTCAGGCCTGGAGCTACACAAGGTTGCCCAGGGCCCCATCCAACCTGGCCCTGGACACTTCCAGGGATGGGGCATCCACCACCTCTCTGGGCAGCCTGTTCCAGCCCCTCACCACTCTCTCTGTAAAAAACTTCCCCCTAATATCCAATCTAAACCTCCCCTCCTTCAGCTTTAAACCATTCCCCCTTGTCCTGCCATTATCTGCCCTTTTAAAAAGTTGATTCCCCTCCTGTTTGTATGGCGGTGTGAATGTGATGAGGCGGGCTGGGTGGTAGGAAACACAAGTTAATTTGCTGTGAAGAGCTTGAACTTTGAGAGAGGATCAGGGAATTCGGAGGGCATTGCAAAGGAATTAATTTTTTCTCTATAAGTCCATCTGAATGGAATCACACTGAAAGTCTGTGCTGGAGCCTCAGAGAATGGTAAGAGCAGGTATTTAGGAAAAGCTTGTGAGGGGTTTATTTTGAAAATATCACAGAGGTTTTATCCTTAAAAAAAAGTGATCTTACATAATCATAGAATTATCAAGGTTGGAAAAGACCCTCAAGATCAAGTCCAGCCAGCAGCTCTACATGACAATAACCACTAAACCATCTCCTGAACTCCCTCATCTACCTGTTGTATGATGCAGTCCTGTTTACAATTCTGACTGCCTTGTTCCAGATTGCTATAAGGAGCTATGTGGATGATTAACAGAGGAGTGCTCTATTAAGTTATTAGCTGCTGTGAGAACCTTCTGTCTTAATCTACTCAGTTTCCCTGAAACTCTTTTATAGAATCATAGAATTGTCTTGTTTGGAAGGGACCTTTCAGGTCATCAGGTCCAACCATCAATCTAACCTTCCAAAGCCAGCAATAAACCATGTCCCTAAGAAACACGTCTACCTATCTTTTAAGTCACTCTAAGGATGGTGACTCCACTACCCCCTTGGGCAGCCCATTCCAATGCCTAACAACCCTCTCTATGAAGAAATTTCTCCTAATGTTCAGTCTAAACTTACTTTGGCACAACTTGACGTTTCCTCTTGTCCTATCACTTGTCAGTAGGGAGAAGAGGTCAACCCCCACCTCTCTACAACCTCCTTTCAGATGGTTGTAGAACGTGATTAGGTCACCCCTGAGCCTCCTCTTCTCCAGACTAAACAGCCCTACTTCCCTCAGCTGCTCCTCATAACATTTGTCTTCCCTTTCCCTCACAAGCTCTGGTCATGCTCTAGCACCTCAATGTCCTTCCTATAGTGAGGGACCCAAAATTATCATATGTAATGTGATTCAATATATTAAGATTTCGGGGCAGACTTCTAAGCTATCAAACTATTTTACTGTTCCTCCCAGTTTGTCAAAGCTTTCTGTTGGGCTGTCTAGCTGGCAAGGCCAGGTACAGCACATTGTGTGAATTGTTCTCCTCTTACTTTTGCCATGGCTTGCTGTCTTGTCTCCCAAATTGGCCTGCCACTCATGGTAGATTGCCAGTGTTGTCAGAACCACATTAATTTGTGATGCAAATTCCATCAAAAGATGTCCTGTTATTGAAATTAACGGGAAAAACAGGGTCACCATCCTCTCTTGCTCATACTCAGAATCAACAGAGCTACTCCTTTCTTAACAGGAGTAACTGGCACGTCAGGTTCATGGTTGGTTTTGCTCTTCCTCTCCTTTTTTCAAAGAATAGTTTAAGAGAACAATCTTGCTGGTTGTGAAGTTCATTATAAATACTGGTGCTAAGCACCTATGGATATTTGAGCCTGAAAGCATAACTTACTGTTCTGTTTTATGATACATTTATCAGTCTAGTTACATCATTGTAACTATATGTACATGAAGCTTATCTGACATTCCTGACATTTGCAGCCTTCCAGTCCCTGAAGGGAGCATACAAACAGGAGGGGAATCAACTTTTCAAAAGGGCAGATAATGGCAGGACAAGGGGGGATGGATTAAAGCTGAAGGAGGGAAGGTTTAGATTGGATATTAGGGGGAAGTTTTTTACAGAGAGAGCGGTGAGGTCCTGGAACAGGCAGCCCAGAGAGGGGGTGGATGCCCCATCCCTGGAGGTGTTCAAGGCCAGGTTGGATGGGGCCCTGGGCAACCTTGTGTAGATCCAGGCCTGAGGTTGGTCGCCCAGCCTGTGGCAGGGGGGTTGGAGCTTTATGATCCTTGGGGTCCCTTCCAACCCTTGCCATTCTATGATTCTATGATTCCTCTTGAGAACTGTAGTTATTGTTAATTGTACAAGCACCAAAAGTTTGTATTTGAAATCTGAGACTTTATTGTGGTGAGAATGCAAGCACTTGGTCAAGATTTTGGGTTTTTTGGGAAGGAAAGCTTGTCTTTTGGCTTTGAAAGGCATTTAAGATAATCAGCACTACCACAGCTCAGGTGCTTAATAACAGATCTTAGTGCTGTACTTCTGAGATTTCTGTTTTTATGCTGAGGAGAGGCAATGGTGTATGTGATATAAAGTGAATGAGATTAACAAGGCAAAATGGTGTATGCTTGACTATTTCTGTGCTTGTTTCCTGGGCAGCTAGTGTTACTTTATTAACTTCCTCAGAGAAGCTGCTAATAGTATATGAGCTGACATTTTTGGAACTGATCCAGTCATCCTTAAGCACTGAGAAGTAAAATATATACACACACAACCTCACACTTTACCATTCCACTGTGAATAACGCGTGAATGTAAGGGAATGGCTCCTGCCAGAAGGGAATCTGAGTTCTTCTTTTGGTCTTCGATGACTTCTCATCACTTCCCTTTTCTAATTTAAAACATGCCTTCTTTCCCCTGCTTTCTTCTGTCCTGGAAATTATATTTGACACTGACAGATGAACTTCAGGGTGCTGTTCAAAAAGCCCCATGGATCTTCACTGTTAGTGGATTGGGTGACTGTGGAATCAATTGTTGACACTGTTTTCTTTGATCTGCTTGAGGAACATATTTTTGCTGCAGTGCCATTAAAAAAAAATAAATCATGGATTTGAAGTCAAACATCCCCAGATCTGTAGGTATTTAACTGACATTTGCAGGTTAGAGAGTATGTTTGATTTAAGAAGCTTGCTTTTGTTAACAATGGGTGGTTAGATTTCTGTGAGATCCGCTGAGTTAGTGGATAAGAAATTTGCTGCAGATTAATTGCAGGGTCAGGAATAAAATCTCTTGTTCAGGACAACTGGGAAACCTCTGCCTAAAGACAGTATTTTTGTCTGCCACCTTAAGGTTTTTTTAATTAACATAGATTTCTCACTCATCAAAAATAATCATCTTTGGAACACAACATAATCAGCTGCTGTGATATCGTAGTGATCTGTGTTTTAATAAGCGAACATCTTAGGTTACCAACACCAGTATTTTCTTTCAGTAGTTTACTCATTGGCTTTAGCAAAAGAAAATACTTGGTTAATTTAATAGATCTCTGTAATGTTGTACATACTTTTCATCATCATAGTTTACAGCTTGGAAACTTATTTTTGTAAGAAATAAACTGTTTTAAACACGATAAGCCTCAGATTTAGTCTGGGGTGTGTCCTTTTTTCACCCCTGCCCTGTTTCTGATTTAATTTAGTGAAGTCAATTTGCCAGAGACCTAGGTTTTAAAAGGAGTTGTCTTTCTACTCAGCTAATGCTGTGGTTCATGAAATGAACTGTGTATAACACCAGTATGGTAATATATGCAACACCAGAGCAAATTCCCTCCTGCTAACACAGCATACACACGTGTGAGCGCAGACCCTGCTCCTCATGGTCTGGAGGTGTAAAGCTATGCTAGCAGGCAAGGAAAGAAAAATGCTGTAATAAATCCACCTTATATTTCTATTGTGTGCCTACAGCAGAAGTGCAGAGGGTTAAAGGATGTTGATTATTATTTGAAATCTATGAAACCTGTTTTGCATTAGCAGTGATCTGTGTGAGGCTGTGTTCCACCTCCTTTTACTGCTGTAAGTGTTAACTGGTGGCAATTTACTCTTGGAAGTATTTGTAGTATTTCTCTCTTCTTCGGTACTCAGTGTTGATTTCTCTTTCCAGATAATCTCTTGGGAATTTCCTGGGTTGACAGCTCCTGGATTCCAATATTAAACAATGGGAGTGTGTTGGACTATTTCTCAGAGCGAAGTAACCCATTTTATGACCGGACATGTAACAATGAAGTTGTCAAAATGCAGCGGATGACCTTGGACCATTTGAAGTAAGTTGTAATTTGGAACTGCTTCCTGTGCAGCATCCTTTTGTCCCTCCATCCAGTGGTCTTGATGGTTGAATTGGAAGCATGCTGGAAACCTGTTCTGAACATTTTAGTCCCAACACTTGCCAGGGAGCCCAGCTTCTTAGTTTTTTAGCTTTTTTTGCCTTTTTTTTTTTTAAATTTGGCTGTCCTGTACTTCTTATGCCTTTTCAAAAAGGTGTTAAACATGAGGGATTCCCATTATGTTCTGAGACTCCAGTAAATCACCTTTCAGATATTTCTCTGACTTAGAAAAGCTGTCTTCTCTGATCTTCCCAGCTCAACAGAACTCCTGTAATTGTAACATAGTTAAATGTTTTTCTGTGGTGAATGCTGTTTATATTAGAGGATACTTCGAGCTCACAGTTTGGGCTTCCATGGCCTGCTGGCTCTGTGCCATAATTGGTAGGTAATTTCTCTAAAGAGATGGCTTTTTAGTACAGATAATGAAAGTAGTGAGCATTGTAACTAACCTGATCACAGATGGTTGTGTGATGAGATTGCAGTATGCAGAAGTTAACTTCCTTTGCCATTCCCCATCTGCTACACTGAGCACAAGCGAGATGTTTGAGAGCTGTTTAAAGACCCCACACTCTGACAGGGAGTGTGCAGGCTGAGCCAGAGGTTCACTGGTAAAGTCACTTGTGCTGAGAGGTTTCCACATCAGACACGCAGATGCTCACATCATACACCAATCTGGTGTTTAAATCATACCTCTGTAGTGATAGATTGTTAATGGGCTGTGCTAATTATTTTTTTGCTAATGTGTTCCACTTAGGTGTCATGACAGGCTGTTGTAACTCCCTGGCTATATGCAGCTAGGTTTGGATAACTAGCTTCAAAAGTCCTGTGCCTTCATTTACTGCACGGTACATACAGTTGCTTCCAAAGCATCAGAACTTGTTCCTTTACTGCCAGGTCCTTTGGTACCTCTTTCTATAGATTTCACTTTGAGGAAAATACTTACTCTGGTTGCTTCTTTTTCAGCCAGATGGTTGGAGTGGAGTACATACTTCTTCATGCTCAAGAGCCCATTCTCTTCATTATCCGAAAGCAGCAAAGGCAATCTCCCACACAAGGTAAGGTCACTCAGTTCCTGTCCGTGTTAGTGAGTCACTTTTCTGTGTTCCTAATTTGTCTTTAAGCGTTTCTGGTTTCCTTTTTATGCCTTAAATCTAAATAAAAGTGTATGAGGTGAGGAGGAGGTACTTTGTCTAGCAGAATGACCTCTTGTGTGCTGGTCCCAGGGATTGCCATCTTGTGGTGAAATGTGAAGAGTGCAGTGAGATGCTGCTGCCCTGGCGTGTATTTTGTCATGGGAGACTGGTGATAGCACCAGCAATGTCCTATTCATCTGTTAGGCGACGCATGTTTTCATGTTAACTATTTGGATATAAGGCCAGTGGTATCCTTGCTGGAGCTGATATGATTTAGTTTAATTTGAGCTAATAATCTGAAGTGCCTAGCATCTGAATTTTT
Organism: Laterallus jamaicensis coturniculus; assembly: GCA_022605575.1. Lineage (NCBI taxonomy): Eukaryota > Metazoa > Chordata > Aves > Gruiformes > Rallidae > Laterallus > Laterallus jamaicensis. Next base: position 23,832 of record JAKCOX010000021.1, read on the forward strand.
TATTTTGGAGGACTAGTTATGTAGAGGGATTATTCATGCTTGTTTGTGTCATGTCACTCTTACTCTGTGCTGTTTCCACCTTCAGCTGTGGACTGGTTATACTGCTGAGTAGGATCTCATCAGTAGAAGAGTACAACCTGTGTAAGAAATGATGAGATACCACACAGGAGTGTTTTGGTTATTCTTCTGAGAACAGAATGCAACAGCTTTATTATTCCTTGTTAACCTTAAATTTGTTTCTGTGAGATTAACTTTAAGTGTGTAGCCACATCTCAGTAGTTACTGGACTGTCTTCTGTGTTCACTGCACATACATATAAAATAATTTAGGTTATTTCAGAGTAAACTTCATAGTAAAGAAAGGGCAAGTTAATGCTAGTTACTTAACCTCTTTTTGGTTGGTTTTTTTTAGTGACTTAGGCACTGCATCTGCATTTTGGCCTTGTACAGGACGTTACCATGTCTAGCAATGCTTTTTATTTGCTTATGTCAGGTGATGGCCTCTTTTTACAGTAGTTCCATCATGAAAAAGAACACAGATTCCTTCTTTAATAGATTTTTTTTTTGAGTTGTTTCTTTATTAAAGGTTTTTAGCCTGGCTTTTAAAAGGTGGGTATGGATTTCATGCAGCCCTTAATATCCTGTTTTGACACTTATTAGATCAAGAGTAGTGTTGGGGCTTCCACAATAGAGGTGTTGAGGCTTTTATTGTAATGCAAATGGGCATTTGGTGGAACTACACTGGGATGTTGGGACTGCACTGTTTATGCCAGGTACCTTGATTGAATCACATGGATCCCTAACTCCTGTGTTACTCAGGGGCTTTGTTTTATCTTGGCACAAATTTTATGTATTTGAGAGGGGAGAATGGGGATGGAAAATTAAAACTTACTGAGTTCACAGATAGTGTTGACTACTTGAGACTGGTGCAGGCCTGATTTAGAATTTCTGTGTGGTTTTTTAAAATGAAGTATATTTATATTTTAAATTCTGTTAGCCAAGATTTTTCCTGGTTGAAGTGATTTTTGAAAAATCTTGAGATCAAATCATTAGGTGGAGATACCTGACTAGGAAAGTAGGATGCTCTGGTATAGAGCTGTGACTGTTTCTAAGGAAATGCTGAGAATTCTTTTTTGGGTTGTTTTTTTTTTCCTTTTTTGTTTTTATTTGGGCTGTGAGTACTGGCTGTAGTGTAAAGCTCCATAAAATGCAAGTACTGGGTGAATTGGAAAAATCATAGAATCACAGAATGTGTAAGGTTGGAAGGGACCTTTAGAGATCATCTAGTCCAACCCCCTGCAGTGAGCAGGGACATCTTCACTAGGTCAGGTTGCTCAGAGCCCCATCAAGCCTGACCTTCAGTGTCTCCAGGGATGGGGCCTCCACCATCTCTCTGGGCAACCTGTGCCAGTGATCTACCACCCTCATAGTGAAGAACTTTTTCCTAATACCCAACCTAAATCGCCCATTTTTGAGTTTAAAACCATTACCCCTCATCCTACTGCTCCATGCCCTCAGGAACAGTTCTTCCCCAGCTTTCTTAGAGGCACCTTTCAGGGACTGGAAGGCCACTGTAAGGTTCCCTGGAGCCTTCTCTTCTCCAGGCTGAAGAAGCCCAGCTCTCTCAGCCTCTCATCATAGGAGAGGTGCTCCAGCTCTTGGTTCATTTTTGTGGCCCTCCTCTAGACATGTTCCAACAGGTCCATGTCCCCCTTGTGTTGAGGGCTCCAAAGCTGGACACAGTACTCCAGGGGAGGTGTCACCAGAGCAGAATCACCTGTCTCAATCTGCTGGCCACACTTCTTTTGATGCAGCCCAGAAGGCCAACCACGTCCTGGGCTGCAGATGCACATTGGTCACTCATGTCCAGCTTCTCATCCACGAGTACTCCCAAGTTCTTGTCCTCAGGGCTGCAAAAAGGTTCAGACAGACTGTTTTGATACAGGTGGAGGACTGAGAACAAAGGTATGCATAGGTAAGATTCTTGGGCTGATGGCATTACTGTAGGTTCTCAATTGAAGAATGCTTGGCAGGGAGTTATGGAGGCAGCTGTGATGTACCTTTGTTTCAGCTCTAAGGAACAAGATTTTTTTATCAGTCAAGTAGGGGGTTCAAATCTAATTTAGCAAATGTCTTTGGAAGGTAAAATGTTAAAATTATTATTATTATTAGCAGAATGCTGTGAAGCTTGAAAGGTGTGCTCTGTATGTGCTTAGCTGCCATTTGGTCTAGGAAATCTAGTTAAGAGAATTGTACGAGTTGGAGAAAGCTGGAGCCAGAAGAATGAGATCTTACATTGCTGTTGGTTTCTACCAGTAGCAAAGGCAGGTGAAACTATTTCCAGGGCAGTTGATTTGATTCCTCTTGTGTAGATCTGAAAACCCCAACTCTTGTAAGGTCAGTTACTTGTTTGCAGTAGGACAGGACTTGAAGCTGATGCTTTTCTATTTGTAAAGCAGACTTTGGGCATGTTTTTTTCTTCCCCTTACTTGTCTGTGGCTAAGGTGCAGATAAAGCATAGTGAAGAGAAAGGTTAAAAAGAAAAAAAACTGGTGATGAGATGAATATTGCAGTCTCTGCTGTTACTGCTGAATTCAGCAACAAGTCCCCACTTCTCAGCCCAAGCTTTAAACTGATCCTGCCTCTTATTTCTTCTTTTTCTCCACAGTTATTCCATTGGCCGACTACTATATTATCGCAGGAGTGATTTATCAGGCACCTGACTTAGGCTCTGTCATTAACTCCAGAGTTGTAAGTGTTCCATGTCTTTGATGTATACCAATTTCTATCTGCTTTTTGCTTTTGCTCATTCCCCAGGCTGATTAAATCCCTCCTTTGCTACTTTGAGGGAAGATCCTATGAATTATGCAGTAGCTTAAACCAAAGCCCACTGGTTAATACGGTGTGCATCCCATGTGGAAATGAAAGATCCTGTGGCTCAAAACGTAGCATATGTTATTTAAGGATGAAAGATCAGAGTAACTGAAGCCACACAACTGGCAGAAAGTTTGCATGACACATACTTAGGAAATACTGATTAAATACATATTTGGTGAAGCTGGCTTTGGAATGTTAAGGTAAGCTAATACTTCTCTTTAAATGAGACTTATGTTTTTAAGTTGTTGTGGTATTTCCTTTTAAATGGGGTACTCAGGTTTGATTTAATTTCTTCTGTTCTAGCAAGCTGCTGCTTTTGCTAGTCTCTGTCACTTTAGGAAAAGCTTCATAAAATGTCTTGTAAGAGAAATGACACTCTTAGTCCAAAACTAGATCCCAAGTTCCCTTCCCAGAACAAAAATTAATATAGAATAGTAATTCTAAAGTCCCTGCTTTCAAAAATTGAGATTGTATTTTCTCCTTAAATTTTGAACCCTGCCTTATGTTCTTGTTCTGAAAGCTCACTGCAGTACATGGAATCCAGTCTGCTTTTGAAGAAGCCATGTCCTACTGTCGCTATCACCCATCCAAGGGCTACTGGTGGCATTTCAAAGATCAAGAAGAACGAGGTATGATGATTCCTAATTGCTCTGGTACTTTTGGACAGGGATGATAGTGTAGGGAGAAGCTTGAGACCATGTGCAGTGATGGTGCAGAGATTAGGTTAAGTATCTAAAGGGTAAGTTAGCGCTCGCTAGCAGATGGAAGGAATCTTGTTGTTCTGTGCTGGTGGGGATGAACTGCTGGGTGGGAGAAGAAAATGGTGAGCTGTACGTCAACTCTTCAACCCACTGGACACCAAAGTGCATTTTCAGAAGCCAAACCAGTGTGGCAGGGGGAAGGGCAGGTCTTTGTTGTATGACAGCAGAACTTTTAATACAGCTTTCTCTTACATTTCTGTGACTTGCAGAAAAAACTAAACCAAAAGCCAAGAAGAAAGAAGAACCAAGTTCTATTTTCCAAAGACAACGGGTAGATGCTTTGCTTTTAGACCTAAGACAAAAGTTTCCACCCAGATTTGTTCAGGTATGACACTTGAAAGCCATAGTATTGCTGTGACTTACTAAGAACTTAAAGCAGTCATAAGTACTTGACAGATGGAACTGAATGGGAGTTTCTTGTGCTTTCAGCCATGGTAGCATGACGTGGATAATAAATTTGAAATGGAGGTTCTGATTGGAGTGTATGATTCCCCTCTGTAGTTGCAGGAGTAGTTAAAACCACCAGGGCAAATTTTATTATGCAAATTCCTTATCTAACACAGAGGGTCTGTTATTGTCAGGTGTCAGATTTTGCTGTTGCTTCCAGTTTCCTGCTTTGTGAGCTCAATCAAGCCACCCCAGCTATTTTGGTTTAGTTACTCCATTGTTCTGGTGGCTCGCTAATTAGCATGGAAATTCTTGGCATTCTCTGAAGTTGTTGTGATTACCTCTGATAGTCTCTAATAGCTATTTGTTCCACCAGGTCTTCATCTTGGGAACAAAGGAAATTATGTTTACAGCATCTCACAAAACTGCCTACCCCTCAGATGTGTGAAAGACTGACTGTGTTATTTCTTGCTTTAGTGCCTTTCAGCTGTCAGAGGAAAAACTGGATGTTATAAAATGTTAATTGGATTTTGTTTAGCGTATGTTTAGTGAGCTCTTCTACCCTCAACTCTTACACATCAGAGTGGATTGCTGGGTTTATATTTCTAATGAATAATAGGAAGGGTTAAGCATAAGGGTTAAGAATATGAGCCAGCAGTGTGCCCAGGTGGCCAAGAAGGCTGATGGCATCCTGGCTTGTATCAGAAATAGTGTGGCCAGCAGGTCCAGGGAGGTGATTGTGCCCCTGTACTCGGCATTGGTGAGGCCACACCTGGAGTGCTGTGTTCAGTTTTAGGCCATTCTTTACAAGGACATTGAGGTCCTGTAGTGTGTCCAGAGAAGGGCAACCAGGCTGGGGAAGGGGCTGGGGGGTAAATCATATGAGGAGCAGCTGAGGGAGCTGGGGGTGTTCAGCCTGGAGAAGAGCAGGCTGAGGGGAGACCTTATCACCACCTACCGCTACCTGACAGGAGGGTGTAGAGAGGTGGGCGATGGTCTCTTCAGCCAGGTGACAGGAGACAGGACAAGGGGAAATGGCACGAAGCTGCCCCAGGGCAGGGTAAGGTTAGAAGTTGGGAGAAAGTTCTTCAGTTGAAAGGGTCATTGGGCACAGGAACAGGCTGCCCAGGGAGGGGGTTGAGTCACCGACCCTGGGTGTGTTTAACAGATGGGTAGATGAGGTGCTTCATGATACGGTTCAGTAGAGGACAGGTACGGTTGGATTCAGTGGTCTCAAAGGTCTCTTCTAACCTAGTGATTCTGTGACTTATGACTTTGATTTCACTGATGTGTTGCTTTATTTTTCTTCTTCCTCCCACACAGCAAAAACCTGGAGAAAAGCCTATACCAGGTAATACTCTTAATATTCTCACAAGACTTTAAAAACAGGTTTTACAGAGCAGTGTCTTCCAATTGCTATATAAGCTCCTTGCTGCTGCCACTGAGGTGGTTAGGAATTCTGGCCTTGCCTAATTGTGCAAAGTATGAAGTAAGAATCCTCTGTGACAGCAAGAAAATGGGTGGGGGGGAAATGTGTATTCTCCTCCTTCTCATGCTGTCTGTAAAACCATTGCCTGAAAGTCCAAAGGCAGGAAATGGTGTTTGAGGCAGGAAGAAGGTGAAAGGTTGATTGAGGGAACAGTTTAGTCAGTCCAGCTCCTAGTGATTTTGCATGGTGCTAAAGCTCAAGAAAGCATGTGAAGGCTTTGAGTTGATCATAAGCAACCTCAGAATAGGGAAAGCATCAATTTTATCTATTCAAAATTTTTTTATTCATATAGGTGAGGTATGAATTAAGTCCTTGGTCATTCTTGTACCTTTGAAATTAATTTTGCCCTTTGACCTCAAGAGTATTTTCTAAGTACTCTGAATTGTATTTTAGGAATAAAAATTGTATGTTTAACTTTCTTTTGCTGTTACTTCTTAAGTGGATCAAATCAAGAAGGAGCCAGAACCAGCCCCTGAAGCTGTCAAGACAGAGGAAAAAGAGACTGTAAAGAATGCTCAGCAGAGTGCTGGCACTAAAGGACCACCTGAAAAACGGATGAGACTCCAGTGAGGGGAGAAGCTGTCACACATCTGCATTAGTCAATACCTGGAGAACTGGAGATTCTTTCTCTCTTTATATTTCAGCTCCTCCACTGAGGCTGACAATTCAGGGAAGTCCCTGAAGTCCCTGTAACAACTTCTTCTGTAGAAACCTGTCACAGAAATGTTAATGTTGGGATATGAGCTGCCTCAAAGTAGGTGTTTTCAGTTGTCATCTTATTTGGAATGTTGGCTTCTGAGAATGCTTTCTACATAGGCATATTTTGTGGCCTCCTGAAATCTTTACCAACTCTTGCATCCCTTTTGTCTTGGTTTCCTATGTAAAAAGAAAAAAAACCCTTTTATATATATATATATAAAAAAAATCTGAATTCTTGGCAAATAAAACTCCTGGCTGCTGGAATGCCTTTCTTGAATGCTTACTTTGTTAATAGCAAATATGCCATATGGGCTGGCAGTGTTTTTTTGCTTGCATATTGGAATATATCATGCTATTTTGAGGAAGAAAAGTTCAACTGAAGGGTTTAGGCTGCCTGCTATAAATCACTGTGCCTCTAGTGTGCTTGAGATTAGAGAGAAAAGATTTGATAAATTCATGTAATTAGCTGTCTCAGTCTCTAAACAGTCTTGGGCACTTGTTTTGCTTAATGGCCAAACTGGTCTCAGTATAAAACCAGTGTTCTGTGATGACATAAAGCAGGCTTAAATTAAATATCTTGCTGTTGCACGCTCGGTGAAGCTGTTTGTTTCTCTCCCACCCCCCCACTGTAACTCAAATATATCAATTGCATCTCTTCCTCTGTCCTTCTAGCACTTTCTGGCTGCATCTAATCTCCTTGATTAGTCATCTGCCTTTTAGACCTGTGGAGTTAGGGCAGTGGAAGAGATATCACTGACAGCTACAATCTTTGCTATTTAAGCACCTTGCTTGCTGAAATGTTCCCTCTCCTTCAAATTTGTCCAAATGGTGATAGATAATAATCCAGTGTGAACTTGTAAATCAAGTGAAGACACAGAAAGCAGTTACTGTGGTATGCTCAAAACAAGACCGAGGTAATTCTTCAGCACTGAATAATTACAAGGTAGTGGGAATGGGATCCTGGGATGCATCAGGAAGAGTGTGTCCAGCAGGTCGAAGGAAGTGATCCTCCCCCTCTACTCTGCCCTGGTCAGGCCCCACCTGGAATACTGTGTCCAGTTCTGGGCTCACTGGGATAAAAAAGACAGGGACCTTCTGGAGAGAGTCCAGAGAAGGGCGACAAAGTTGATTAGGGGTCTGGAACATCTATCCTATGAGGAAAGGCTGAGAGAGCTGGGGCTGTTCAGCCTGGAAAAAAGAAAACTTAGGGGGGACCTAATTAGTGTTTAGAAATATCTTAGACATGGGGTGCAGGGGGAATTGGCCAGCCCCTTTTCAGTGGTCTGTGGGGACAGGACAAGGGGCAATGGCTGTAAGCTGGAGCACAGGAAGTTCCGCACCAACAGGTGGAGGAACTTTTTCCCAGTGAGGGTGACAGAGCCCTGGGACAGGCTGCCCAGGGAGGTGGTGGAGTCTCCTTCTCTGGAGAGATTCAAGACCCGTCTGGATGCCTGTCTGTGCAGTATGAGCTGGGGAGCTGCTTTGGCAGGGGGGTTGGACCCAATGATCTCTTGAGGTCCCTTCCAACCCCTAAGATTCTGTGATTCTGTGAATACACTTAGAACAAAAAGGGATTGATTCTTTATTGTATTAAAGAAATTCCTCTGAAAGCAAGGATCTTGGGAAGCACCAAAACCATCTCATCCACCCCATCGATGGAAAGAGTGATCTCCAGAAATGAGGCATGAGTGGTGAGGAACCTCAAGAATCCTTGCTGGATTTTTGATGTTCAGAATGAAGTCCTTTGAAATTACCATTCTTTGTACTTACTAATATTGCTGATAACCTGTGTGTCATTTGAGATAACTTAAGCAAGAAAGATTGACTAGATTGAATTGTATTGAAGATCTAGTGTGGATTGTTTTGGGGTTGTTTTTTCTGAGGAAGAAAAGTTAACTACTTGTACACCAAGGAGAGATTTGACATGACTAGCAGAAGAGATCTTGCCTATTGCTGAAAGCACACACAGCTGTTGTTCAAAAATGGATGCTGGAATACATAGTATGAGCAAAGTATTCTGTCCATCACTGGGCTTCACCTCAAAGTGTGTTGTACAGTTTAATGTCTGAAAAAGAATTCTCCTTACACAGAGGGGTTTGGGGAAGGGCAATAAAATGAGTGACTTTGTAGGAGAAACTTTCTCCTGCTCTGAGGCCCAAGATTTAATTCCTTAGGAAAGAAAAGATAGATGTTGAGTTTATGAAGCTGAGTACTGTGAAGCAAGTAGGGAAGCAGAGAGCTCTTTTTCTGTCTTGTAGTACAAGAATAGAGGGGTGAGTTAAGGAAGCTGAATGGGAGCTACATTGGTTATATTCATGCTCAGATTTGAGCTGATTCAGAGATGAGGGTGGAATTTGAAGGACCAGACTGTCTGCACGTCTGCATCGCTGAACAGCCATTTGGCTTTCTGCAGAAATGTCTGGCCAGTGTCAGAGGGCGTTACAGAGGATGGGTTTCTGGTCTGATCCCATCTGAGGTTCTGCCTCTGCTCCCAGGAGACCCCACCTGGGGTTCTGCATCCAGCTCTGGGATCTCCAGTACAGGAAAGACACAGAGCTGTTGGAGCAAGTCCAGAGGAGGCCACAGAGATGATCAAGGGGCTGGAGCACCTCTCCTATGAAGACAGGCTGCAAGGGTTGGGCTTGTCCAGCCTGGAGAAGAGAAGGCTCCAGGGTGGCCTAATTGTGGCTGAACAATACTTAAAGGGAAACCATGAGAGGGACAGTTCAGCAGGGAGTGCAGTGACAGGACAAGGGGCAATGGCTTCGAGCTGACAGAGGGCAGGGTTAGGTTAGACTTCAGGAAGAAATTCTTTACTCTGAGGGTGGTGAGGCCCTGGCACAGGGTGCCCAGAGAGGCTGTGGGAGCCCCATCCCTGGAGGTGTTTCAGGCCAAGTTGAATGGGGCTTTGGGCAGCCTGGTCTAGTGAGGGTGTCCCTGCCCATGAAAGGGGGCTCTGGAACTAGATGAACTTTGTGATTCTATGATCTTTGAGGTTCCTTCCAAGCCAAAGTATTCTGTGATTCTAAAATGGCCTCCATGCATGAAACAATCCATTTGATTGTGATAAGCCTCTTCCTGAGAGAATTACAAAGCAGCAAGGGATGTTACCAGTGAGTAGGTTGATTTCCTTGTTGCTGTCTTTCAGTGCTGAAGGTTTGCTGTGTGAGGAAATGAAGGACTGAAATATCTTTTGATCCTGTTACTTGCTGACAAGATACTCTAAAATTATTTAAACAGTTAAGTAAGCTTTGATAGTAACTTACACAACCAACATTATGCCACATATTACTGTTAAACTCCATGTAATTTACTGCCAAAAAGCTGGGAAGCAGCTGTCTTGTAGTCAGTAATGGGTTTTGGTGTATGAGAATCTAAGCTTTTTCTCTCTGGTGTTTATAGGCTGTCTCTTGGTTGGGAGCCTGAGTGCTGAAGTCCAAAGTTCTTCAAAGGACCTTCGGTATTTGTAAAGCTTAAAAACGAAAGGGAAATAAGCAAGCAGCTCTGAAATTTGCCCTGTGTGTCACTTTCTTTTGCATAAAGGAGAGATTTGGTTGTGCAGGAGAGCTATCTCTAGTTTTCCTCTTAGATAATAACCATTCAGATTTCAAAAGGGTGTTTCTTGGCCTCAATCACAGGGCAGCAGGAGCTAAAAAAGACAGAACTCTAATACTTAAAGGGATCCTACAGGAAAGTGGGAGAGGGACTGTTCAGCAGGGAGTGCAGTGACAGGACAAGGGGCAATGGCTTCTGTTGGGAGCCTGAAAGTATATGTAGATGTGTGTGTTCACATGAACAGATAAGCATGTGTGTACATACATGTGTGTATATGTACACATATATGCAAAGATCCAGCCAGGTTGTATGAAGAGGGGCAGTCTAGCTACCTCAATTCACTGTGTGAAGCTAGTGGTGTCTCAGACACAGCAGAAGTGTGTAATTTCTCAGCTTCTCACTAAGTAAGGTCTGACCAGGCTGTGTCATTTTCCCCCATTCCTCTTTGCCACTCCACCTCTATACTTTGAATTTTGGTAACTTTTCCCTAGCAAAGAAAGTTAAATGCCATTTGGACAGTCAGCAGGTGGTGTTGGCCAAGGCAAGCTGTCCTTAGAGCAAAGTGAGAAGGGGACAGGCAATAGGATGGACAAGGCAAAGGGGAGAGTTTAGCTTTATTTAGAGATATGGGTGCTTCCCATGAGAAAAATTGAAAAGCTGCATTATGTAAATAGATTGTGGCTTTGCTGAGCCAAGAGATGTCTGCAGAACAAAAGCTGATGTGATATGCTTTGTCATATATTTTTCTTATTTTTTTTCAGTGGCAGAGTAAATGCTAACTGGGCATCCAAGGCTTCTCTCTCTCTCTTGGGAGATGAAGGTGCATTTTTTCATCAAGTGTTGTTTTGGTTTCTGTAATCATGCCCAGAAATGTGTCCTTCTGTAGCCTCCCGTGGGTCAGAGGTGCATGGATGTATCCTGGTTTCATCTGGGATGGAGTTAATTTCCTCTCTAGCAGCTGGTGGATGCTGTGTTTGGGAGTCAGGATGAGAGCAGTGCTGGTAACACGTGGATGGTTTAGTTGTTGCTGGGCAGTCACAGGCTTTTCAGCTTCTCATGCTGCCCTGCCTGTGAGACCCTAGTGGGTGCCCAAGAAGCTGGGGGGGGACATGCCCCGCCCTGCCCCCAGCTGATCTGAGCTGTCCAAAGGGATATTCTCTACCACCTGACATCATGTTCTGTATATAACTGGGGGAGTTGGCTGAGAGGTACTCAGCTCAGGAATTAGCTCAGCATTGGTTCTGGGAGGTGAGTAATTGTGCTGTGCATCGCTAGCTTTGTATATTCTTCTATCATTATCACTATTGTTATTTCCCTTCCTCTTCTGTCCTGTTAAACTGTCCTTATCTCAACTTAGGAATTTTAGCTTTTCCTTTTTTATTCTCTGCTCCATCCCACTGGGAGGGGGGAGAGTGAACAAAGAGCTGTGGGGGTGGTTTAGCTGCCAGCTGGTTAAACCACAACAAAGTGGCGGGGAAAAATTTCCACAGTGGGATGGGTGAATGATGGATTACTGATCTCTCTGATCTCTCTTGTGATCTGTTTCTAAACAGGCCAGCAGGTTGAGGGAGGTTCTTCTCCTCCTCTGCCCTGGTGAGGCCACATGTGGAATACTGTGTCCAGTTCTGAGCTCCCCAGTTCAAGAGAGACAGGGAGCTACTGGAGAGAGTCCAGTGGAGGATGACAGAGATGATGAGGGGATTCTCCTATGAGGAAAGGCTGAGAAAGCTGGCTCTGTTTAGCCTGGAGAAGAGAAGACTCAGAGGGGGCCTGGTCAGTCCTTTTAAGGATCTAATGGGTGGATGTCAAGAGGATGGGTCCTGCCCAGACTCTTCCTGCCCCGTGACAGGACAAGGAGTGACAGGCACAGACTGGAACACAGGAAGTTCCATCTCAATATGAGGAAAAACTTCTTCACCTTGAGGGTGACAGAGCACTGGGACAGGCTGCCCAGAGAGGTTGTGGAGTGTCTCCTTCTCTGGAGATATTTAAAACCCATTTGGACAGAGTCCTGTGTGACCTAGTTTAGCAGGGAAGTGGGACTAGATCATCTCCAGAGGTCCCTTACAGTCTCTACTGTGATTCTGTGATACCATTCTTCAAAGACTCAACAGAATGTGAGAGAAGTAAACTGGTTGCTGGTAGGATTCAATTCCACAGGAGCTTGCACCTTGATTGGCATTTTAGGGGGCTATGAGATTAAAAAAAAAAATTGAAAACCACTGATGAATCATGAGAGCACCTGTTACAAGTGTTTCAGCCATTGAAGTACCTATAGATTGCTGTGATAGTGCTTTCTCATATGAAGACAGGCTGAGAGAGTTGGGCTTGTTCAGCCTGGAGAAGAGAAGGCTCCAGGGAGACCTTACAGCAGCCTGCCAGTACCTGAAGGGGCTACAGGAAAGCTGGGGAGAGGCTGTTTACCACGGCACAGAGTGGCAGGACAAGGGGCTTAAGCTAAAAGAGAGTAGATTTAGATGAGCTATAAGGAAGAAATTCTTTTCTGTGAGGGTGGTGAGGCAGTAGAACAGGTTGCCTAGAGAAGCTGTGGATGCACCATCCCTTGTAGGCCATGTTGGATGAGGCTTTGCGCAACCTGGTCCAGTGGAAGGTATCTCTGTCCATGGCAGAGAGTGGGAACTAGATTGTCTCTGAGGACCCTTCCAGCCCAAACCATTCTATATTTTTCCCAGCTGTACTGTAAGTCAGATATTCTTTTCATTCCAGTCAAAAATTACCCTTTAATTAAAAGGTGAACACAGCAAAAGCCATGCTTTGAGCTATTAAAACCGATTTTCACCCATGTGGGCTAACCAAATGATCTCTTTGCTCAACAGAGACATCTGTCATGAGTGTGAAGCTGAGCTGGGGTCCCTCCTCACTGTCTGCTTAGAAGCAGAAACACCCATTAATTTGAAAATTAAGGCCATAAAAAGCTGGGAACGTGCTTGTGGTAGGCTACTTAATTTGTTCCTCCCCACCAGAGCATCTGTATGTGGTAGGGAAGTCTTGAGGTGCCCTTGCAGCCCTCTGAGATGTGTCTGCAGGCAGCAGGACACTGTTTTCCTGGGGAGAAGGTGAAGGGAGGCTGCGATGCTGCCGTTGCGCCCCAGCTGCAGCCCTCCCTGCCCAGTGGCGAGTGGCAGTTGGAGGCCTTGTGGCTGGAGGCCTTGTGGCAGTTCCCCAGGACAGGGCCCATCCAGGTTCCATCCCCTTGCAGAGCAGGGCCTGGGGCAGCGCTGATGGAGGCACTGCTGGGGCTACTGGTGCTGCTGGGCCTGGCCGGGTGCCCTGAGGTCCCGGAGGACCTGTCTGGGGAGCTGCGTGTCACTGCCATGTGGGTGACGGTGCCATGGCAGTTGAAGCCCCGGGCAGACACCAACCCCCAGGTTATCTCCTACTGGCTGGAGGTGGCAGGGCAGCCGCGGGTGCTGCAGTTGCGGCCCAGGCGGGGCCTGGTCTCCCACCCCTTCACCTTGGTCACCTACAGCAAGAGTGGGGCTCGCTGGGAGGAGCACCCCTTTGTGCAGGACAACTGCTTCTACCAGGGTGAGGTGCAGGGGAGCCCCAGCTCTCTGGTGGCCCTTGGCACCTGTGGCAGGGGCCTCCACGGCGTGATCTGGCTGGAGGACGGCACCTATGAGATCGAGCCCATCCCCGATGATCCGGCGTTCCGGCACTTTCTCTACCGCATGGAGGAGGCCAGCAGCCCCATGGGCCCCACCTGTGGGCTCACCCCAGGAGAGATGCAGCACCAAAAGGCTCTGATGCCCTGGCTCAAGGCCTCCCAGGTAGAGGAGGAGGAGGAGGAGGAGGAGATGCTGAAGGACTGGTGGACACACATCAGGTATGTGAAGATAGTAGTGGTTGTGGACAACGTGCGGTTTGTGAAGTCGGGCAGGAACGAGTCTGAGGTCTTGAGGCAAGTCTTAGAAATCATCAACCTTGGGGATGCTCTGTACAAACAGCTTTCTCTTCGCTTGTTCCTCGTGGGGTTGGAGATCTGGACTAAAGGCAACCGTATAAACGTTACCAGCTCTATCCCCAAGACACTCAGCGACTTTAACAACTGGCGGAAGTCAGACCTGTCCCCACGGATGCGCCACGATACTGCTCACTTGTTTGCATTTCAGAGTTTTGGGAGTAGCCTGGGATTGGCATTTCTAGGGTCAGTATGTGATAACCAGTGGTCATCAGCAGTGACTTCCTTCACCAATAGGAAGTTGTCTTCATTTGTTAACACTTTTGTCCATGAGCTGGGCCATACCCTCGGGATGCACCACGATCATCAGGGCTGTAAGTGCAGGCGGAAGAAATGTATTATGTACGAGAGCAGTGTCGACACCGACGCGTTCAGTGACTGCAGCTACAAAGACTACTTCGACCTGCTTGGGCGTGGTGCTGCCTGCCTTCGTCAGCCGCCAGCGCCAGGCACTTTCTACACTGTGAAGCATGAATACTGTGGGAATAAGATAGTAGAAAAGAGAGAGCAATGTGACTGTGGTTCAGAATCGAGCTGCAGAAAGGATCCTTGTTGTCACCTGAACTGTACGTTAACCCCAGGTTCAGCCTGTGCTTCTGGAAAATGTTGCAAGAGCTGTCAGGTTCTTCCAGCAGGATCAATCTGTAGATCAAGTACTGGCAACTGTGACCTGCCAGAGTATTGCAATGGCATTTCTCCTCTGTGCCCACCAGATGTACACATGCAGGATGGAACCCCTTGCAAAAATGGGGCTTATTGCTATAAAGGAAAATGTTCTTCCCACGATAAACAGTGCCAGCATCTCTTTGGCAAACAAGCCAGGGCTGCTCCTCTAGATTGCTTCAAAGCAGTGAACACTCGAGGTGACCGGTTTGGGAACTGTGGTATTCGTAACAACATCCATTTTACAAAGTGCAGTGTTGAAAATATCTTATGTGGTAGGATCCAGTGTGTAAACATTGCCAAGCTGCCTTCCTTGCAGAACCATGTGACGCTAGTCCAAACCCCTGTTGGAGGTCAGAAGTGTTGGGGTCTTGACTATCACACAGGGATGCCAACAGCTGACATGGGAGCTGTGGAAGATGGCACGCCATGTGGGAGGGATATGCTTTGCGTCAACAGGACATGTACCAGCGTATCGCTGCTGAACTTCGACTGTAACCTGTCAAAGTGTCATGGCAAAGGAGTGTGCAACAATCATAAGAACTGTCACTGCAGGTATGGCTGGGCTCCTCCCTACTGTGAACAGGAAGGATTTGGAGGTAGTGTTGACAGTGGACCCCCTTCAGCCAGGGAGATTCTTCAGAGAAAAAAAATACGAGTAACACTGCTTAGTTTTCTTCTCTGTATCCTTGCAGTAAACCTTGCCTTATGTTATGAATTGAGAACAGTAGGATGGTTTAGGAGGGAAGAAGGCCCAGTTCCACAGAAGACGACAGAAGTTGATTTAAACACTGAAAACACCAGCAGTTTCTAAAGGAGAACACCTGCTGGTGAGCCCAATTCCACCACAAAGAACAGCAAGCAGCAGCCTTGGATGCTGCTGGGGAAATCTCCCTTGAGCGGAGACTCATCAAAATAATTCAACACATTCTGAATAGTTCTAATCTCATGTGATACCATTAAATGCAAAGTAAGTGTTATCTCTGTTTATTTTAAGTTAATAAATGCAGGCACTAAGGCATGCTGTTCTTTGCACCTTGAGCTCTTTAACTGAAGTAGTTAGGTAAACTGTAGATACAGTTTTTGTGCTCCTTATCAACAGTTTACAAATGTAAGCTTCTTAAAACAGGTGTAAAATATTTGCTCCAATTTACTCCTCCATCTAATGTTTTCTCCAGTTCAGCAGGAGAGATATTTGTGAATGTCTTGCTTCTGTCATTCATTAATAAAGAGGAGAAAATTACTTTGCCTTTAATTCACATCTGTGACACACAAGTAGGCAAGAAAGGGGTATTGCAGTGAGGTGCAGGTGTCTGTGGTGTAAGCTCGTCCAACTCTTTCCAGGGAGTAGCCCTTTGGGTAGGAGGTAGATGGTGGGGAAGAGGGTCTTTGTTTTGAAGACAAAGTTTTACCCAGGTCAAACCAGTACACATTGCATCTCTGAATTATCAGGACTGTAGTGACACCAAACCTGGCATTTCACAAGAACATAGTGTCTTTTTTGTTTCTGGAAACTTTCCCATGCTTTGGCTGCTGGGCTCTTTTGAGAAGTGCTACGTATTTTGTTGTGGCTAAGAAGAGCTGTCTGTGAGGCTGCACAAGTTACTTGGAT
Organism: Laterallus jamaicensis coturniculus; assembly: GCA_022605575.1. Lineage (NCBI taxonomy): Eukaryota > Metazoa > Chordata > Aves > Gruiformes > Rallidae > Laterallus > Laterallus jamaicensis. Next base: position 39,856 of record JAKCOX010000021.1, read on the forward strand.
TCCTAAAATACCTAGAAGTATCCATGAGTCTCCCTCAGCCAGAACTCCTGTGGTATTGGATAGATGTTTTATCTGTCTTGAGGGAGATGGGGTGGGGTTTCTCTTGGTTTACTATGTGATTGCTTAGTACACTGTTACTGAATGTGGTGCAGCTCTAGGGGAGGCTGTGCAGAAGCATTGTATCTTTCATTCTTAACAGGAGATAAAATATATATAACTGATGGATGAAGCACAAGGGATGTGGAAATACCAACCTATATCTTCTATTTTTATTATTTATATTATAGCAGTGTTTCTGGATTAAGGGCTAGAATGTACTTGCCTGCTAGCAAAAAAATTATTTGCATTTGGAAAGCAAACATTCTATTAAGGTAGGAGAATCTTTTGCAACATTTGCTAAGGAAGATGTCTGTGACTGCAAAGGATGATGGTAAACTCTTGCTGCCTCCCAAGTATGATATTTTTGATGTTAGAATACACATTTCTTGTGCTTTTTTAAAAAAATGGTTGTGTTCTGCATCCAAAAAGGGCAAGTTACATTATGATTGAGTGTGAAATACAAGGGTGGGATTCTCAGTTCTTCATGGCTTTTTGTCTAAAGCAAAGGGATCCTTAAATTGTTACTTGTATTTGGGGGAATGAGGTAACAGGTGTTACCTTCAGTGCTCTAGACTTGTTATCTTGATACAACATGGATGGTTTTCAAAGAAAACTTAATCCCGTGCTTATGTCAAAAGACAAGATAATGATCCCTTGATTAACACTCCAAATTTCCTCCTTTATAACCAGACTCTTTGGGAGGGTGGAGGGTGGTGGTAGTGGTGGGTGTGAGAAAGGGCATGTGACAAATAAGGGGGATGTGGATTGGGTGCAAGTTGGAGATAAAAAATAACACAAGCACTACATCCAGCACTTCCCAACGAGCTATGCACAACTTTTAAGTATGGCAGACTTTTTTATTTTGCTTTGTAAAGACATCAGTGGCTGAAGTCTCAGTGTGTTGACTTGATGGCCTGCTCCTGTTGATTGAGTGTATAGCATAAATTGTTGAGTATAGATCTATGCTGATACCAGAGAAGCAATTAGAGTGGAGTGTGTTCTTGCTAAACTCCTGCATGCGGCTGCTCAACAGGCTCCATCAGCCTAGTTTGGGAGGGTCAAATGGGGGAACGCCATTCCCCACAGACTGGTTTCCAGAAAACTCCACAACTTTATGATGATCTACACTGGATCCCTGGGTGGTGATAGCTTCTTATTTTTTCTCTTTTTCTTTCTTTCTTTTTGAATCTCTCCCTCAACTCCTAACCTCATTCCTGGAACATAACAGTAACAACATTTCCAATTTTGCTAAATTCCACTAATTGTAATCTGTTGCTCTGAGAATATAGTGTGGTGTGGCTTTGTTTGCAGGCTTTATAGTCATACTCACTTTTAGGTGAAGTTGTGCTTTGTTTGGACCTCTGGGTAACTGTTGTTACTCCTGAGCACCATGCAGAGGGTTCTAGAAGCTCATCTCACTGGTGAGGTTGTTACAAGAGATCAGGTAAGAGAGGGTTAACCTGGCCCCTGGGGTTACCTCTACAGGTATCATCTGCTGGGATGGGACAGACAGGTCTGAGAGGAGGGCTGGACTCCTCTCTGAGAAGGGGTTTAGAAAGCAAGGGCGTCCAGTCTGATCTCCCTGGTTTGCCCGCCTGCTGGGACGTGACGAGGTGCAAGATAAACGTGCATCCCAACAAACCTTGTCTGTATTTTATAAAATGTGTGAGCTCTCTTGCTGAAGTTTTCTCATTGAAAATATTGTTGGTTCTAATTTCACCAGAGCAACAAATAACCCGATCGTTTTGGTGGTCTGTTAGAAATGTCCCACTACTGTGCTGTGAAGGCACAAATATTAAGCTCAGTTCTAACCCTTCTGGTGTCCCCTCTCCCTCCCCTTTTTTTTACCTCCTTCTAGTTTTAATTGCCTTTTAAAATGTTTCAGTGAATGCAATCGCTTAACTAATATACAAGTTGGCTGAACATGGAAGAGGCAGCCTGCAAATACTGCTGTACCATCTCCCAAGACATGTTAATCAGTTTAGTATATGTAATGGTACTAGAGGAAGTGTCTGGCTCTGAAGACCCATGCCAAGTCTATGCCAGAGCAGCAAGGTATTAAGTCTTACATAGCTGTTATCATGTGGTGGGTCAGTAGTGGTGGGTAAAGCCTGGAGCTGCTTAGGAGGATGTAAAAATGATTTACCTATGTTCCTTGTTTGAAATATCTTCCTGGCTAAACCAGACTTGTAAAATTATCTTGTTCCAAGCTCAGACTGTCATCTCTAAAATACATGAAAATTGCTTCTAAGGAACAGTCTGTATCTTCAGGGACTGTGCCATGTACAGTATTGGTAGCACCTGAGTTTGGAGAAAAAAAAATAACAGATTGCTAACATACAAGTTTGCTTTTCTGAGTTTTTAACTGTTGGCAAAAAATAAGTATAGATAATCCAGTACGATGTAACTGTGGAAACTGGACTGAAACAGGTGTGAAACTGCACGCCAGTATTAATGGTTTAACAAGTCCTCCTGTGATAGACAAGCCATGGTTTTGCTCATCATCACAGGTGTAATGGAGGGCTTGAATGCCTGTCTCCTCTGGGGCAGGTTTTTCTAACTCTCAGCTGAGTGCTAAGCATTAATGTTGTAGTGTTAAGGCTAGGGGCACACTCTTATTCTAACTCAGAGATCCACCAGCCAGGCTGGCTATCCCTATTAAATTCAGGAATATGAAAGCACAGATAATCTTGGCACAATCAAAAAATATTTGTCACCCATACTGCAATACAGAATAAATCAATCAGTAGTGTGACTTCAGGAAAGTTCCCACAGTGTGTAGACATGGGTGTCCCAGTCGCGCCAAGCAGTTGTGTGATTAAATTGCACTGGCGCATGCTCATTGTTCCCTGTTGGCATTACCTGTATTGCCACACTTCTAGCATGTACTGAATCAGATACAGTTTAATAAGGAAATTAATAGGGATAAATTTTGCCTTGCTGTCTTTTCCCCAATAATTTCTTGGTTCAAGAACTCCCTGAGGTACACAACTCCTAGATTCAAGTGGCTTCTCTGTTAAACAGAAAGTCAGACTACTTTGCCTTTAATTGCTGTTCTGCAGAGTTTTGAGGAAACTGAACACTCTTGGTGACACAGTTAAGTGTTTGTTGTTCCCAGCAGCAGGTGCAGGTGCTGTCTGTGGTTCAGAATTAGGCAGTAACACGCTTACTACACACCGACACTACCTCTGTACTGCACTGCAGGGTAAGTAGGAGCTGGTATAGATGCTCTGTGCTACCCAGCTGCACTGGGGATTTGCTTTTGCCCATCACCAGTCGGCTTGTCAAAGTTCAGCCCATCAGCTCCAGTTAAAAGGTCTGGGAGCAGGTCACACATCTCTCCATTTATCTGCTACACCTGTCCTAGCAAAACATCACCCCCTCCTTAACCAGAAACCCCCCCTCACCCGGGGAGAGCAGAGCGGAGCTAGGCAACGATGCCGTGCAGGGGAAAGCGGCGGCGGGCACGGGGATGCGGTGCTGCTGTGCCGCCCTGACAGGCAGGAGGTTTCCCTAGGGACCAGTCCTCTGCCGCCCCTGTGGTGCGAGCCCATGGCGGGGGGTGTTAGGGGGCAGGAGGGAGAAGCCCCGTCCCGCAGGCCCCAGGGACGTACTGCTCTCCGGCCGTGTGCTGGCGCGGCCGCGGTGGCCCCCGGCCGGCTGTGAGGCCCGGGTCCCGCGGGCATAGGCCGCTGCCGGGCCCTGCCGCTCCTTCCTGGGAGCGGCCTCGCCCGCCGCCCCCAGGCCCGGGTCCCTGCGGCGAGCCGTGGGCGCCGTTCCTAGGCGGCGCGGCGCGACCGGTCGCGGACTACAACTCCCAGCGCTCCGCGGCGCGGCCCTCCGGCGGCGGCGGCCGAGGAAACGACGGCGGCTGCTCCGCGATCCGACTTCACCTTCAGGCCGCAGCATGAACGGCAGCGTGGCGGGCGGCGGCTTCTCCGAGGAGGTCATCAGGCTCACCCGCAAGTCCTCAGGTAAGGCGGGGGCGGCCGCCCCTCGCCGGGCCCTCGGCGCCTCCCGGGCCGCGCTGAGGCCTGCGCGGCGCCCGGTGGGGCGGGGAGGCCGGAGCGGGGGGATGTCCCGGCGGCGAGGCCGGTGCCCGCTCCTGGGCACCGGTGTTCCCAGCGCAGCCCGGAGGCTCCCGGCTTCACGGGGTGCCCGTGCCGATACGCTGCCGCGGGAAGGCCGGCGAACCGCCTGAGGGAGAGCTAGCGGGGCCGAGCCCGCTAGAGCTAGCCGGGGCGGCTGCGCTGGGCGTCTCAGCTGAAACGACCCGCATCTGGCTTTCCCAGGAGCTGCCATCCCCGGCGCAGCGCCTCCTGCTTTCAAGTGATGTGGCGGGGCTCGGCGCTCAGTCGCGTCGGGCACCCCAAATTAGGGGGAAGTTTAAGAACCTGCTAGTGAGAGCAGCCGCCCTGTGCTGTCAGCTTCACGTCTGGGGCAGCTTTAGGGCGGTGAGTGAGGGGCGCTGGCTGGAGCATGGGAACATGGCAGGGTGAGGCATGTGGTTGCCTTTGCGTTTCCTGTGGCAGCAGGGAGTGCTCTCCTGGGTACCTCCAGGCACCTGTCCCCCTCGTATTTTTACAGGTTTTGTGATGCTATTCAAATTGTACTTTCTGGAGTGTGGCAAGTTAGCACCAAACGTATGGCTCTGGAGAAAAGCCCTGGCTCCAAAGAACCGCAGGGTCTAGGGAGGCTTTGGAGCTGGAGCTGTACTTTGGTGCACGAGGCCTTCTCTGTAATTAAGACGAGCGTGGAAGAAACCGTGGCAGCCCTTCTGTCCTCACAGCTGGGTGCGGCTGCTGGCTGGCCTTGGCTCCACGAGCTCCTCAGGGATCCTCAGCACCTTCGTCACTGATTTGTGATGAAGGTAGTTCTGTGCAGGGCAGGGGTTGGTCCTGGCCACAGATCACAACCCAAAGGGTGACCCCAGCCCTCTGCCTCCCCTCCTTACTGGAGCAGGCACTGCTCTGAAGGCTGTGGAGTCCTGCCTGCCCAACCATGAGCTCAAGTTAACGAAGCCACGCTTGGCAGGAAAAACTTCTTTGCTCAATGAAGCTGGTTCTGATGAGAAAGCTGTTTCCATACATTTGGTAACCTAGAATTTTGAGGGAGGTAGGAGGGGGTGTTGAAAGGCAGGGTTGAGAGGTCTTGAACGTGGCCATTGCAATTTAAGGCCGATTACCACTAGCAGCATTTGTCCTGCCATTAAGATGGGCTGTGTATTTTTAGAGTTAGGTTTCTAACTGTGTTGCTTGATTGGAAGGTTCTGCAGCCCCTTACAACCTTGTTGCATTTACCATGTGAATTATTATTCATTTCTGTGGAAGGAATAAAATGCTGGTATCTGTAAAGCACAGCATAATCCTGTAATCTTGCTAATCAGAGTTTTGACTGCAACTTTTTAAATAGGTCTGATGCTAAACACCTCTGGCAGAAGTTTGCTAAGGAGGTGAACATATTTACAGTGGCAAAACAGCCTGTGTATGTCTGACAAATTTCCCTCTGAAGCACTGCACTGAAATTTGGCAGGAAAAATCTTACTTTATGGAAAACTAAATAACTTTGTTGGTTCAATTTCTGATATTATTCAGTCTCTCTTTTACTAATCCTGCCAGGTGTGATTTTTTTGTTTGGTTTTTTTTTAAGTTTCAGGGGTTGAATTAAGGCATAGGGAGGTCTGCAGCCTCAAGGATGATCAGACATTTACCCCAGAGCCTTTTTTTAAGGCTCTGACATTCCTGGTCAGATGTCTGGTCCCTTGTAGACAAGGCATTCAGTGCCATGTGCACTCTTCTTCCTCTTGCTCCTTTTCTCCTGGCTGTGTCTCTTTCTAAGGCTGCATGAACTGGAAGGGACAAATAGCAGAGAGCTCAAGGAATGACAGGGAAGGTATTTTTAGCACGAGTGGAAGTTAAAGTGCTGGAAAGACACAGTGAAACACCCTGTGAATACTTAGTCTAGCATGAACTGTTGCCTCTTTTTATCACAAAGATCTGCTCCTGTCTTCTGTTTCCTCAGCTGATGAAAGCTGTGACTTTTGATTATTTTTCCAGTCATGTGTGAAAACTTCCAAAATTTATGCTTCTTAAATTTCATTATTTGAGGGGGTTTAATATACGTGAGAATCAGTGATTTCTGTAACACTGAAAACTTACAGCTTCTGTAGTATCCATTCCCCCTGTTCCAAGGTTATTGACTTCATGGCAAATAATTTTTAGGTTTGTGGATCTTACTATTTTTTAAATTCCTATCAAATAAGGTGTTATTGTGCACAACTGTTCCTTCTTGGGATAGATACTAGTCTAACCAAAATATATTTCTTCAGTGTGCCCCTGCTTCCATTTTCTTCCTTGTTTGTCTGAAGCTGCCAGGAAGGGGAGAGGGTAAAAAAGGTGTGGCAAGATTGCTGTTAATATTTCTTTACTTCCCAGCTGTAGATGCACACTTAAAAATAGCATGACTCATCTTGTACATCCTTTGATCTACTATGACTGATTTGAAACGCTGCTTCCCAGCAGGCACAAGGTGGTTTTGCTTTCATTTGCAATTCTCTCTCTCAAAGGGTCTAGTCCCAGCTTTGAGAGAAAGTAAGAGTAAATAAATTGGCCTTGCTGAACATGGGGAGAATTTGTCTTCAGCTATTCTTGACAGCAGATTTTGGTAGGGTTTTTTTTCTCCCTTTATTTTTATTGTAATTTGATATTTATTTTTTTTTTTACTTTTTCCTTGACCTTCCTTTTTTCATTGCAAGCCTCTTCTTAGGGAATCTTTCCCATCCCGTGTCACGTAACATTTACAGAATAACTTTGCTGCATATGCAGCTGGGAACATGCTCTTGTAGACTGTGGTTTTTCAGATTTTTAATTCAGTTTGGTTTGCATTTTGATGGAAAAAAAAAAAAAGTCTCTAATCTTTAATTGCACCTTAATCCAGCAGCTGGTTCCAGCTAGAGGTCTGTAATCAAGGCAAACTTTAAAGAACAGTATGAACTGTACCAAAAATGTGAAACAGACATCAGTTCTGTTTAATGGATGTGTATTCTTTTCATTTTGCTTTAAATCTGGAAACCTTCTTTCCTGTCACGTTTTGAATCCCTGAAACAGAACAAAGTGATCACATACAGTTTAAAATAGCTGCACCTAAACTAATCGTATTCTTGGAGGTGAAGGATTCCAGTTCTAGCTCCTGAGGTAGGGAAAAGGAGCCTTCTGAGCTCTGGGTGCCCTCAAGCTGGTAACACAGCTCTGCTTGCCTGTTTCCTCATCTGTAGACAAGGTCTAATGCTCCTTGCTTTTCCTAACTCTGTTTGCCAGCTCATGAAGTGCTTGTCAGGCATGATTTCTTGTTGCTGGAAGGTAATGATTTACTATAGCCTCCTGTGAAATGCAGAATGCTTTGCTTTCCTCTATTTTCACGCTGTGCTGAAGAGGCATATTCCTGCTGAGAGCTGGATCAAATGATCGATCCCTCTTGTTTTCCCCAACATCCACCTGAAAACAGCTCACGGATGCTTTATGGAATGAAGCAGCAGGGCCCTCAGGCATTCAGGTCTCTCCTCGACTTTTAAGACCAGTTTCATGAGAATAACCTTTCTAGGCACAGATGGTTGGAAAGGATGATGTAGTCTGGTGTGTTGTGAGCTTTAGTATGGTGGAGGAGACAGGACAACGAGGGAAGGTACAGTCCACATCAAGAAAAAGCATGCCTGAAGCTTTGAGCTTTCTCTCATGAGCTTTCTCTTTGGCTTACCTTAGGGCTGGGCTTCAACATTGTTGGTGGGACAGATCAGCAGTATCTTTCCAATGACAGCAGCATCTTTGTCAGCCGGATCAAAAAGGATGGGGCAGCTTACCTTGATGGCCGATTACAAGAAGGAGATAAAATTTTAGCGGTAAGCCCGTTCTTCTGTCGCCCTGGGTCTCCCTGAAGTGCTGTGGTGAGCGATATGAGGTGCAGATTTGCCACCGCAGCGCATCCAGAGGAAAGCTGTGATGTATGCAATTAGATAATGCTGAGCAAATGCATGGAGGAACCATCTTGGGGGGCTCGGAAGAGCTTTGAGCACTAGGGAGATGGGTGCCTCTACAATGGGCCCATCTCTTCTGCCTTCTTGATTGGTCTTAGAAGGTCTCCTTGGTGCTGTGTTTGTATTTCCTCCGTGACTTGTCTCCCTGAGTACCTTCAGACCGTCTCTTGCTTGCAATTGGTTGTCATTTACACATGTGTGAATAAAGGTCTTCCACCTCTGAAGTCCATCAGACTTTCTCTTGCTCACAATGAGTCATCATTCAGGGGTTGGACCTGATGATCTCTTGAGGTCCCTTCCAACCCCTACGATTCTGTGATCATTTACACATGTGTAAATAAAGGTCTTCCACCCCTGAGTTTCTGGTTTTTGACTGATAGTCCATGATTACTGATCTTTTTACTCAGGGAGATTTCTAGGAGATAAAACTTCTAGGCTATAGAACTGTTCACTTCAGCTCATGAGGAATCATACAGGCTGCTTCTCCTTGGAGGAAAATGTTCTAAAGTGACCGAGGTTCAGTCCTGCTGGTTCTTCAGACAGCTGGCAATCATACAAGACAACATGCCTTATGAAGTGATGAGTGAAGAAGTGTGATGTGTAATCTTTTAATACTCCTTAATTTTATTATAAACTTGCTTGTTATGTTCTACATGTAATCTTTTGAGCCTCTGCAGAGTGCCTTGCACTAGTTTGAGCCTGATACTGATCCAGAAAATAACAGGATAATATTGTCCATTTAACTTATCTTTTCTTGACAGTTTAATATTTACTTGCTTGTATTTGTGGAGTCTAAATATCAGGAGAAGGGAGGCACTGGATGTGATCCCAGGGGATACAGTTAGGGATAATGGAGATGAAAAAGACAAATCAGGATGATTATCATGTTAGTGAATGAAATTAAGGAGGTTATCATAGAATGGTCTGGGTTGGAAGGGACCCCAAGGATCACAGAGCTCCAACCCCCCTGCCACAGGCAGGGCCACCAACCTCCAGGCCTGGATCTACACAAGGTTGCCCAGGGCCCCATCCAACCTGTTCTTGAACACTTCCAGGGATGGGGCATCCACCCCCTCTCTGGGCAGCCCCTTCCAGGACCTCACCACTCTCTCTGTAAAAAACTTCCCCCTAATATCCAATTTAAAACTCCCCTCCTTTAGCTTCAAACCATTCCACTTGTCCTGTCATTATCTACTCTTTTAACAAGCTGATTCCCCTCCTGTTTATAAGCTCCCTTCAGGGACTGGAAGGCTGCAATGAGGTCCAGAAAACCTCTAAAAAAGGATCAAAACCCTTGTGTCACGAGATGTTATTTTAAATTAAGAAGAATCCTAACACTTTCAAGTGGATATAAGTCTTTGTTACAATAATATGTTTTTAAATGTTTGTTTATAACAGCCTTTGAAAGAGAAAGTTGACAAAGGTAGACTGGGGAACAATGTGGGAAAGAGGGTCTTATTATTAATAATTTCTCTGTAGCTGTTCTTTTCAGTAGCTGTCAGAATTGCACCTTTGTTTTGTTTTCAGTAAAGCAACAGGGTAAAAAGTTGCAATTGACACAGCTATTTTCTTGTATTCTGATTTTGCTTCTAGGTAGTTACTCCAGAACCTCCAGGTTTTGGCTTGGAGTTTATCCTAGTATCGCTCACCATATAAAAGTACATCTATAATATGCATAGAAGAATATGGATCCTGTTGGTTATAATATCATGCCTCAAATGCAGAATTTTTTGGAAGAAGATGACTTTTACCTCTTGTCCTTCCTATGTAAGCCTGCATCATTACAATTTTCCTTTTTCCCCTTTAGCAGCTGGCTGTCCTTTTTGGTTTTTTGCTAGGTCAATGGCAAAGACTTGAAGGATTTGCGGCACAAGGATGCTGTGGAGCTGTTCAGGAATGCAGGCTATGATGTGTCTCTGAAAATCCAGCGCAGGGTATGTTTTACCTGTTTCTTAGAGTTGTTTCTTGGCTCATTTAAATTGGTTTCCATGATTGATATCATAGAATCGTAGAATGGTCTGGGTTGGAAGGGACCCCAAGGATCACAGAGGTCCAACCCCCCTACCACAGGCAGGGACACCAACCTCCAGGCCTGGATCTACACAAGGGTGCCCAGGGCCCCATCCAACCTGGCCTTGGACACTTACAGGGATGGGGCACCCACCACCTCTCTGGGCAGTCTGTTCCAGCCCCTCACCACAATCTCTGTAAAGTACTTCCCCCTAATACCAAATTTAAACCTTCCTTCCTTCTATCACCCATATAAAGGTTTTGTTTGAACTATGGCCTTCTCTGGTTGGCTATGCCTGTAATCATCTGTGCATTATTTGTCTGTGACAGTATTGGTGAAGAGGGGAATTCAGAGAAGTCTCCAGGTCTTTGTTTTGCTGGAGTACGTTGTGTTTTCTCACAGGTTTCCTTTCTCAGGGGCAAAGGTTTGTGAAGACAGGATCTCAGGTTCTCCAGCTCTGCTTCAGAGACCATAATCTTACTGGAGACAAAACTCCTCTGTTGTTTCAGAGGTCATCACTCATGGTAGTGTTGAAATGTGTGTGCAGCCCTCCACAAAGTAATGAACAAATGCGGGCTGCTATAGTTTAAATATAGTCCCATCACTTTTGATAGAGAAATCCTTAATTCATTTTTGTGGTCTGAACATCCCTGGCTACCATTGGAGGTTAACAAAGGAAATACTGATCGACCTGAAACATGATGGTGGGTTGAGGCCCCTTTTCTACTCTCTTAGTAGAAGAGTAAATTTCCTGGCCCAGCCTACAGGGCAGGTGAGAAAAGCAGAGGGAATTAGTGATACCTCTTTAGCTGGTAAAGACCCCAGGAGATGATGTGGTGGGTAGTACATCCCACCACAGGTATGACTGTGTGTGACATATGCCCTGCTCCAGCTGTTAGAGTCCTCCTTTACAAAGTGGCAGAGAAACATGAGGGTGCCTAGTAGTGCTGGATACCCTGCAGTAGAGCTCAGTCGATCCAAAGCTGCTCTAACCCTCCCATGTGTGGAGCGTGTGGGTACCTGGGGAAACTACCTTGCACATCCTTACAGAACCACCTGGTCCTGAGACACAAACGAGTGCTCTCCTGTGATGGGCTCTGACACCAATTACTTCTTTCCTTTTTTTCTTCCTTGTAGTTGCAGCCACAGAATGGCCCTGTAGGCCATCAAGGCGATGGAGAATCAGGTGGGCTTCCTCTAGCAGCCATGCTCGTGCCAGGCCTGGCGCTCGCTGCGGCAGCGGTCTGCATCTGGCTGAGGTATCGGCAGCGGATGTGAAGAGCTCACGTGTCGGATGTCACTGCCTGTTTTACACAGCTATGATGTAATTCAAAGATAGAGAATCAATGCTCTTATCACAAACTGATGCCAAAAAGGATCATTGCCTATCATAAAGCTGCTGCTGATGTTCTTTATATATTGATTTTGTTGCAAGGTGAATAGAAGCGGAGAGGAAAAGGGGGAGGGAGATGACTGTTCATGTATAGAGTAGGATAGCTGTGGTTTTTTGTTAATCTGAGGAGGTTTTTCCATCCCCCTCTATTTTGCACCATGAACTTTGAAACACACTCAACTATTCCTTGTTTTAAGATATGACTTCTGGTTAAAGAGAATGGGGGTTGGAGTGGGTTTAAATCAAAAACATTCACTAGAGGCTTTGCCTTGTTTCCACTGAATTTTCCTTGAAACTAATGATCCCTGTCTGAACCATGAATAAAGAGAAGTAACACAGAGGGTATATTATTTTTTCCATTGAATTTGTGTTGGTTGTTGCTAAATAAATGCCTTAAGAAAAATGTATAAAATCTAATCTGTGGTTTTACAGGTAAAATCATCAGTCTAGCTGCTGATTTAACAACAATACACAGTATTGGTGAAGTATTCTACCAGTTCTGGAAAGACAGAAGATAACCTGCTGCTAGAAAAATACTGTGTGCCAAGAATGACTGTTCATTCTTGGGTCAGAGTTGTAAGAGAAAGCTTTCCACAAAATGCTAGTGTACTGGAGAGGGACAGACAGACAGTTGGATCACAAGAATAAGCAGTAGCAAGAGGTTTGAGCTTGATGAAGCTGCAAAAGAGTCTTTAAAGTAGTAATGAAGCAGTAGTCCCTTCATCTGTCAAGTGAGTTGAAGTCAGCATCTCTCAGGTTAAAAGGCTGGTTAATTTTGTTTTTTTGGGGGAGAATACAGATAAAGTTCTCTGTAGCAGCTTCAGAAGATTTTAGGATGATTGAGAGAGACTGAGAGCAGGCTGAGGTTGCCCTGGCTGTCGCTTGTTTGTGAAGATTGGTGTAATGTTCAGGAGGTAGACTGACAGGTGTGAGCCAGGGTAAGGCCTAGTAAGTAAACCGAAGGGAAGGACCCTTGCTTTGGAAAGCATCTTGCTGAATTTACTTGCAGGGTCTCATCTCCTCACTGTGATTTGAATGGTTTTAAATGCCTCAGTTGACACATGCTGTGTAGGTTAAGACCTGTTTCTCTTGAATCCAAGAAATCAATGTGGTTTTGTTGTTTTTGTAAAAGAGAAGCAGAATGCATAGTCTGGTTTGTATGATACAAAACAAAAAAATCCAAGATGCAAAATATACATACATATATATTCAAACAGAAAAACTGGTGTCTCAGTGCTTTACTTATCTTTATTCGTGATTATTCTAGCAGGGCATTGCTGATCTATTTGAAATTACTGTGTGTTTGCTCAGGGCTATATTCCTGCTGTCTGCTGGAGGTAGAAATGATATGCTGCTACATGTGCCATTCCTAAATCACCACAGAGTTTCAGAGCACTCAGACCACATGAAATCTTGCTTTGTAAACTGCTCTAGTGTAGGGGGAAGAGGAAACAGGGAATTCTGTTCGCTGTTCTTAGGGGACTTTGGGAGCAAAGTTGAGGTTTGGGAAATGTTTATTGGTGTTGAATGGCCTGGGCCAATGCATGCAGTGATACCTGCAAACCAGTTATGCCTGGTAGCAGAAGGGCTGCTGTTGGCACAGATCTTTGCAGGTGCAGCAAAACCAGCTTGCTTGTCTGTGACCTGCTCTGACTGTTTGGCTGTGGTGCCCACATGGAGCACACGTGAGGATTCAAAGTTGGTGCTGCTGTATGACAGCTGTCAGAATGAAGGTGCAGAGTAAGCAGAAGGTCTGTCTGGGACTTGCCTGGCTCTTGCCTTAGTCGAGTTTCTGTGAGATGGAGTGAGTAGGATGGGCTGGGAGGATGAGGACTGTGGCAGGGAGGTTTCCCATTGAAGTAAGCAGAGAGGAGCATAACCTTTGGCATTTTGTGTTTTGGGGTGTTTACCTTTCAGCTTTGGGATTTTGATACTGTTCAGACATGATTGTTGTCTGTGGTGCAGGCAGTTTATTATGGGGAGAGGGTTATGCCTTATGTCCAGATAACTGATGTGGCTTGCCAAGCAAGAAAAGGTCCTTCTGGTGCATAGAATTCCTTTGGATTGCTTTTCACAATTACTGAATAATTTTAATACCACAGCATTAACTCAGTGGCTTTCCCAGAAATCTGAATAGTAGTTTTTACTCAGAATTTAACCTATCCAGTCTAAACCTCAGGAACACCTTTCTGCATCTGCCCTCTTCAAACCAGTGCCTGAGGAGTGCCAAGCAATCCCTTTTCTAATCCCCAGCTACTTCCCGTCCTGCTCAGTGACAAAATCCCTGTGGAAAATACACCTCAACCCCAAACTCTCCCATGAGTTGTGGCTCTTACTATTTTCTCTCAGCAGCTGGAATCTCTCACCTAAACTTTATGTGTTTTCCAAAGTCTTTTTCCACCATGTGGTCTCTGTAGCCTTGGGTTTCATCTTTATGCTGAACACTGTATATACATTTTCTGTCACTATGGAGGAAGTGAATTAAAAAGAAGCATGTCTAAATGCAAACAGTCAGAGATACAGCTTTTGTCACAACCTAAATCTCTAGGTTTTGGGAAAAAAAAAAAGATAAGTTGAAATCTTGAAGGCAAACATAAAAAAGCATACTAGCTGTGATTTAGAAGTTTGGGTTTTTTAGGTAGTCATTTGCCCTGAATACTGAGGGCAGCTGAAACTTAAATCTCCATGTTTCCCTCCCATTCTCACTTGTTCCTTCAACCTGATTGTGAACTTACTGACCTTCTGAAGCCTGGATTTTCATATCCATAGTTTAAAGACAAATCCTTCTAGCTTTACTCCCAGTATATACAAGGCATTTGTGTCTCAGAGTCTCCTGAATTGTATGTGCTAGGAACACAGATTTGATTTAGGCATGACAGTGAGAAAGAACAGCCACACTTGATCTGAAGATAGGAAGATGCACTACTTCTGACACTTCTTAATTAAACCAGACTAGAAAGGAACATGTGGGAGGGAAAGGTGCTGTGCTTTTGGTTTGCCTTTAGGTTCCAACAACTGGTTTGTTAGGTTGTTCTGTGCTAGATTAAAGAGGCCGCTAATCATTGATAGTCCCTCCCTGTGAGGGGATTTATGTGTTTATTTATGCCCTACCTCTCACATTATTTTTAATAAACAAAACCAGATGAGCCCTCTAAGATTCTAGGTGTCAGATATTTTCTCTATTGGAGTAATTTCTCTAGCTTTCTGCACCCTTTCCAGTGTTTCTGCTTTGCTTTGTAAAATCCAGGCACCCCAACCATCTATGGAGTCTTACTATTGAGCATGCCAATACCACATACTAAGAGTTTTTCATAGAAGTTTTATCTGCAAACCCTTAATTTTTTTTTTTTATTTAATTTGTGTGTGTGAAGGTGCAGACACCTGCCAAATAAAGTGCCCTAAGGAATTTGTAAACCCCAGGACAGACACCGTTGCCACATGAGAGGTAAATCCTCTTCATTGCAGTTTGCACATCAAAAGAGCAATCCTTTTTGGTCATAGTGTGATGCTAGACCCGAGTGTTAATATCCTGACTTCTAAATCCTCCCCCCTACCCAGATGTGACCTGCATGGCATGGGTGAAGGTGTCTGATGGCACTTTGTTGAATAGCTGCATTTCCTGTTTGTGTTGGCTGCGTGCACTGACAGACCCAGATTACTCTCTCTGTGCCTTGTCTGCTGTATTATTTAGCAGTTCAGTATCTTTAGCAGTACTGCTTTTGTCTTCTGCAAGATCTTTGGTGAAAATACCAAATGGAATTTGGTACAGGGGCAACTTCCCCCCCATGATTATGATTTTTCAGTAACTTGATATCTCCTGATTATTGGAGTCTTTGACTGCCTAACAGATGCATTTTGACAGTGTATAGTACAATTATTTTAAAAATACAAATGATCAGCATTTTGTGTAGTACTAAGTAGATGATGCCTGAATGCTCAGTAAACTGCAACAGTTGACATGCTGGAAGAAGCTGATAAAGAGAAATAATCAAGTCAGCTGAGCTTTATGAGCCTGTGGCTCTCCTTCCCTTCCTTTCTTAACTTATTGGTGTGGGTTTTACCTCTGGAAGCCGTTTTCATCTACTCAGGTTGAAGGATAAAGCAGCTAATTTGCTAATGGAACAGTGTCCCACAGGCTGGGCCCCAGGGGAAGAAGTGGAGAAGTCTCAGAGAAGGGCCTCGCTAAACCCTTGTCTTCAGGGTTTCCCTCATGACTAGGTTCAGGTGGCTGCTGTGCTTGCTGTGCATCCTCTGGGACTCTGCTCTGTCTCATTTGCAGCTGAAGGGGACTCCAGGCCTTTCAAACCTTCCTTGCAGAAGGATCTGTGAGTGATGAGAACATATGCTGGTTTAAATGAAGAGCAATGTTCAAACTCAAAATGGCTTTCCTTGTTGAAGTTGAAAGCTTTTGTCCTTGCTGCTCTGGCTGTAACTTACTGCAGGCAAACTTGACTGTAGGGCAAGCTGTATCTCTCTTACCTTGCTGCCAAAATTAACTTTCCTAGGCTGGCACTCTTAGTAAAGAGTAACTGTGCTTTGTATGCAGGGTAATTATTCAAAGTGGCATGTGGATGATTGGAATTCATCCGCCAAGCTTTCATACTTGGGTTTGTGTCCAAGTCTTGCAGCCAAGTTTGCCTTTGGTAAAGTTCTCTTCCCTCTCATCCCTCATCCCCACCTCTCAGCAGCGTAGCATTTCTGCCTGTCTTGCATTTTTTTGCCATGACCCAGAAGCAGTTGTCATAGGAAGGTGACTGCTTTTGCTCTGTGCCAGCAGATTCTGATACTTGTTAATTCACTTGTGTCCCCTTAGTTGCTCTGAACTACCTGTCAGTGATGGTGTGACTTACTCCTTTTGCCTTTGCAAATGAATGTTGGCACTTAGTTCTGTGACTGCCCTCATCCTGCCTGGGCTGTCCAGTGTTGCAGGACAGATCACCGACCAGAACACAAAACACAAGCATGTTCTCTTCTGAGGCTGTGCAGGCTGCACAGTTAGAGCAGTAAGAGGCTCTGATCAGTGCTTAGAGCCTTGCACTCTGATTATGTGTACATTTTGCTGACTGTCAGTATTTTAAGCAGGATGGTCCAGTCTCTACAGCATTAAGGGCTGGAGTGTGTTTTTGGGAATGCTTCTGAAGACCTGTATTGATGTCATGACAACACCCAGCTCCAGGCCTGCCCTTTTTCCCCTTATAATGTGTCTACCTCTCCAAGTTCCTCATCATGATGGTGCTGGGAGAAGAGATGTTTCCAGTTCTTGGAGTGTGGCAGTCTACATTAGACCTGTATCCCATCTCCTGTTGTGGGTTGGATGAGCAGGGCAGACAGATCTTAGGGATCACCAGCCAGATGACTGTGTATCCCCTACTTGGAGAAAGAGCAACAGAAGTGCAGTTAGTGCTAAACATGTTATTGTTCTACTGGGATAGAGTATTTCCAGAGAGAGAAGGTTTAGCAAAGGCAAGCAGAGTTTTGGAAAGAGCTGTACCTGTGCATGAGAGGTTTCCTGTATATTCGTGGCTAGCAACATTTCTGGGAAAAGCTTTTGGGGAGAGACTTCAACTGGATGAGGAAGGAAGGGCTGAAGGAAACCAGTTGGTTCTTATTCATAGTGAATATGTGACAGAACTGTTCTCCTTCAGAAAAGGAAATGAGATTCAAAGGAAATGATGGCTGAACCTGGCTCAGTAGGACTGCTTGGGTTTGGGATGGGGGGGAATCTGGGACCACAGCTAGGCCTTGAAACAACAGTGCTTTCTGAGAATGGAGAAGCAGCAGCATAAGGTATAAGTCATGCTGGTTTTTAATCTTTAACAGAGCCACCTACTTCAGCTACTTTAACCAGTAATAAGCACTTGAACCATTAGAACTACTCTGAATGTTAATAACACTCATGTAAATAGGCTAGAAGTTCTCTTTTCCTGAATCACTTAAAATTTAGAGTTCATAGACAGTTTTCAAGGTAGATTGTTGTTATCAATTGAAAGACATTAAGCTGTGGTTATTTTCCATTCATTAGTGCTGGAAGATGCTTGGGTTCTTAAAAGTTTTTTTTAAAGCTAGACTAATTGAGGTACTAGCAATCTGGTGTTGAAAGTTGTCACTATGGGGAGTCCCAGGTAGAACTGGAGACTTTATGGGAGAAATTACTTGGTTAACTGGTGAAATACTTGCTGTCTCACTGAAGTAAATAGGTTGTATGGGAGTTAAAATGCCACACATGAAATAGTTCATTGATCCTTGGTGTGTTTGAGTAAACTTCTAAATCACTGAAACAATAAAACATGGAAGGAAAGAGGATAAATGTATTGTAATATTTAAGGTTTCTTTCTAAATATAGCCAGTATATATTACAAAGTTTGGGAGTATAGTTTGGAAATTTAATTTTAAAAGGTGGGTAATAATCCATGATTATGTGAGTTTCTTTTCTTCTTTCTTTGTGTAAACAATACTCTTCTAGTAATTTTGGAGAAGATTTTCTCTGCTTATGTTCCTCTGCAGAGTGTTTTCAGCTGATGCACAAAAAGGCTGGTCACACACTTGAATGGCAAAGACAGCATCTTTGGCTGGGAAGTGCTCTTACACCAAGAAAGCATTTGCCTGTTCTTGTCTTTGCCATGGTGGGTCACAGGAGAAGGAAGCAGAAATAGAAAGTAAGGGCTTGCAGGAGCAGGGTGGGTCTCAGTGGGACACGTGGCAGAGGTTACCTGACACAGCAGCCACCCTCTACTCCAGGAGCTTCCCTGCAGAAACCAAACCACTTGGCCTCTTCATCCAAGGCCCTGCAGCAGTGTGGGGCTTTCAAGTCCCGACTGAGCTGTCACGTGCCACGTGGCTGAGTTGCAGGAAGAGAGCTGCAGAAAGCCAGTTTGTCTGCCAGCCCCACAGTTGAAGGTGACAGTTCTACAAAGAAATTTCAGTCTTGTGTCCTTTTTCTTAAATTGCTTGAGTTTTATCCCTAGCAGTGGTACCAGCTTTGCCAGATAACTATAAACCACTGAGGAAGTATTGCATAGACATTGTCAAGGAACCTGGCCAGTTAACTTTCTTCTAGTGATAATTAAAAGGGACTGTTCAAATCTATCCTAAAATTATACAGCACAGTGTTGCATGGGTTCCACTGCATTTTGCTCAGAGGTTGAATCATGACTTGAGATGTTCTTTTGTGAACATTTAGACACACTGGGATGAGGAGGAAAAGCCTTCTCATTCCATATTCAAGTTCTCCCTGCTTGGCAGGCTTTAATTAACATCTCGAACTGCTGGTGTGTCCCATTTTGGCTACTGAATTTGTTTGTGGTGTATAAATACATAAAAATCTTAAACAGAGCATGTAAGTACACTGATCAGCTGAATGAGAACCTGGAAAATAAAGCCAAAAACAGTCCTGCACATGGACTTCTGTGGCTGTGGTTAAAAAAAGCGTAGTCAAAATGCTGCTTCAGGGAAACCAGTGTGTGTTGCTACTGCTGGAAAACCATGGTATGCTGCTGCTGCGTCCCTAATTGCAGTCTCAAATACTGGTATTGGAACTTGATTAGTGGTGTTCAAGGTGAACATCACGGTATGAAGGTGTGGGCTGGATGTGAAAGGCACTGATCATAAAGAATTGGCTAGAGAGGGGGAAGGGTTTGGATGACCTCAAAGACTCAACAATTGTTGCCAAAGGATGAGGTCTGGGCCACCTTGTGGCACTGTTTGCATGTGCCTCCAGCAATGTCTTGGGAGGATTTGTGCTGATTCTTTGAGAAGCAGGCGCTACTTTCCCAAATGGCAAGCTTATTTTTTTTGCATAAAGTCAACATGCCCTTGATTTTAAAGTGGTTAAAGGGATTTCCTCTCCATGGCTTCAACTGACTGAAATAGGTTCTGACAGTCGTGATATTTAACATTTTTAGAGGTGAGGTTGTAAGCTGCTTTGTAATAGGGGCAGCCATTACTGGTTCAGAGCTTAACAACAGGGGATACAGAGGGTGAACATCTTGTGTGGATGTTAGGTTGGTGTTCCTGCCTCGCTTCTCCCGGCAGTGGGAGCAGGTGGGAAGAAAAGGACCATGGCAGAGAGTTTTCTCTCCAGCTTGTCAAATGCTGATCTATTTTAGGAGCACCAAACTGGAAACTGTTCTTTAAAAATTCACTTTGCTCTGTCCTTCTAGTGATTATTTGCAATGCCCAAAATATACTGCTTTTTTTTCAGTCAGCAAAACATATGTGACCTTTCTCTACCTGAGAGTTTTCTGCCTGTCACCAGCTCCTCCATGCATTAGAGGGACACAAGAACTTTTTCAAGCCTGGAATGGAAACCACACACTTGATGGTAGATACAGGCTGATGCATCTTCTCTGAATTTAGCTTTATAATGTAAATCAGATGGACAACTTGAAATAGAAAAGTGTTTTTTTTCCCCTATGGAGGAGACATTTCCATTTTCCCTGAAAGGCAGAGAGGTAATTACCACCTGTGGGATGGGTTAGCAGGAGGGAAATCCTATTGTGCCCCAAAGCTGTCCTCTTGAGATTCTGGTTGAGAGATGAAGTCAAATTGCTAACTTGCCTTTTAAAGGTATTCTGTACATCTCCTGTGTGGATGAAATGTGAGGCCTTGGAAATAGGATGCTTGTTTTTTGAAACCACCAGTAATGGGGTATTTCTGTCATTTAACAACTGTCCTGCTAACTTCTTTCTGATGGACAGTATTTGTGTGGGCTAGCCCCCATACTTTCCATGAGGACATAAGATATGCTTCCTCTATCTGAATGTATTTTTAAGTGTGTAGTAGGGTAGAGAGAAAAAAAAAAACAAAGAGGCAATACTGTGTACACACAGAAGTGACCCAGTCTGTACAGTCACTGCCTGTTAATTATACAATGACTGAGCATTAGTGATTCATTACCTGTGTTTAATTAATTGGTTCCCAAAGATGGCAATATCAAATCAGAGCAGTGTCGGTTATGACCATCTAAATACACATGCTGCTGGTTGTTGTTTATTGGGAAGGGTCAGACAAATGTTCACAAGGTTGGAATCACAGAATCACGATGTTGGGAAAGACCTTTAAAATCATCAAGTCCAACCATTCCTGTCCTAAGCTAAACCATATCCCTGAGCACCTCAGCTACCCGTCTGTTAAACACAGCCAGGGAAGGTGACTCAACTCCCTCCCTGGGCAGACTGTTCCAGGCCCTGTCAACTCTTCCAGTGAAGAACTTTCTCCTAACATCTAATCTGACCCTGCCCTGGCACAGCTTTGTGCCATTTCCCCTTGTCCTGTCTCCTGTCACCTGGCTGAAGAGACCATCTCCCACCTCTCTACACCCTCCTGTCAGGTAGCTGTAGGTGGTGATAAGGCCTCCCCTCAGCCTCCTCTTCTCCAGGCTAAACATTCCCAGCTCCCTCAGCCTCTCCTCATAGGATTTTCCCTCCAGCCCCTTCCCCAGCCTGGTTGCCCTTCTCTGGACTCGCTCCAGGACCTCAATGTCCTTCTTATGGTGAGGAGCCCAGAACTAGACCCAGCACTCAAGGTGCAAGGTTCCTGCAAGTCAGGAAGCATGAATGAGAAGAGGAATGTGTGGCAAGGAAAAGGAGGATTTAATGCAAATGACGTGTTGTCGCAGATGGTGAAAGAGATGAGTCAGACTCGGTTGTGCTAATAGTGGTTATTAATGAAGGAACTCTTCCTCAAACAGTTGTTAGTATGGTTTAAGCTTATCATTTGGGGGCCTGTGTGTTTATCCCTAGGCTTTAACAACACAGACTGTTCAAGAGCTGACACTCATAGCCACTTGTTCCCAGCTGCTTGCACACATGGCTGCAATGGAGAGAGTCTTCACCAAAATGTTCTACACCAGGATTGTTGACTGGCTGCATTGTTTTCCTCTGGCTAAGAGGATACTTGTCAATTATTGAAATAATTTTAAAAGACCAGGAAGAGGGCAGAAGACTGGAGACCTTTAATACTTTACCCAGCACATGTTCAGCTTTGCAAATCAGAGTAAGTGGCGCAATACGCACCAGGAGGAATATCTACCCATCCTTGGAGTTACCTGTGTTGAAGAGAGGAGGTGTTCTTCTTGCCTTTCACTTCTTTCATTGTCTAAACTACAGTGCCACCCTTTTAGAAGAGGCTGCATTCATTGTGCTTCTTTTAGGGTGATAATAATGAACTTTTCCTTAGGAGGGACAGCTCCAAACTAGGAAACTGGGACTAAATGTCATATGAATTCAAATGAACATAGCCAGACCAAGTGTTTGTTCAGAGTGGAGACTGAAAAGCTTACCTAAATGGACAGTGCAACAGCTCTCTGAGCAATAGTTCAAAGGTACTGACTGTATCCCAGGAATCTGGTCTTTACCCAAATCCCTGCTGGATTGGTTTATATATTTATATATATATATATTTATTATTTTTTTTAAAAAAAGTATTTCTAGAGCTGCTATTGAAGTCCTACCATGTCTCTGAATGGAAGGGGCCATTGCACAGATGACTTTGCCTCTGGTCAGCCATTGGAAAAGGTGCCTCAGGTGCTTATAGGAGTGCATTTGGCCTGGCTAAGATGGAGTTGATGTTCCCTCAACAGCCCTCATTGCTGTGCTGTGTATTGGTAGCTATTAAGGTCTTGGTAACACACAAGTGTTTTGGCTACTGCTGACCAGTGCTGGCACAGCACCAAGGCTGTCTCCAGCATTTCTCAGCCCCGACCCATCCACACAGTAGGCTGAGGGTAGGCAAGCTCTTGGGAGGGGACCAAGCCAGCACAGCAGACCCAAGCTGAACAAAGGGATATTCCATACCATATGGTGCCTGCTCAGTAATATAGCCTAAGAGAAAGGAGGAAGAAGAGGGAGGGGGCCGTTTGTTATTTATGACATCTGTCTTCCAGAGCAAGTGCTATGCCTACCAAAGCCCGGCTTCCTGGGAAGTGGCCAGACATTGTGTGCTGATGGGAAGTAGAGAATAAATATTTTTATTTCCTTTTCTTCTGCATGTAGCCTTTGGTTTTGCTTTATTAAACTGCCTTTATCTTCACCCATGAGTTTTTCCCATCTTACTTTTCTCATCTCCATGTCCTACTGAGGAAGGTAACAATAGAGCAGCTTGGTGGGCATATGGAGTCCAGCCAAAGTCAACCCACCACAGGGAGCTCAGGGAAAGGCCCAACTACCCTGCAGCAACATGCTCAAGTGCAAAGAGGCTTGGCTACGTATAACATATGTGTCTGGCCACAAATCCTGCTATGATAGTACCCCTAGAATACTGAATTCATGGAAGAGTCATCAACATGAAGTGTATTTAGGTGCTCTTTTGCCCATTAGCAGCAGAAACTATAAAAACACACCATGAAGATGCAGAGCTTTTGATGTATTCTGAAGCCAAATTCTTACCTAGAAGACAAGACAAACTCCTAGTATCCCTTCCATGAAATTGCTTTTCTGGCCATAGAGTAGTAATTTCTTGTCTGGAATGGAAACAAAAGCTGGCTATTTCCTTTCAGGGAAATGCTGCAGGACAGAGTATACCTGGCTTCCAAAACAGTTCTTGGTTACACCCCTTGCTTGTAGCTGCTTTGTGTTTTCTGGTAGTTAATGAGAAAGCTTGATCAAACCTCTTGGATATTCAAACAATTTCTCAACAGGGAGAGCTCGTGGCTGAACTAGCTAAGTTCTGCTAGACTAGAGGCTTGGCAGAAGGGAAAATTAAGCCATTAGGTAAAAAACCTGGCAAGTGATTCTTGTATTTTAAGCTCGTATGAGCCAAGTTCATTTTAAGTCCAGATTATTACTTCCTGTTGTGCTGAGCTTAAAACTAACTGATTGCTTATTAAATAAATGCACTGGATTTCTGAGCTGTGGGAATTCACCTTCTGCATGAGGTATATGAGCACATAGTGTGTTTTTTTATGAAGAGGTGGATGCCTGTTTTGAATCCTGTAGTGCTGCTGCTGTTACTAGCAACAGAAATATAGAAATGGAGGCACATGTGTAAATTAATCTTTTAAAAAGATGGTATTAAACAAGTCTATGTTAAAAGAAGAGTCAGTGATAAAAGTGAAAGGGATAGAAGCACTGCTGCACTGGAACAGGTCAGAGATCCTTCCAGATTGGGCCTGATTCTAGTGCTAGTCCGTGTCTGAGCTGTTTCAGATGAAGATACAGTGGACCCACAGGAGGCATTGAGGAGATTTTTAAAAAAGAAAATCCTATTTAGTCATTACCTTACATTTTGTAGCATCAAGGTCCCTCTGAAAATCCTTCTCCTAAATACTATCACTGGTAGTTCTTCTGTTAACGTCTTTATGGATACAAGTGTGGCAAGTTTCATGGGGAGATGTTATTATCTCTTTGTCTGATCACCTAATGGAATTGAAAAGAGACAGGCAGGTTGGAAGAGAGTTAGCATGTCTACAAGCTGGCTGTTTTCTACCAGCTATATCCATTAATCAAATAAAAGGTATCACCTCCCTGTATAAAACTTGCTTTTCTATGTAGTGGTATCATTTGAAATATGGTTATTGTGTTGCTTGTCTTCTCTTCCAGCTCACTAGCATGTAGTTTAAACAAGATACATCCAAGTGTTGAAAGTTGATGGAACCTGCTGTTGACCTTCTAGCATTGAGAAAAATTGTTCATTTATTCCATTTTTCTGCCTTCAATCATAGACCAGAATGGTCAAATTGTAGTTTTTGCACCTCAAACAATAATTATTCATTAGTGCATCACAAGGAGCTTGGATAGATGCCTTCCTAAAATAGAAGTCACTAGTTTTCTCATGAAGTACAATAGAGGATGTTTTTTCTTTGCACAGTAGTCCTGCAGGTGTGTCTTTAGGATTCTACTTCCTAGGAGCAATTCAGTTGGTTTATTAAGAAGGTCTAAATTCCTAGATTACTGTCTTTTAAAATGAGGTGGAACTTCTTGTCCAGTTCCCTTGAAATGATGCTGGTCTTAATAAGGCTGTATGTTTCTAATGTATATCTAGTCACTTGAAAGTTCAGTATCTAGGCCTCATCCTTTGCTGCTCACAGTCAAAATCCTTTAGGTTGTTTATACTGAAGAGCTAGATGGTAGAATTAGGAGTATTCAATGACATCTTCCAATTTACAAAAATATTCAAGGTCCTTTTCTCATCGGCTACAGCAGGTTTCTGTGCTCTCTCCTTGTCTTGTCCAAGGACATACCCAGATCTCATCCCAAAACTCTGTTGCTGATTTGCTCTCCAAGCCATATTCTGCTGCTTCTGAGGTTTTTTGCTTTCTTCTCCTACTCTGTTCTGACTCCTCTCTCATTTTCCTGCAACTGTATACATGCAACTATCTACCAAAAGCAGCGTATGCTTTAGCCCCTTTTCTAGAGTCCTGGGGGCAGCCCCAGAAATGCTTTTGTTTGGGGCAGTGCCATAGGCCCATGTGTGGACTGCTAAACTCAGATAGCATCTGAAGTCCTATTTTTTTCTACTAGTTTCAGTCTGTATTCTGTGGATTATTATAGATTCTTATCTTTATTTATCAAGTCAGCTAAACTTGCACATGTGGCATATTGCAAGGTGTGGTGTGGCTGGTAATGTGTCATTGAATGCAAAGCTTGTTCCAAAGAGAGCTCTGCTCCCTCCTTCTGCAGGTGAGCCCTGGATACTCTTCACTACTTCATGAACTTCAGGTTTTCCTCTTTTCTCACCGCTCAAATTTACCAGGAGGAAAAGTAACACTCTGCTTACAGTTAATGCAGATTCCTCCCTGTGCACATACAGTGTTTTCTGCACTCCTATCCTCTGGAACAGAATCTGATCTTAAGAGAGTATGATTTCTGGTTGGGATGCCAAAGGAAAGATGAACTAATCCTCTAGTGTTTGTGCTGAGATTTGGCAGGTCAGCAGCAAGCTGACCCAAAAGACTCCATGTGGAAGGCACTGTGTTTCTCTTTAAGGGACTCATTGGGTCAGTTGTCAAAGCACAGCTCCTCAAAAAGTCACTGACTGGGTTTTTGTGACTCCCATAAGCTCTGAAATTGTATAGCAGTCAAAGCCAACAATTACAGATGGTGGGACCCAAAAAGATTCAGGAAGGAGTGATCTAATAATACTGCAGTGAAGCAAGTGGAAGATCTCCCAGGAGGTCTTCCACTTCTTTGTCTTTGGGGACAATTTAATAAAGCTATAGTGACCCTGTAGTGTTAATAATACATGAATCCCTTAGAGATAGTTATTTTATTTCTGTGGAAAACCAAGAAATTAGAGGTGTTCTAACATCTCCTCTCCATTTTCTAGTTGTTCTACTCTTGTATCTTGTTCAGAATTGAAGATCACTTAAGAATATTGGCAGATGAGGGTTTTTTATGCAGAGAATGCCCTCTGCTTTCCTTGTCTTTGTGTTTCTGTTTCAAATGTCAACAGGTAAGGCAAATAGGCAGTGTGCAGTCTCCATAGTGGGCAGAACACAGGCTGGAGTCTCTCCTGAGTTCAGCAGTGAGGTGGTAGAATCACAGTGGCATTGCTAGCAGTGGCACAGAGTGCATTTTGAACTTGTAGAGTAGCTGGATTTAATTGCTTGTGCTAAACCTTCTACAGAGCTGAACAATGTGATGCATACAAGTGCTGAAAATGTGGCCTTGGGTTTTAAAATGGCTTTCCTTATTTATTTGTTTATTAATTTATTCATTCATGCATGCATTTCCTAGAACAAAAGGGTAAAAGATGGCCTAGGTGGCAAAGCTAGGACTCAAAGAACTGCTTAGTTGTTGATTTGGGATTACTTAAAGAAGAAAAAAAGAGGGACACAGGGGTTACCTTTCTTATATGACTTTAATGCAATATCCTTCTTTTAGTCCTGCAAGTTTTCCACCCAGTTGTGGGGGGGGGGGGGAGGGGGGGAGAAGTAGGTTCTACAACTATGTACTTAGCTACCAGTGTCCTAGGGTTTGATTTCAAATGTCCTTGTATCTAATCCCTCCAGCTGTTGGTGCCTTTTGTGGGACCATCACTCTTTCCTGACATATCTATATTATGCTTCAATCCATTCTTTTTGGGTTTTTTTGTCTGCTGAGAGTTTCCTTAGGCTTAAACTCTTCTCAGTTATAGGATTTTAAAAAAAAGAGATTTTACAGTCAATATGCCAATGAGGTGAAAATGTTCAGCCCCAGATTTAAGTTGTGCAGATTTACCAGGTCTAATGAGGAAAGGTTCTTTCTGGATGGGATTGAAAGGCTGAATGCATCCTTAGTATCTGTGAATGGAAGTGAATACTCCACATTTCGGGTCTCAGTCCTACTCTCCTGGACTTGAAAGAAATTTTGATTGGAGCTTCAATCCAAACTCCATTGCTTGGCTTTATCTCTCCACTGTTTTGAAATCAATCCAGAGCTGAAACACCCTCCATGCTCTGGGAACTTAAATTTGAATTTCAGTGGTGGAGAGTATCAGGAGAGAGGGAGTAGGGAAGCCAGTAGGGTTCCCTAATTACTATTAATGTCTTAATTAAATGAAATAGTGCTACATGAGTTTGATTATCTTAGTTCTTCTTTAGAATATTACTCTCTGTTAGATAACATGCACTGTGGTGCTGTGCTTCTATAGCACCACA
This sequence comes from Laterallus jamaicensis coturniculus, assembly GCA_022605575.1. Classification (NCBI taxonomy): domain Eukaryota; kingdom Metazoa; phylum Chordata; class Aves; order Gruiformes; family Rallidae; genus Laterallus; species Laterallus jamaicensis. The sequence continues at coordinate 66,962 of JAKCOX010000021.1, forward strand.
GTTGTGAGAGACATTTTATCCTGTCATTTTTAATGAAAGTTAAACCAAGAGTGATACTATTTGAAGGCTGTCACTTCTGACTGACAACTGATTCATCTCTCAGCTTTATGTCTGTAAGCATCCCCTGCAAAGGTACAGCTCAAATATACAGACTTCTGTGTGTCTGCACTTTATAGGGACTGTCTAAAAAGCCATTTGTCTGAGAACTATTCAGGTCAGTGTTTAGTTGTGCAGGGTATCAGAGTGTGTGGCCATGTCTGCATTCAGTGACAGGCTTTGGATTTAATCCTAAAATACCTCCCAGGCTGCAGCTAGCTATAAACATGACTGTTGTAAGCAGTAGTGGTTAAAGTCAGCTCAGTGTGTGTCAAGTTATACAGTGACATGTGTCAACAAGAGCTCTTCTACCGTCACAACTGCTGGTATTGCTGGGGCACCCCAGAATGCTGCAGCTGCTGCTGCCTGCACTGACTTAGGATAATAGAATCTACTGGGTTGGAAGGGACCCAGAAGGGTCATCGATGCTAAGGGCTTTATTGTGACCCCTGTTAGCTTCTGCTTCTGGGATCTCTTATTCCTCCCCTGTGATGGAATCGTGGCCAGGCAACACCAGCCCTGCAGATGACATCTAGTGCCCTGGGTTTTGGTCCCCAGCCAGCTAGACACAGAGCAGAAGGAATTGAGCCTTGACAGTACTCTGGGGGTGGAAGGGCAGAGGTAGCAGAGACTGGAGCTGTCCCGATCCGTGTGGGAGTGAGACTGTACTGAAGGGACTTTCTGCAATGCTCAGAGCAAGCTGTCACTGTGCTCCAGCCTTTCAGGACATGGAAAGGAGTTAAAGACTTGATGAGCTCACCTGAAAAACACAGTAGGGGTGCTCACTTCCAGCCTGTGAGTCAGAACCTTGCAGGCAGCATGTGTATAGTTGGAGGTCAGTAGGGGCACTGACAGGGATGACCTGTACATGGGAGTGTGTGCACAGTGCTGCAGTCTGGGTTGTACAGCAGAGGGGCTGCTGCTCAAGGCCTCTTCTGTCCTGCCTCCCAGACCATGGCCACATCCAGCCTTTGTTGCTGTCTGAAAACAGCATGGTGAGCTGGTGGCTAAACAGGCATCAGCCAGTGGACACATGCTGGAAACTCTAAGGAACCCCAGTAGCAGGGAGAATAGGGCCATTCTTTCTTCTTTTCAGGAGGGAGGGATCATTGCCAATTCCTTTTCAAAAGCACAGTGTTACAGGGGGTGGTTAGTCACCAGAGTCTTGTTCTCATCGCTGTCAGAGAGGCCTTTCCTTCTTTCTCCACACCTTGTGTTGCTTTGCCTGCATGGTAGGACACTTCCTCTTTCCCCCATGCTGTGATTCCCAGACCTGGGAAACTGCTGTTGTTTAACAGAATCACAGAATCACAGGGGTTGGAAGGGACCTCGAGAGATCATCGGGTCCAACCCCCCTGCCAAAGCAGCTCCCCAGCTCACACTGCACAGACAGGCGTCCAGATGGGTCTTGAATCCCTCCAGAGAAGGAGACTCCACCACCTCCCTGGGCAGCCTGTCCCAGGGCTCTGGCACCCTCACTGGGAAAAAGTTCCTCCACATGTTGGTGCAGAACTTCCTGTGCTCCAATTTGCAGCCATTGCCCCTTGTCCTGTCTCCACTGACCACAGAAAAGGGGCTGGCCAATTCCCCCTGCATCCCGTACTTAAGATATTTATAAACATTGATTAGGTCCCCCCTCAGTCTTCTTTTCTCCAGGCCTAACAGCCCCAGCTCTCTCAGCCTTTCCTCAAAGAATAGATGCTCCAGGCCCCTAATCATCTTTGTAGCCCTTCTCTGGATTCACTCCAGGAGATCCCTGTCCTTTTTACACCAGGGAGCCCAGAACTGGACACAATACTGCAGGTGGGGCCTGACCAGGGCAGAGTAGAGGGGGAGGATCACCTCCTTTGACCTGCTGGCCACACTCCTCCTGATGCACCCCAGGATCCCTTTGGCTCTCTTTGCCACCAGGGCACACTGTTTCTTAGCACTGAAATCTGTTCTGCTCCCTGTGTCTTTTGGGTCTGCTTTTGCTTTTGAATTCATTGGGCTTTCTGTCCATAGCTTCAACATATCAGGAGAGGGACTTTATTTTTATAAAGCAAAGCAAACAACAGGAATTCTGAGCAGGAAAGCACTTTTGAGGTGCAGCTCAGTTTATGGCAAAGCATTATAGAGCTGTATAAAAAAAATAAATCCTTCAGTTATGCAAAACAACAAATCTGGAAAATTAAATAAGATGTTAATAAACATCTGTAAAATAGATGATGGTTTCTATCTGATTTATTTTTCAGTCCTGTGGAGATGGCTGATGAATCATACATGGTTATGGCACTTGTGAATTGCAAGTCCCCTCACGACTGAAGGTAAATGTCAAAGGCACCATGTGTTAGAACAAGATATTTTGCTTGACAGGTACAGCTTATTCAGGAAATAGGCTTCTGTTTTATACATACACAGTCTGCATTGTTCAGCTGAGTGTGCCAGTTTCTTGAGCACCCATCCTGTAGTTGTCTTGTGTGGTTGAATACCTCCTCTTCATGTAGGTAAACAGCATTTCTGAGCATGTGATCAGTGCGTCCTTTCTCTTCGCTCTTCTCACAAGCAATAAGCAGAACACATCTGTCACCTCTACGGTGTGGAGGCACAACGTGACCTGCCTCAGAACTGAGTAGCCAGAAGGCAAAATGTTTCTGGCTGTGTCCTCTGCTCTTGATGACTTTGACTTCCTACCTGAGGAGGAGCAAGTTTCTCCTGTCAGTGCTCAGAGCTCTGTCCTGGCCTTTTTCCAGCAAACAGAAGGGGCTTCAGACACTTGGCAAGTGAAGGACATCTGATAGATGCAAAGCTTTTATTTCTTGACCTTCCAGGGCTTCTCTAACAGAGGCAAAAGCTTTCCTAGAGAAACTGGCTCTGACACAGCTCCCTAGAGAGTATTCCCATCTCCTGGTCTCTTTTAGCTTCTCACTGCTATAAACACAGAGCTTATTCTGGAGACAAAAATCCAGCAGCCCCGGTGTTGACTTTTGAGAGAGGAGCAGAGAGAAGTGGCCCCCATCTCCTTTTGGGCAACAACAATTGCAGTCTGCAAACTTTGCTCAGTAGTGAATGCTCTTCTTGTCAGGCAGTTTCAGTGTGAATGCAAGCCAGTTGAAGAGAAAATGGGGAGACAGTGGAAAATGGATCAGGCTTGCAGCACTGCTAGTGGAGCACCCTCCAGAGAATATGCTGTATCCACCAGAAACACAGCACAGAATGTTTCCTGCTGAGCTTATGCATGTTTTCTCTTCACCTGAGAAACTAGTGTAACTCGATAAGTTTGGGGGACTCCAGGTACATGAACCATAAGAACTCAAAGATCTGTTTATTGCTGGTATTTTCCCAAAAGAACAAATGATTCTTTGGATCTGGCATGGCAAAGGGATGGGATTGGTGTGAATGAGACTGAAGTTAGGCATTGAGTAGAGTGGGACCCTTGTCGAGTACAACTAAAGATGAAATTACCAAAGTTTTTTGACTCTGTAGAGTCACCTTGAAGCTCCACTTTTCTTTGATGCAAGCATCTGTATGTGTCAAGATGTGTCCCTAGTAGTCCCAAGCATTGTGCATGCAAGAAACATGCCTCTGATGGCTGCACCTTGGCTCCTGTAGCTCCATATTCTGTCCCTTTTTCCTAGATCCTCACCTCTTGTCTATCTGTTCTGCTTACAGCCATTGATTGCCACTTCTCTGCTGTACCACAAAGAAGTTGTAGTTCTGAGTCAGTCTCTGTAACCTTGGGCACTCTGCTGGATGGTGGTTTTGACCTATCCTACTTCTTTTCTGGATGCTGCCTTCCTCATAGATTCCTACAGCTCTGATAAGGCCACACAGGACAGTTTATAGGGAACTCTTCAGATTGTATTCTATTGTGATTGTTTAGTTCCTATAGAAATGATTGATTCCCTCTTCCATTGTAGTCCTAGGGGAGGTGAGTTCATCTTTGGCCAGTGATGAGTAGTGAAGTGGGTACAAGAGAGATGAAGACCCTGTTGGAGCGGAGGGTAGGGTTACACACCCTGAAGAGTTACATCTAAAAAGACCTCATACATGAAAGTCTCCCTCCTGCCAGCAGTGAGTTTCATAGATGGAAAATTCAGGCTTTCTGAGTTGTTACAGGTTATCTTGGCAGAAACATAGCTGCAAAGGATAACACTGATTGTTCATCAGCTGCTAGGGTCAGGATACATTTCTGGGTTGGATGAATTCAACTGAGTTGCTGAGACAGGGGATGCCACTGAGCAGATTTTAAGAAATTTTCTTTGAACTGATACTTCTTCGAATCTGGCATCTGAAACTCCTTTCACATACCATGTACAAGAAATGCCATTAGCAGAGAGATTTCAAAAGCAAGGCAGTTCAATATAATGGAGAACACCTGACCTGTATCTGATTCCATTTGGGATCTCAGTAACAGCTGCAAATGAGGCCAAGCTGAATTCCATCAGCATAGTGAGATCCCAAGAGCCCCTGTGAAGTATGGCCAGAATGCAAAATAGAGCTAACTCCCTTGCATTTATTAGCATGACAGCTCCCTGAGTAGGAGATAGGATGTATATGTGTGTGACTGGGTGGCTAAAGGTGGAGTTGTGCTTCTTAAATTTCTAAAGGTGAGTTGAGGCCTTGATGCTTGATGAGGCTGAGATGCTTTTAAGCTGGGGAAGAAGAAAGGTTGTGCTCCTGCTGGGTTTCCACTTTGCAAGCAGTTCCTTTCTAATGACAGGAGTTGTTCTGCTGCAGTGTGTTTTTTAGTAAAACCTGACTTTTTCATCCAAAAGGCTCACTGAGTTTTTTTTTTCAGGAAGCATTGATTTCCAACCCAGTCTCAGTGGGATTTACCTAAAGAAGCAAATTCCTTTCCTCTTTTGTCCTTGGAGAGACTCTGGGGAGCAGGTAAAGGGATTTTAGCAAAGTGAGAATAATAATGCACTGAACTCTTGTCAAAAGTTGAGGGTTTATATGCATATGAATCTGTGTGGATGTATGCATATATCTCCACAGTCGTATATATTTAATGAAACCCTGAACACCTTTGTGGGAAAATGTCCATACCAATAGTTTGAGTTTCATCAGGCTTTCCTTTTCAATTCTAATCACCCAGGTTCCTTTGGGGATGGTCAGAACCAGCACCTGTGACTTCTTACCCTTCAGCTGGCTTCAGTCTCTATGTCAGATCAAGCCCACTCATTATCTAGCTTCCCCACTCCTGCATTGTCTGAAGATGTGTTGGGCCTGTAACAACTACATCCTTGTGTGCTAAAATTGGTACAGTCCCCAGTGCTCTAGAGGGGCTTCCAGATCATTACAGATGGTCATTCCAGGGCATGATGGGGAGACCTGATGAACTCAAATCCTTCATTACCCTCTCCCCACCCTGTTCAACACAGTGGATCTTCCCACTGTGTCTTTTTTATCTCTTTCTCTTTCTGTCCTGCCTATTTAGGCTGTTTCCATGGCTTCATCACTCCATAGTGCTTTCAATGTCAGGATGCCCTTGTGTTACAGCGAAGCCTTGTGAGGCTTAGCTCTGCTGGTTTGGCACTTTAGAACTGTTTCTGCCTTCTCACACAGCTAGCAACATTCATTTCCCCTTGGTATAAATACATTAACTAAGGTCTTTGTTGTGAGGTGTGTCCCAGACACGAGCAGGCCGGTGTGTTTTCAAGCCACTCTGCTCATGGTGCTAAGGTGGCATAGTTCTGATCTGTTACTTGGGCACATCCTTGCCAGCAAAGAGTCTGTGCTGGTCTGTTACTGCCTGCCAGTCATCTTCATACTCCTTATGTAGTCACGAGCAGGAAATGATCTAAGACACAGCATTTGGGTCTATGTATCCTATAAAGCTTTATTTTGATGAAGAATACAGGTGGTGCTGTAACTGAGCTTCTTAGCTGTTGAGTACCAGAAGCAGTTGCCATCTCCACGGCTGTTTTGACATGTGTTGGTTTCTAGATCAGCAAGGACAGCCTGTTCAAGTCACTTGATTTGCAACCCAAGTGATTTATTTTTCTACTACACTTTTTATCACATCTAAAAATAAAAAGAAATTCTAGCCACAGACAGATCAGGTCCCTGCCCCTCATCAAATAATAGATAATAAAAAATAACTACACTTTTTAATGGGACTCAAGAGAGAGGTAGGGAACAGACCAGAAGGTAAGCCTGGTGTCTCCTCACCTCTGAAAATCTGAGGCACAAGTGTGCTGACACTCTGATACGATGGGCTCAAAAAGGGTCAAATTTCAGCTGCCACCTCCCCTTTTTTTCCCCTCCCCTTCCTCTTCAGCTTGTTTGTTAATCCTCTCCATGTCCTGGTTGTTCTAGGATTAGAGGGGCTGTTGAAATCTGTCTTGTGTCAGCATGAGCTCCCTGGCCAGGGTTTCTGTTTGGGCTCAAAGACAACTTCTATGGCAAGAATAACTTGGGAGGAAAAAGGATAAGACAGAAGAGCTGAAGAATATTGTCCTGTTGGTGAGAAAGGACAGTGGTGCTGGTTTGTGGGTGGTGGTGTTATATGGAGGCTATTTATTCCTGCACATTTCTTCCTCCAGGACTCTTACAGACCTTCTGGGAGACACATCAACCTGTTTCCTCAGCAAATTCTGCCCCCAAAGAGGGTTTTGCTCACATCCTTCTCTCCTGCCACAACACTGTCATGGTTTTTTTCTGACATTCTCCACATCTGGTGGGTGAGATGAGAAGTTAGAAAGGAAGAGGGGTGCTGGTCTGGGAATTCACAGATGCCCCAGTAGAAAAATGGAGAGGTCTAAGGAGAGGTCTAAGGGGAGGTTAAGACCCTTCTGCTCAAGTGAATCCACAGCCATGTGAAGTGCATGAGTGCAGGCTGGGTGTAAGCTGGTGTCTTTGGAGTGTAAGGACAACTGTTTTGTCTCTTTGTTGAAGTACAGCGATACTAAAGTGTTGCAATATATTCTGGAGTGCTGGTGTAACTACAACATAAGTGCCTTTGGAATTGAGGAGGCAGGTGTAACGTGCTGTAAGGATCATGGGGTTATGTTGTGGCATCGTTGAAGTCCCCAGGTTCTTTAGACAAGGTCTATTGCTGATGGCAAGATGCAGTCCTTGTGTCATTGTAAAGCATGTCCCAACCTTAGATACAATGCATGACAATCAAAATATAAGTCACAAAGCATGGAAGAAAAATGGCACTATACAAGAGGGAGTGTCAGATTTGAGAAGCTGGAAGGTTTTGCTTTGTCAATCTATTGACCTCCCAAGCGCTGTATCTTGTACTTAGCTTGCCTCTGTTAGAATACTGCTGTGGGTATGTTTTGCTTTTTGATAGAGTCATTTTCTAAATAATAACCATGCAAGAGCATTTATTCTAGAAAAACCTGTCCTTTGAAGTGACATCTTCACCCTCATCCCAAGCTAGAGCACCTTCCTTGCAGGTATTTTGTCCAGGAGAGTTATTATTTTACAGAAGTTGATTGTGATTGCTGCTGTGAAAAGATGCAAGTAAGGGTGAGGCAGGCTCTGAGTATTCTTTCCAGACATGCAGAAAGATAAAGGAAATCTCTTGGTGGAATAAAATAATCTGAGAGAGTGGGAGCAATCAGTAGGCAGAAGATGGGGCCTGAGCACAGCTTAATTGTGTACTTTGGGAGTGTTTGAAAATGAGGAGAACCCAAGATGCACGTATGCTCTTGTGTGTGTCAGCTGTGAGACTGAGGTGCCAGGCAGGACACTGACAGAGCAAGGCACAGAGGTCACTGGGAGGAGCAAGCCTGCTGTGGGGTTTTGCTTTGCTGCCAAAAAAAAAGGCCCTTGTGAATATTTTTGTGAGCCAGCTGGACTATACCTGCATGACACCTCTACTGATACCATCGCTTCTAGGAACACAACTAGGCCTGTGATGCTAACAAATGGCTTCTGCAGAGTAGGCAACACAGGAAAATGAAATGTGTTCTTCTATTTTATTCTTTTATTCTTCTATTTTAGAGCTTTAGCCAGAAAGGAGCAGCTATCACTTTCTGCTGGGCTAGGTTATAGCTGTAGGTGGGAATGTGTGTGCTTTAGTGTTCATGATGCCTACAGAGAGGGTCTGGCAGCACAGGTAAACTCTGATATATGTCTGAAGCAGTACTGACATTTTTGTACACTTATTCCATTGCTTCAAGCAAAGCTCTGAGGATAAGCAGTCTTCAGGAGAAGTGGGGTCCTATTGGCCATTCATTCCAGGCTGATCTTGCAAAATTATATCCTTAGGCCTGTTGCCTTCAATTTTTCAGTGACTGAGTTGAAGAAATCTATTTTAGCCATGTTGTTGATAAGATCTCTAAATTCACTTCATTAATTCCTCTAATAATAAGCTAGTCCATTAGCCTGCAGTGCCACCTAGCCTTCTCATCCTTTGGAGAGCAAAAAGCATGGCACAAATATTTAGAAGGATAAAAACAACTTGGAAAACATTTGTGTAATGATCTTCCCCCCCCCCCCCCTTTGTTTAAAGATAGAATAATCCCATTTTATCAGCAGCTTTTCATCAGCACTCTGAAAATCGTTGCCCTGGTATTAGCCAATTGTGGAAAGAGCAGGGGAGAAATAGGGATGATTTTCTTCAAAATGTTAGTTCCTTGCTCAGTGCAAGTATTACTCATCACTTGTAAGGGCTGAGCTTGGTAAGGAAGCAGCCAAGCTGCTGCATGGCTATTAAATATTGTAACAGTCTGATTCATCTCAAAGTGATTCAGAGTCTATTGATAGTCAGGAGTTGCCACCTCTGTGATGAAGTTGGAGTGGTTAGTGACATGCCAGTAGTGCTTTGTGGCATGTCATAGCATTCACGAATTAAGAGTATGTGGGGAAATTAAGGCAGAAAATGGAGTTCTGCTGGGATGCTGATATGAGCATCTCTGCTGCCTGAAGAAGTCATGTGGAATTGCCTTCTGTCCATGGGCAGGTCCCAGGGCAGACTGCTGAGAGGGAAAACAGAAAGGGGAACGAAGGCTCTGCTGCCTACCCTGCCCATGTGTGCCTTGGGGAGCCGGGTCTGCTGCTGCTCTGTTTCTCCTCCTTCCCTGTTTCTTCACTGGGTGGGAGGAAGTTGGTGTACTTGGTTTTGGAGAGTACCTGCTGCTGTGTTCCATGGGGAGCCATGCTCCCAGATCTGGAGGAAGAGGTTGAGATGCAGGGTGGGAACAACATCTCAAAATCAGGTTGGATGCAGGAGGTTACTGAAGGGTAGGAAACACATCCTTACATCCATGAATTCCACCAACTTTGCAAGAGGCCTCTGTGCCTCTCCCAGCCTTTCTGCCCTACCAGTTAGTTGAACCTTCCCCATCACAGTTGCAAGACAGAATTGTTTTTTCCTCACCCTTTGGGTGGCTGGGTTCACATTTTTTGCTTGCTGCTCAGATGTTGATCTGACAAGAAGAGACAGCTCTGGGGAGATCTTACAGCAGCATTCCAGTACCTGAAGGGGCCTACAAGAAACCTGGGGAGGGACATTTTAGAAGGGCATGTAGTGATAGGATGAGTTGGTTTTAAATTGGAAGGGAGTGGATTTAGATTGGATATTACCAAAAAATTCTTCACTACAAGGGTGGTGAGGCACTGGAACAGGCTGCCCAGGGAGGTGGTGGATGCTCCCTCCCTGGAGATGTTCAAGATCAGATTGGATGGGGCCTTGAGCAGCCTGGTCTAGTGAGAGGTGTCACTGCTCAGGGCAGGAGATTGGAACTTGATGATCTTTAAGGACCCTTCCAGCCCTGACCATTCTGTGATTCTATGATGTGTGTTACAAGATTGCTAATAAATGAAGGGGAAAATATATTCAAAGAATCCATTTCTGACTGATACACTCCCAAGACATCTGTGGTAGCTTCTGCTTTTCTAAACAACAAAATGTATTTGATCTGAAGCTTTGGTTTGCAGTAGCTCTGTAGAAATAAACACACAGCTCTTTTGTTTGGCACCATTAACCAGAATCTCTCTGCCTTTAGACTTGAGAAAGAGTTGAGTACATAGGCCCTTTGTGAAAGCCTGGTAAATGGTGACTAAACTTGGGGCCACTTTCATGATGGGAACAAGAATAGGCAGAAAACAGAAAAATGCCTTTGTGCAGTGGGCTCTTTCAATTGGTTTCTCCTTGCCAAGAACTCAAACTAAGCTTGAATACTGGTGAGATGGGAGACCTTTACTGGTTTTGCTTGATATGGATTTCAGCTTACATTATAGCAGCATTCCAAACCATTGGTAGTCAGGTTAAGTGCACCACAGCAGGCTTAGGCAAATTTGAGGATGATAGAGGTCTGGGGGGTGGGGGGAATGTATTGAGCTCCATCTCCAAATCCTGCTAGATTTTCCTCTTTATCAACAACTGTCTTTTTGCAATTTGATGATCTTTTTATATATGAACAATGTTGTTTGAGAAGATGCTGCAGTGGGTTTTGGCCTGACAAAGTAAGCAATGGGCTGAGTGAAGCCCTACACATGTCTAATGGTTGGCCATAGCCAGTTTGCTCGTACAGATTATGTGCAAGGGCCTGTTAGAGCCCCTGGGTAGGTTTTACAGAATACATTGGATTGAACAAAACCCATCACTAAGTCTTGTAAGGCTGTAAAATGCTATCCATATTCAGAGATCCACTGAAGCCATACCCTCACACACACCTGGTTCTGAAGGAATGAGCTGCCCACCCTCTGTATGTAACCAAATGAGGGCTGTGGTACTCCAGGCAAAGAGATCTACTGCCATTGCTTGGGTACAGGCTGATGTCTCACTCTTTAAAATGAACAGAAGTTTTTGAGAGGCACAGGTTAAAACTAGTTAAAAAAACCCAAAAAGCAAACTAAAGCTGGCATGGAGGTACCTATAGATGGTGCTGGTCAGCAGAGCACAGTGGTTTTGAACCTATCAGAAGGCACTTGCAGATGCACCCACTATCAGATGTGGATTTTGGTGTGTTATTCCAGAAGCTCAAAGGTTCCTTGTGTTGTCTGGATGCTATAATAGCCCCCAAGTATACTGTGGTGTCATCTGGCTAATCATCCAGCATGAGGCTACAGCAAGTACAATCAGAAAAGGGAATTAAGTTTAGTAGTCTGAAAAAACACCAAAAGAACCAACCACAGTGATTTGTGATGAAACTGATATGAAAAGTAACTACAGTGAGACACTTGTAGTTACTAATCACTATTACAAAGCTGTAAGACAGGTTTGCTAGTTGTGTTTTACTCTACTTTGCACATAGAATAAAAAAAACTCAATGGAAAAAAATTAAAAATTAGGAGTAGTTTGGAGACACCTTTCAGTGTTTTTTGTGATTTCTTCACTTCCTGTATGCTGAGGTTCTGTGGAAGAGCTGCACAGGGTGGTTTAGGTACAGAATAAGGAAGATCTAAATTCTGTGAATAGCTTATGATGCTTAGATGCATCTCCCTAATGAATATCCTGTACCACTAGCTTCAATAGCTTTTTTTAGAATGAGTGGACTGCAGCTATGATGCAGCTGCAGAATATGATAGCCTGTCTGAAATAAAGAGACATAATACCTGGGCATCTGATTTCTGGGTGCTAAGGAAGCTTGAGAGTGCTGAGATGTGTAACTGTAGCTAGGGCTCATGCCTAGGAGCAAGAGCCAGAACTCCCATCTCTTTCTCTGTGGATTGTCTTCACCTAATGTTAAATGCATAAATTGCTTTGGGAATGGAGCCTGGGGCTTTTCCATCCGTTGCTGTGTAGTGAGCAAGAAGCCTGGAAGATGCTTACGCCAGCACACTAATCTGAAGGTTTGGGTGCTCTCCTTGATGGGGTGAGCTTTACATCTGCAGGGCTAAGAGAGACAGTTCCCAGCTCCCTGGAATGTAACTAACACTTGATTATGCAAAAAGCAGGCAGTGGGCCCAGCAGGGTTTCTGCAGGATCTTGGCCTTTTCTTCTGGATTCTGTGTTCAGCTGCCAACACGTGGTAGGAGAGATCAGTGCACATCAGGCAGACACCTCTTCTGGGGGTTATTATGTGCCATCATGCTGATTTTCTGGGTCTCTGTCAGACTGCAACAGGAATAAAGAACCCTGGTGCCATGGTTGTGGTAGCTGTGTGCATGCTTGCAGTGGGACAGTGATTGTCCTGGTCCAACAAGGAGGCAGCTTAGACGCAGTAGGTGTTCAGCAGTGCCTGGCTTTTTGGATCACAGCTTATGATGTGATCTATCACAGTTCCTATCTCCTCTTTACAAGTGCAGCATTGCACCTTGCTTCAGCCCCCTCTGGTCCTGACTGGTTGCTGTTTGGCTGATGTTCAGCCACTTTGCTTCCCCAGACCTCTGTGATGCAAGGTTGTTAATGCATCTTTTCTCTCGCTGTTCACCTGTACCACGTCTTTAAATCACCACCTTTCACTGAGTAAGGGCAGTATCCTCCTGTGTGCTCAATAGCAACCAATATCATGGTCCCCTGCTCACCACTGCAGCTTCTAAACACTGTTATAACACGATAAAAATAAGCTGAAGATGCTGCTGATAGAAGAGCTCTCTGAAACTAAACCTGCTTAGCTCCTCAAAAATACATCACAAATTACTGTTACTGTGTGCTGTCCCTTTTAACTGCATGCATTGGCTGCTCTTGAACCATTATTGTTTGTGCCAGGAGTTTGTATTAATAGTGATAATCGTAAGTATTTGCCTAATCCTTAGTGTAAGAATGAACATGAATGTTCAGCATTTTTAGCCCAGTTTCCAGGGTGAAAGTTTGTATGTACAGTGCTTGGCTATCAGATGAGCCTTGCTTTATTGCAAACAAAAGTGATAACGAGGCACAAATTGTCCTGCCTGTACTCCCCTGGGGCCTCTTGCCATGGGCTCCTGCCCATCACCCAGGGGCACCTTTTCAGCCCAGCCTGGGGTCCTAAGTCCCTGCCCTGCTGTTCTTGACCCATGAGCCAACACCTTGGCTTGACTTTGGATCTGCATTATGCCTATGAATTTGTGTGATGATCTGGACTCAGTGTAGTGGCCATCTCCTGGCCTGCTTTGTCCTCATGGGCTGTGGGACAAGGCCCTGGATAGTGAAGTCCCTGCCCTGGCAACCATGTTCTTGCACTCAGGTCCCCATCCATTCAGCAGATGTCAGCCTTCCTTGCTCCCTGACAAACAGCTTGACATTGGAACATTGGGAAGTGTAGCTGCAAGGAGGAGAGAGACAAAACGCAGAACCAAGTGTGACTCGACGATGAATTTCATGCAAATGTTAACTTTGCTTCCCCCAGCTGCTAGTGTGCACCTAGCTTCAACTACAGACCCCCTTGGTCTTGGGTAAAATCTTGCAGATGGTTAAAATCATCCAGTTTGACTGTTGTTCTTTCCCTTTGGGGTGCAGTTTGAAGTTATATATTTCGTGTTCTGCCTTACACAGGGCAAAGCACCAGCCCTCGGTCATCGCTGCCATCCTGTGCTGATCTTCTCTCCCCAGTTTTTCCTATATCCCACTCTCAAGTTAGACCAGAATCAGTCAGCTCCTTGGTGTACGCAAGTGGCTTGGATAGAAGGGAGATAAAAACTCTTTCAATCAAAATGACTTCTGTGACACCTCTGGAATAAGGCTACAAAGCTCCAGCGCCTGCCCAGAAGGTGTTTTATTGTTGTAGATGGAGGAAGGGCAATGCAACTCTCTTTTACATTCTTGAATACCCTCCACCATTCTCAGGGACCTGAAAAAATAGTGTCTTTAGATTTTAAAAGGCAGTTTTATGCTTCCTTTAAAAAGGATAGTCTTAGCTAATGTACTGAGAATGGGATAATAATGACAACTTGACATGGGTAAAAGCACGATATACAGTCCAAAATGACAAGTTGTTAAAGTATAATAGGCAGTTAGGGGTGGTGTACCTGGTATGGAGACAAGACCATTGCATGTCTTGAAGTTTAAACTGGGCAGCCCTGCTGTGAAATGTACTTGAAAGCCCCATTGTCTACTGGGTTGCTAAGGAGCCTTTGAAAGTGCATGAGGGTAAATTAAGGAATTAATTGAAACTAGAATTCCTGAATAGCAACCCAAGTAGACAGACCCTCAGATACAACCATTATCTCTAATATATCCATTAGCTCTCTCTTGCATTGCTGGTTTATTGTTCTTGTCCCCAGTGGGATGTCACAGTGCTGGTTACAGGGCCCAGTGCTGCCACTTTTGTGGCTGGGGCCTGGAGGATGTGGCTGAAACTCTCAGCTACCTCATTGGTCAAAGTACCAGGCAATTACTGAAGGTTGCACCCCGACTCATGATTTTCTAAGCCATGTTGGATGGTGGCATTGTTTTCCTTTTAACCCTTTCACTACCACCTCTTAATCTAAGAACACATGCAAGTCCACACTGTTTGCTTTAGACAGTGATCCTAGAAGATAGACCCTTATTCCTCTCATGAATACTAAGTGGGTGCACTAATTTTCTCTGGGATAGACTTAATTATTTTCATAGTAGCTGCTATGGGGTTATTTTGGATGTATGTTGAAAATAGTGTTGATAATACACAGATGGTTTTAGTTACTGCTGAACAGGGCTTACACAGAGCCAAAGCTTTTTCTGCTCCTCACCCCATCCCACCAGCAAGTAGGCTGGGGGGTGCACAAAGAGTTGGGAGGGGACACAGCCAGGACAGCTGACCCCAACTGACCCAAGGGATATCCCATGCCATTAGATGTCACGCTCAGCTTATAAAGCTGAGGGAAGAAGGAAGAGGGGCCTGTTTGGAATGATGTTTCTTTCCCCAAGTAACAGTTACCTGTGATGGAGCCCTGCTGTCCTAGAAATGACAGAACACCTGCCTGCCCATGAATTCCTTGGTTTGCTTTGCTTGCTTTACCCACTAAACTCCCTTTATCTCAACCCACAAGTTTTCTCAGTGTCACCCTGCTGATTCTCCCCCACATCCCATGGGGGTGAAAGGGAGCGAGCAGCTGTGTGGTGCTTAATAGCTGGCTGGGGCTAAACCATGAGAGGGCAGGAGGCCACGGTTAAATACATGAATCCCCTTGAAGGGAGTGACATGGATGTGAAGAATCTCAGAACAGGCTGTTTTAAATGGGAGGGAATATCTAGCTTTTGGGGGGTGCATAGGAAAAATGTGTGTTTCTGCTGTATCTTAGAAGTAGCACAAATGCTTAAAAGAATTCAAAACAGATCCCAAAGCTCTAGTTCCAGCTGCTCTAATAAGTAGTAAGAAGAATTTCCCTTTTCCCTGCATTTGCAATTCGTTTCAATGTTAATGCTTTTACAAGGCAAGACTTGGTCTGTGGTGTCTGTTGGCAGCCTGTCTGTCTGCCTGCAGCACTGTACTTACACACCTGGAGTACATCAATTCAGTTTCTTGACTGGTATCAGCCTGACCTTCAACACAGCCTGAAACAAACTAAGCCTTGTAAAGAGTCTGTGTGACTGTTACACAGCTTACATCAATGTTAGGACACTTGTAGACTGATCCCTTCTATGTGGAGTTACAGTAAGTCTCCTAGAGCAGAATGGGGTAGGAAAATGAACTTTGAAAGGATCACTGAAACACTGACAGGGCTAAATTACCTTGTGGAACAGCTTCTTTCCATAAATATGTGGGGAGCCTGGAGTAATGACACTTGTAATGTTACAAAAGTTACATTTCAAGTTGGAGAGTGAATCCAGGTCTTAATGTGCAAGTGACATTTACTGTCTCCCCTACAGCTGAAGTCTTTTAAATAACAAGTGCACATTTAGACTGGCTTTGGTCTTTTCAAGTGAGAAGCTGAGTTTAAAGACAAGCTTTTAGCTTTTTTATTTTCTTCTTTTAGCTCTGAAATTTAGAAGTGGATTTCTAGTCTTAATTTATAGATTGTTCCCCCCCCCGTGATTATTTTAGAAATGTTCATAGGACAAAACATCTAAGCTTGTGACTGCCTGTCATGCTTCCCAAATCCTAAGTATTTATAGATGTTTGTCCCTGGAATGTGGTTCTGTTTTAAGTCTCTTAATTTATTACAGTGAACTCTGGGCACAGCAGACACTGGAGTTAATTTAGCAAGTAAGCATGTGGACAAGTGTGGGAAGAGCTTGTGTGCTGCTTTTCTTTCCCAATTACATCAGTATGTCTAATATCAGCTATTCCCTCTCATTTCAAGTCTCCTTAAAACATCACCAGAGCAGGACACAGACACAAAAGTGACAATCTCAGGGTATCTTTGACAGTTTAACAGAAGCCCTGTTAAATCCAAGTTAAGGCATGAATGATGGCACTTAGCTCCTTACAGAGGGAGCTTTTCATTGCTTCACGGTCTTGCAGATGATGACGGTGGCTCAGTCTGTCCTCTGAGCAGTACCTGTGCTCTGAGCTTGTAGTGCAGGGGAGGAGGAATCCAGGGGAAGAGGAATCTTTTCCCACCTGCACAAACTGCTCCTGAAGGCCCAGGCTGCTGACCTAGATGGTTAATGGTACCTCACAGGGAAGTTGGCCAAGGTTAGGGTGGGGTGCTGGCCCAGCCCCTGTGCCATGTGCATGGAATTGTTTAGCCCACCCAGCCCAGTTGGATGACTGTGACAGAGCCCCTGCCATGCCGCATGCCCAGGCCCAAGCTGTGGCTTTGCCCTTTTGGAATGAAAACGCATACTGTTAGGGCAAAGCCCTTCTGAGTGTCCTTTGGCACTGGCTGGAGGAGAAGTTTTATGCTGAGTCTGTCACGCTGGCACTCACCTGTGCGGGATGTGGACTCGCTTTCCTTTCATGCTGCCTGCCTCCACCACCAATGCTCCCCTGTGCCGTGTAACAAGTCGTTTACAAGGCTGCGGCTCCGTGGGCTTGTCCTTCCACTCCTGACAAAGAGAGGTGAGCCCTTCTCCCGGATGGGATGGTTCCCATGGGGCTACAGACAGTATCGGGAGGGGCTGGGGCGTGCTGGGCTTTGCTGATGTAATGGCCTCCCTGCAATTTTCATTCAGGTCTGGTTGGCTGTGAGCTGGCAGAGAGCCCGAGATACGCCTCCAACTCAGATGAGGTCATCCCTGCTTTTTATTTTTCCTCTTTTTCACCCCCCTTCTCTTTTTGGGCTGCTTCAGAACGAGTCTGCGGTGCCTGAAGGTTTAAGGTCAGCGTGCTAATTCCCACACCGCCGGAAATCTCTGGGCGCAGGAACACCCTCCCGTCCCTCCCCCCGCACCCCCCTCCCCCGGCTGCACCCTTTCCCTTTAAAGAGGGAGGAGGAGCAAAAGGAAGATGAATTTCCCGCAGTGGGTTTGATAATTGACTCCCGAATGCAGGGCAGAGGGGGGCTGTTTGCTGGCCAGCCAGTGCAGAGCTGCCCGGGCCCACCGCCAGTGCAAAGCAGCTCCAGCATGGAAGGAACCCCAGACCCTGCCGCGGCCAGAAGTGAAAGTACTCGCCCTGCCCAGCCGCTCCGTCCATTCCCCGCCCTCTCGCCGTGTGCCGTGCAAAGAAGCATCCAACCAGTAGAGGACGGGGTAGGTCTCCCCGGCTGTCAGTCAGGAGGGGCTGCCCGGCTCGGGACTAGCTGATCCCGAATTAAGGACTAACCCTGGCGGAGAGCAGAGCGAGGGGCGCCCGGCCCCTGGAAGCGTCGCCCGCTCGGCATCCTCCCCCCTCCGGCTCCGACGGCGGGTGACCCCCTCCCTCGCTGTCTCCCGCGGAGAACTGCCCGCGAACTTGGGAGCCGACGCCAGCTCTGCCTGCGCGGCTGCGGGCAGGATGGGGGGTGCGGCATCCCCCCTCTGCCCCGCGGGCAGCCAGCCCCTTCCTCTTCCTCCTCCCGCGGCCGAGCCCGGCGCCGGAGCCCCTCTGGCACAGCCTCTTCGCGATGTCCTGCCAGGGGCCGAGAGCCCTCCCCGCAGCGCCTGAGCGCGGCCCGGGCAGCAGCACCGCGGGCAGCTCCCGAGCAGCGGCGGGCCGAGCCTCGGCGCCGCAGACGGCTGCCGGCGGGCCGAGCCTCAGCACCGCGGACAGCGCCCGGCTGCCGGCGGGCCGGGGCCGGGGAGCCCCGGGGCTCTACCCGCGGAAGGGAGGGACACCGGTGCCCGTCTCCGGACCAGCTCCGTGCCCTGGTGTCCGGTCTATTGCATCCCGCTGGCAGTCCCCTGCTATAGAAGCTCGCTGCCCTGCGGAGAAGGACGCCGAGAGATCCACCAACATCCGTTGCCAACCGCCTCTCGGTGCCAGCAGAGAGCCTGTCTTTGGGCTCGCAGTCCCTCTGCCTGCCGTGAATCGGGATTTACAAGCTCGGACGGTGCCTGGTTACAGTGGCGTATGCCTCCACAGACCCCGAGGTGCGCTACGGAGTTAGAAAGAAACCTCAGATCTGTTGCTCCCTCTGGAGGGGTCAAATAAACCCTATACAACCAGCAAACCCAGCCTAAGCCTTTCTGCCTCCCCGCAAGCAACTTTAACACACCTCCCCCCCCTCCCCCCCCCCCCCAACCGCGAGAATTCCCCCCTTTCCTCCTCCCTCCATGCTCCTTCCTTCAGAGATTCAAGGATGAGGCGTCTCCTTCTATTTGTCTCAGGGTGAAAGTGTACCCTGGGGGCAGCGACAGGCATCTGGCAGGGGCTGAAAGGTTTGAATCCAGCCTCCCCTCTGCGATCGACCATGGCAAATGAACCGGTGATTCTGAATGTTTATGACATGGTGAGTATGAAACAGTGCTGGTTTGGGAAGGGAAGGGGAGAGGGGCAGTGGGGCCGGCTGGGTGTTTGTGCTTGGAGGCAGGCAATTGTATGAACAGGAGTCAAGCACAAGATCCCCAGAGAGGCTGATTCCACCCCCCCAACTCCTCATCCAAGCCTGTCATGTTCTGGCTGTCAGAGACGATGCTGACCCTGGCTTTTTTCTTTGAAACGTTTAGCATAGTGGGCCAGATTACAGGGAGAACTCTGCCCAGTTTTTTGGCAGGATCTTTCAGGAGCAGCACTGGGAGAGAGGAGGACTTTTTAATTTCCAGTGCCCCAGTTAAGGAAGGAGATTTAATCACCTCTCTTGTTCCTGGAGCTAATTGTCCTTTAATTTTGAGCGAGCGAGCGAGCACTGCCAGGCTGTGGGGAAGGGGTCAGGGTTTCATCCAGGGAGGAAAAACAACTCTAGAATTGCAGTAAGCACAGAGTTTCTAGGCTAATAATCTGGATCAGTCCCTCATATGCATGACTGTAGTTAATAATTTTCTCTGAAGGTTAATTGTCTGAACTGGTGAAGTTTCAGCACAGGGACATGCTGTTCAACAACGTTTCCCGAAAGTTCAGGGTGTAGCAAGTGGCCTCCTTTGCCCTCCTCTTGGCAGAAGGAATGAGAGTGGTCACTTTCTGTGCTAACAATTCAGAAGATCCAAATCTTAGCCGTGGCACAAACTCCCAAAAGGGAGTTTGGCACAACCTGTTTGCTTTCCAGCCCTTGGGCACACGCTTAGGAGAGGCATCTTCAGATAAGGGATGTTTTGATGATGATGTACTTCCCCTTTATTGTTTTATTTATCAACTAACGATTAAAATACCCCAAGTTTTCAGGTCTTCCAAACATTTAGTGAATTTTACTGGGGAAAATATATCTTTGTAAGGCCCAGGTGTTGATTGAGCTCTAAATATCTCTCCCCACACCATTAAGATTATGGCAGAGACTTGCTTTTTATCATCAGGCAGTGACAACTTTCAACAGGAAGCCCACAGAACAGTGTGGGTTTCCCTGTTGGGGGAACCCAGAGAAGAGACACCAAAGAGATTTGGAGTGGGTTGCTGTAAATGTCAGTCCTCTTCTTATTACAAAGATGAGGTGATTTTTCGTTGACTAGAAAAGCTGAGCTGTTTTTTTGAGGGAAGGGGGAGTGGTAAGGGCTATGTAGGTAGGACTGTATCTGTATTGAAGGATGGCCTGAATAGCACACCTACAATGGCTTGGAGCTGCCTCTTCCAGAACTATTACTGGTAAAATTGAGCAAGTTGTTCTAAAATGCTTATCTAGACTTTGGTCTTTGGTCAGTTTCTTGGCAGCCTCAACTGTGAACTCCCCCAAACTGTTCTGGTAACCCAAGCAGGTGGTATAGCTAGTGCTTGGTAATGAGGGACTGACATTGCAAATGAACAGAGAAGAGTTTCTCATTAATGCTTTGAGGAAGGCAAAGGGGTTGCGTGGTCCTTTTATGATACCTATTGCCTGCCTTGAAGCTTTTTAATTTGCTCTGCAGCAGGCTGTGGTCTGAACTTCTGTCTCCCACCCAGTGTTGAGCTGTCCCAAACTGGTGAATAATTTGCTCCTCAGCTGAAGAGATCCGAATGGACGCACTCTTTGCTTTTGTTTTGTGTGATTGACACCAAAGATGAAACCCAAAGGATATATGGGAGAAGGGACTTGCTGGTCATGGTCACTGTGTTCTGAGATGAACATCCTGACACAGTGAACTGAATTGAGATCAGCACTTGAATTCAGACTGAGTAGTTTTTGCTGCTTAGCAGACCATGAGAACCTTGATGGTGAGTACTTACTCCATAGGTTAACCACAGTTTAATGCTCTGTGCATATAAACCATTCTATTTTCATACAGCATCTTTGCCTACCACTAAGTCACCTCTAGTTCTAGCCCTACATTATGCTTATTGAGGCGACATGCTTTTCCATTGCTGCTCTGATTTTAACACCATGGGGTTTGGAATGGAGCCATACAAGATCTGCACTTGGTTACACCGTGGGGGGATTGCGGGGGAACTGGGAAATGAGCACATTGGCTTGAATGACTCTTGGAAAACTAGTCTCAATGGGAAAAAAAAACCAGACAGCTGGGGACAACAATTCACTGGATATAAAGCTCTGCTTTCCTGACAAGGAACATGACCCCTGTGTAGCATCTGGAAGCACTTACACTGCAGGAAAGCTTACCCCTAGGGCAGAAGTTCAATTATGGGCATTGTACAGCTAGGAAATACCCACTCTGTGTAGTCCTGTGTATTCAGCCTTTTCCCTATTGGAGATATGCAGCAGGCTTGTTTAGGAAAGAAAGTGCTTTTATTTAATGAGGCATTTTGCACAAATAGGTGAAGCAGGTACATCTATTTGTAGGCTTATTTTCTTCAGTGTAAAAGCACTGAGCAAGAATCACTTGGGTATTCCAAGGCATCAAAAGCAACTTCCTTGCATGCAGGGTGATTATGCCCTGTTTTATCTGTTGCTAAAAGGCTTGTACACACCTATACACTTGCAAAACATACACAGCACAAGAAATGTGCTCCTCAACCTGGACATTTTACAGAATGAATGTGCAGGATACTGATTTAAGGTGGATACAGGATGACAGCATGGATCAGAGTTAGATCATGGATGAATCTCTGTCCCAATATGAATCCAGCTCACCCATGGACTTACTCTTAAACCCACAGCTGTTTGGAGACCTGCATGAAATAACTGGGTCTATAAAATCTATGACAGGGTTTGCTCTGATCAATCAGTTAGCACTTTACCTTCAGAGGGAAAATCAAACTCCCTTCCATAACTTGAAGCTCTCTTCCCTCCGTTCTGCTTAATAAGCTGTTTACTGTGGATCAGGTCTTACTTAGATCACAGGGCTGACTTTCTTCAGCTGGGATATCATCCTGTTTCCTCATCACTTTAAGCCTTTAAGGCTTACTTTGGAATACTTGACTTAATCACTGTACATTAATAAATGTTGTCTACTTAAACAGAACAGATGAGGAACAGCAGTTATTGCCAAGGTTTAAATCTTTAACAAGGAAGCTAAACTCCTTCCACTAAAAACCAGTTTGTTTGGCAAAATTTCAGGTTGGGGACTCATAATATTTTCAGCTTATTGCATAGCACATTCATGCTATCAAATTAAACCCAAAGATATTCATATCACTGCTGTCCCTCTTTTGTTGCAGATATGGTTGTCCTGAATTTCCACTGTCTCTGCAGCTGATAATGTACAAACCTGTCATTTTGATCTATTTTGACTGGTATTTTTGCTTACTCTCTATGTCAGGGAAAATGAGGCCCTGAAATGTGCTGCAGAGGAGAGTGAGAGCCCTGGTTAGCAGGGAGACAGGGATCAATGGTGTAGGGTCTGTTTGGATGGGAGGGGTGAGTCTCCTTCTCAGCCTTGTCCCGCTGTTACTCCATCGGTTCCACTGACACTGCTTGTCATCCTCCCTGGAGCAAAAGAGAGGGAAGTCAGATTCAGGTAACTGGAGATGCACTAGCTCTGAGATGTTACCCCCTGACTTTCAACTAAAGAGAGGTAGCCAAAATAGAATCATTTATAATGGTCCTCCCATATTCTTCCAGGTCTTTATATAATTTATATCATTTGCCAGCTAAATGGCTGAAGGCTAATGACTGATGGCTAAGGGTAGCCCCACAGGTGATTGACTGGCATCTCTCTTGCTTTGCTGATCAGTGGGTGATGATGTCATTGATTTGATTTCTCCATCACACCACTGAGTGGATCATCCAAGTGGACCTGGCAGAAAATCAAATACAATAGCATGCTTAACTCCACAGTTGGGATAAAGGCCCCTGGTCTGTGTTTGTGATATTATGGCAGGCAGCCTGTTTGGAAGTAGGAGAGGCATTTGGGGCTGAGGATGTAAAGCTTAGTCATGTGTGCAGTGCCTAAGAGTTCCAGGAACATGAATCTCACTCCTGATTTTTATTGGTGCATTGGAACTGAGCATCCCAGGAGGCTGCACTTCACAGACAGCAGCAATTCTGGGGGGAGAGAGAAGGAGGAAGGTGGTATTACAAGCCACAGGGATTTTTAATGAGCTTATTTTCCTCTGTGAATGAGAAGAGTTTCAGATGTAGTACCAAGAAACATTGATCATGCTTGTGGTCTCCCGGTAGAGGCTGATCAGAAGGTGCATGGGGAGAAGAGCTCTGATGATGTTGTTTCCATCTGGCTCTATGAATGTCTGTCACCTTTCAGTTGCTTCTTCATAGAGCTGGCCTAGGGGCTGTGTGCTGTCAGGAGGGTGCTAGGTCAAGGAGAAGAAATTGCAAGAAACAGTCTGTCTTTTCTGTCAATCCCAGAAGGGAAGGAGGTAGGATTTTTGGACAAGCAGTTGTGGTGTGGGAACCTGTGTGTGAGACTCTGCAGCAGGCTCTGAGACAGGGTGAAAGTTGGGTTTTGTTTATGTGCTCTGAGAAAAGGACTGTGAGAGAATCCCTGTGTGAAGAGGACAAATCAGCAATCTGTGAGGAAAGCCATAAGGCTAGAGGGCCTGTATGGCCATGAATAAACACGTAAAGCTTTGATGCTTTAAGCCAACTTCTGTGATACAAAATGCTGTCATGGAGGTGGAAGATGCCTTTTGCCTTTTGCCTTTTGTCCTTTCCAGCTCTGTCATTTTCATCATTTTGCTTTAACATCCATTGCTTGCCTGGGATTTGGAGGTGTGTACCATTGAACACCAGCACAGACTTGCCACCCTAGCATCCCTTTTTGGCTTCCTGTGCAAGTGGAAAAGAGAGATTAAGACTCTATAATGAAATGATTTGGGAGTGAAGGAGTAGAGGTGCTTTGTACCTCTAGCTTCAGTATGTAAGGAGCCTTTGAGTCTATTTTGGAAGCAGCAACAGGGCTGTGAGCAGAGCACTTTGTTCTGTGATGTGATTGTTTTAAGCACTGACGAGATCATGGAACATTTTATTGTCTCTCTGGAGGAAAGAATAAGTCTAGTTACTCAGAAAAATATCAGCATGTTTGTGATTACTGCTAGTAGAGGTCTCAGATGCTCTCAGCTCACTTAGAAGAGTGAGAAATTCTGTTGCAGGTGGTGGTCCCACCTCTGCACTACTTGTTAGTTGTTTGTGTTGTGCTGTGTGTGGAGAAGTCCAGCATCACCTGACTCTTTTCTGGTATTCCAAGAAGGAATACCAAGCAAGGGGACTTTTTCATCCAGTAGGTTGATAGCTGTGGAGTTTCTTGCTGCAATGAACTGAAGAGATGCTCTAAATCCTTAGAGGAACTTGTGGCCCTGAAAGGTTAAGTGATGATAGTCACTAGTATTTCTTCTTTCTTTTTCTTCTTTCATGTATTGGCCAAACTGAATGTACTTAACAAATGAAGAGCAAAATGTGAAATAGGGCCTTTGGGAGATTTTTCATTAAATTCTGGCAACATATATATATATATATATATATATATATATATATATATATATAAAAATATGTATATAAAGTTGTTCTGACACAAAATCACCACTTTTAAAAACACATTAAATTAAATGTTTTGACTCTTCCTTAAAATATTTGCCAGTCATCTCTGGCCAAAACTGTTCGCCAAATCTGAATCATTTAAGTTCTCTAAAACACACTGTTCACTCAAAAGTTTACCATGATCTTGGAAGGACTTGCATCTCATCTTATTTATTCTGGGGCCACTCTTAAAGCTCGTAAGAATTGACTCTTCTGGGAATAAGCCCTAGCTAAGAAAGATCCAGGGTCTCTTACTTTCTTCACAGGCTTGTTGTGGGGGCGAGGTCAGGTCATAGAATCATGGAATATAGTGAGTGTGAAGGGACCCATAAGGATCATCAAGCCCTGAGGATCATCAGGTCCTTGCTGAATGGAAAAGGGCAGATTTTGGTCTTGGGATTTTACTTTATCACTGACTCTTCATTTACCCAGAACCTTGCTCTGCTGTCTTCAAACCACATCAGGCACAGAACAGGTGCCTGGTGTCTAGTAGCGGGTTTCTCCACAGTGCTACAACATGTTCCATGTAAGTGCTAACCTGTCTCTGTTCCTAAGAGTGCTTGAGTCACAGGAGGTAGTGTGAGGGATCGAGTTGATCTCAGGTGCTTGTTCTCAGTACCTTACTGGAGCTTTTAATTGGCATTCCTTGGTTTCTTTGCAGGACTGAGTTTTGACTGCTAAGTTATGCTTATGCTGCAGAATAGGTCTGGGGCTTACAACTAGTCAGGTGTAGTAATGGCCCCACTGCAAAGCCTGTAACAGTAATGTCATACTATGATACTTATTATTATATTTATTGTTATTATATCATAATATGATATTTGTAATTATGGGCCCAAAACTCTCTGGGAAGACTCTTGGCCAAAGGGACCAGATAGACCACTGCTGTGAATCACAGAATCACAGAACATTAGGAGTTGGAAGGGACCTCGAAAGGTCCTCTTGGGATGATGAATGAGAAAGCTGCTCTCACTGGATGTCAGCAGTGTCCTGAGCCCATGATATGAGGGCCATCCACTCTCAGAGGCAGCATTTCCCACTGCAGGTGCTCATGATTAAAAAGAATAAAATAGTTAAAATAAAAGGTGGTGTGGCAAATATGATAGCAGGACATTAGGGTGTTTCAAATCATAGAATCACAGAATTGTAGGGGTTGAAAGGGACCTCGAGAGATCATCGGGTCCAACCCCCCTGCCAAAGCAGCTCCCCAGCTCATACTGCACAGGGAGGTGTCCAGATGGGTCTTGAATCTCTCCAGAGAAGGAGACTCCACCTGGGAAGCCTGTCCCAGGGCTCTGTCACCCTCACTGGGAAAAAGTTCCTCCCCATGTTGGTGTGGAACTTCCTGTGCTCCAACTTGAGCCACTGACCCTTGTCCTGTCTTCACAGACCACTGAAAAGGGGCTGGCTGATTCCCCCTGCATCCCCTGCTTCAGATAATTATAGACATTAATTAGGTCCCCCCTTAGTCTTCTCAAGGCTGAAGAGTCCCAACTTACTCAGCCTGGCCTCATAGGATAGATGTTCCAGGCCCGTAATCATCTTCGTAGCCCTTCTCTGGACTCTCTCCAGGAGACCCCTGTCCTTTTTAAACCAAGGAGCCCAGGACTGGACACAGTACTCCAGGTGGGGCCTGACCAGGGCAGAGTAGAGGCTGAGCAAATAAATCAGGCTGAGCAGCCTGGCAGTGTGTGCAGGAAAGGAAGGCCAGGCTTTGCTTCTGCTTCTCTTTTCCTCCTAGACTACATCAATTTAATTTGAGTGACAGCAGGCTGACCTCAGGCAGGCTAGTCATAGAATGGGACTGCTGCCTTTCCCTGCTTGAGCTGAGGAGCAGGGGGAAAAGGAAAACAATTTTGTGATGCAGAGCACCGTGTTGGAGTCAGTGCCTGTTTCAAGCACTTTGTTTTCAAGTGACAAAATGATGAAATGCAACTAGACATCTATTCTCTCTTGTGTTTTTGGAGAGAGGAAATCAATTGGAGGAAGAAAAGGTGAAAAAACTAATACACTGAGCTGTGGCTGAGTCCATTCCTTCAAGAAGAAGGAATCCAAACATAACATCTGATCTAAACCAATTAAGAAGCTAAAGACTAAGAGGCATGGCCTGGATTAATAAGTCCAGCAATGAAGTGTGCCCATTTATGCATAATAAATGAATCTTTGTTGTCTTAGCAACAGCCTGGAGATGTGTTATCCATCAGGGGAACAGTGTGTTTTGATGTTGTCAGGGTGACAAGCTGGCTACCTGTCCATGTTACTGCTGATCTTCTCCAGCACTGCAGTTCTTTAGCTGGCTACTCTGTGCTTATGCATGAGATGTTAGAAGAGCTGTCTCATGCCTGTACACAGAGTGTTTCTATGTCTAGCTACAGGATCCATCCCATCAGCAAGCTCACTGAACCAGTGCTCTGCCAGACTGATTTGACCTGGCTAATCCAGGGATGCAGGAGTTCTTGCATCTCCTAGTCCTGCGTGCACTAGGAAAACTGCTCCACAACGTGCTCTCCTTTACATCAGCAAATAGTGAGGGTGAGTGAGGGTGAGTGAGTGTCAGTGAGGGTGACAGAGCACTGGAATAGGCTGCCCAGGGAGGTGGTGGAGTCTCCTTCTCTGGAGAGATTCAAGACCCATCTGGACACCTATCTGAGTGATATGTCCTAGGGAGCTGCTTTGGCAGGGGGGTTGGACCCGATGATCTCTCGAGGTCCCTTCCAACCCCTAAGATTCTGTGATTCTATTCTATGAAATAGAAGAAAAACTGAGGGGGAGAACCTAGGAAAGCTAACACACTGTCAAAATTGTGTTAGCCCTGCTTCTGGAGCAACGCTTCAAAGGTCACTAACCCAGTTCCCTCATCAGTGCTTTTGAGTCAGTTCCTGCAGATCACAACCTGACTCAGTGTCTCTAAGGGACTCGTTTCAAGGCAGCCTGAACACTTGTGGAGACAGGGTGCCAATGGGCAGGATTTCAGGTGTAAACTCAGGGGCTCAAGGTGAGGTCATCTCCAGCCTCATGATACAGAAAACTTTTGCTGCTACTGGCAGTTGTCCCTTAACCCTATCTGCAGGAAAAGTCCTAGTCCCCTGGCCTGTTTCTGAGCAACTCTGAAAGAAATTATTGCTTTTTCTTGAAACCATATGGAAGCTGATTGCCAGTGAATTTTCTCTGCTGCTTTTAGGGGTTTCCCCAAACAGCAAAGCAGACTCCTTTTAGAACATGACACTTCTGTCAGCAAGACTTAGCCTCTGGCTCGTTAGGCTGTCAAGGTTCCTAATGTCACTTGGCTATTTTTTAAAACAAACAAACAAAAGCTAAAACCAAACAAAACTCTCTTAGTATTGACGAAAGCTGATGTGTTGACAGTACTGGAGACTGTCACTCTCCTACCAAATAAATTTACACTGGTGGTAGCAGTGCAGAGTCTTCTGCCTTTTGTACCTCATCCCTGGTTGATAGTTTGAGCTGCTCTGGTGTCATCATGGCTCAGCTGGTCATCCAGCTTCCCACTCAGGCAGCCCATGGGGACCAGTTATGCATGCGGTGGGAGCTTCTGCTGTGGAGTGCTGAGCACTAGTGATGGAAACAGAGCTGCTACGTTGGAACAGCTGTCAGATCCATTTCTAAGTGTGGTGATGGGCAGGTATATAGTTGTGCATTAGTGCAATGGACTGAATTGAAATGGGTGTCCTAGCCGAAAGCTATGTTGGTGACCTGGGTTGCCCTTATTCTAATTCTCTGTTTCTCCCTTGTTCCTGTCATTATGCCAAGATGATGTAGATGAAGCTGGGGAGGGAGGCAGAGAACAATCAATACATAAAATCTACATTCCTGCTGGGGAAGAAAAGAAGCAAAATTCATAAGTCTGATGATTCTTTCTCTAGCAAATGGATTCAAACTGTTAGGAAAGAAAAAAAATATTTGATATTATTCTAGGTAAATGGTGGATGATCTTGAGTATGAAAGACCTAGCAGAGTGGAAGTAGGTATCTCCTTACTTCAGAGCTTTACCTAATCAGCACATGAATCTGTGAGACTTCTCATCTCAGAGCACAGTATGAGGCTATGTCCTAGGAGTCAAAAATAGTTTTAATTGATAACTTAGTTTTTCAGCAATGAATCTTAAGGTATCTGGGGAAGCAAAGAAAAGGCAAGAAGAAATGCTAGAGGTTACAAATCATTTCTGGTAGGTAGAAACACTCATCTGTAGAAGCAAGTGTCAGATGCTAGAAGTGCTGAAAGCATTTCAGCCTGTTTAGTAAATGCTTTCATCATGTGGGTCACACACAGGTTGAATTCCATGTGATGCTGATAGATTCACATGTCTGGGAGATGGAGGACATGGCACGGCACAAGCCCTGTTAGTAACAAGGTTTGCTGAACCACCAACAGTGGATCTGTTACAGTGCTTTCCATGCAGCCTGTACTTAAATCCACAAGGAACTATCAACCTTCAGTATCTTCTGCTAGGGATTGATTTATACTGAATAATCATGCAAGAAAAAAAGCTTCCTAGATGCTGCTTGCTACCTTGGGGTTTAGAGTGCATGCACAAGGAGCCCAGTGATGCTTTCTAGAGTGATTTATAGGCTTTGCCATAGGTTAGCTTTCCCTAGGTACATGATGTTCTTCTGTTCTTGGCTCCTCTGTGTGTCTTGCTCTGTTTGGGACTACTTGGAGCAGGTGATTTAATAATTGTCTTGTATTTGTCATTTCCCCCAGCTCCTGGTGAATGTGAGAAGTGATAGAGAGGACCAAGAGGTTAAGCATGGGACTAATCTGATAAGTCATGACCTCTGCCATTAACCAGCATGCTTGGGCAGTACTTGGGGCAAGAGCCTCAGCAGGCTGCATCTAACTGAGTAAGAAGAGGCCTGGACTGTAGGTATTTCCAGGCAGGGCTGATGTGCATTCTTAGCAAATCACTTATCTAAGAAATTAAATGCTCTGTTCAGCTGCCTAACCACAGACACCAAGGGCTATTTTAGGGTATTGTCTGACCTCAGGCTTCCTTTCAGGAAAGGTCCCAGTCTCCCCCTTCATGGATCCTGTTTCATAGCTATCAACTTTGTAGAGATGTCTTGAATATTTTAGGGCATTTGAGATGGCATGACATGCCCAGAGGTTGTGACATGAGTGCAACTTATGTGCTGGAGGAGGATCAGTAGTAGTTTTGCATTTGACTTCTACCACTCTAGTGTGCTGATGGATCTGGAGTGACAGAGACCTGGGTAAAACCTCGGAGGGGCTTGAACACGTGCAGGTCTGCCACAGAAGCAGACAGCAGGAAACTCTGAATTTGGTTGTTCTGGGTGTCTTGTGTCCAAAGATTCAGTTTGTGTTTGAAATGCTCACCTAGCAGAAGAGCTATTTCCAGTGGATCCTAGCTGTTTCAGGAGGGGGTCCAGGCCAGAGCCAGGCTATAGTGTTACTCACACTTGCTCTCTGGCCCACTGAACATGTCTTTTGCATGAAAGGAATCTTTTCTTTATTAGAAAGAAAACTGCTTCACTACAAATGACTGAGAAGGTCTGACTCCAGGTACATGATGAGAGGGTGACTAGGCTGCTTCCCTCAGGGGCAGGTGGAGACCCAGATCACCTGTGGCAGGCTGAGGTGGTTAGAAAGTTGGTCTGTACTCTCTTGGACGTGTGTCTGGACTCCTGGTTATCAGGTACAAGCAGAAAGAACTTGCTCATCCTGGTAAGAGGAGGCCAACCTTGCTCTTCCCTCCTCCTATTGCTTTGCTTCTATTCAGGGCATTTTTATACAGATCTCAGGCTTTGCTGCCCAAGAGGATCTCTTCTGCCCTATCCTCTTTAACTAGCTACCTAACCTGGAGAGTGAGTTATTTGTGCAGCCTTTTTTTTGAGTCTGCCCCAGCAGTAAGAATACACAGGCTGGCGCATCTTTAGATTAACCCTATGATGCAGGCATTGTGGAAAGGCAGTGCTGGAGGTTTCCAACTCTGTGGAGACCAGAGCTAAAAATGCATGTCCTGAGCTGAAATCCACCCACCATCTGTCTCCAGTTCTAACATTCATTGTTCTTGATTGCAGTGCCATTTGCTGTGCCCTCATTCATTCTAATTTTTATGGCTGCTCGTTATCCAAGACAGCTGGCTATCTTCTCTTTGGCAGTTCTTTGGGATGTGGGATAGACCTCTTCTATTTTCTGCTGCCAGAGCACTGTGCCTCTTGTGCTTGCTACTGTGAGAATATTGGGGACCAGTGCATTGAGGGATGGGTTGTACTGAACCGAAACAGAACAGATTAATTCCAGTGTAAGCCAAGAAGAAGAAGCAGATCAGAGAGAGGGGCAAAATAAACAGGTCCATTTCAAGCTCAGGTGTTCTTCAGGCCAGAAGAAAGGAAGTACTCCAAATCCTTTTTTTCCCTATGGGTCTCATAATATAAACAAAAGGGAGCTGTGACTTCTGCAGATCTGGAGTGATACACAAATGCAAACCATGGGGATACATGCAAATTTCACTTGGCTTTATTGTCTGGGCCAAATTCTGTCTCATCCCTTGGGCAGAGCGCTGCTGGAAGGAAATGTTCTGCATCATGGTAGCCAGAGGCCTTAGTAAGCCAGGCAAGCAGGCAGGACACCCCTTGGGGGGGCAGGGTAGGACAGAAAGGCAGTCATCCCAGCACCCTGTTAATTGGATTGGTCACACATCCCCCTGACTGCTGAGCATACTCTTCTGTCCCTTGTGTTCAGGCAGAACTAATGGGAGGGAACACTCCCAAAACTAATGGGAGGGAACACAGTCTGAGGGCTGCACTGAGAGGCGAGAGAAAAAGGGGGTGGGGAAGGTGAGACTCCTTATACTTCTCCCTTTCACAGTCTTCAACCCCCCAGGACCAACCAGAACTTGAACTTCTTCAACACTCTTTGAAATACACTCTACTGAGAGAAAGGCAAGGAAGCAGGAGGCAAACCAGGCTAAAAGTGACATCTTGTCTTCCAAATCCACCTCTGCAGTAATGTGATGCCAGGAGGCTCACACGTCCATCTGCGGCTTTTCAAGCTGTTTGTAATCCGGCATGTTATTGAAATGCTGCACGGATTCCCTTTGTGATGTGTAATTAGTTTGAGATGTGCAGTTCTGTGCCTGTTGCAGCTGCTGTTTTGGATCATCTTGAGACAGTTAAAGCTGTTGCTGGATCAAAAAAAAATAAAAATGTATGCAGACAGAGCTTTTAAAGTTCCTGTAAAGAACAATTTTATAGTCTATAACACATCAGGTGCTTAAGAATCCTGTACGTGGTACCTCTGAACTTGAATTCAACTTCTCAGACCCACAGGACTTTGAAGCATGTTTCCAGATGCTGGTTACCTCTCTTGAGGTCTCAGAGGTGTCTCATTAAAGTTGATGTTAAAGACTATTGAACACATGACTGTAGCTTCTAACGATGCATCTCATTTAGGTGAGCTGTCACCAGGAATTGGCAGGGATCATTGCTGCTCTGGATCCCCGGTGACTGGGCTTGTGAAAGGCACCTGGACAAGTGCAGAATAACACAACCTTCTGTGTTGGGAAACAAAAGGCAAATCAGCTCTATAGGGCTCCTGATTTCCAGGGGCACACCAGCCTTGTCACCTTCTTGTCCCACCACCTCCCTTCCTCCCTCCTGCAAAGTGCAGCCTCAGCTTGTAGAGCTTGCAGATGGGAGGCATCTGTCCTTGGGGTCTCAGTGCCTACAGCCAATTAATTATTAATCATTGTGATATCCCTTAAGTCAAGCACCTGAACTGCCCGTGAAGCATGGAGAACAGATTTATCACTCAAGTCATAAGGGTTTTAGTGCCCTGCAACTCATTATTTCTAAAGTTGTTGTTCTGTCAAAGAACTTAAGTACCCAGAAGTTGTAGCTATCTCATCTGAGCTCCACACCAGATGACCTGGTGCTAGCAGGGGCAATACACAGGCTAAGTGGGAAACCAGAAGAGAAAGTTAAACTTGTGTCATGGATCCCACAACAGTACTAGTGCTGTACCATCGGGTGTGCTTAGAACTGTAATGCTGCTGCAGTACAGGTATATTGCCCACTATGAGCAGCTACTGGGAAAAACAGGTATTAAGCTCCCCCAAAAGGTACCTGGGGGCCTCTTAAAGCCTGAGGGCCTCCTAAAACCTGGGGAATGCAACTAATTTGCTGTGGCTCTTGGTTGTTGTGTCTCTTTTTGGGGTACTGCTTCTGAACATTGCTCTAGAAACACTGAGACATGTGAGCTTGTGTGGGGCTCTGGGGCTTGAATTCAGGTAGTAGGGTTGTCTAAAAAAGACAGATTGAGCAGAGACAAACTGGGAAGTAGGCATGAAAGAAGAAGATAATCACTCAGCTCATATCAAGGCACTTACTACTGTTGGGAGTATTCAGATGTGAGAACCCAACCCACAGCTCCTTATAACTGGGACAATTCTACTGGCAATGGAATAGCCCTTTATTTCTGCTTCAGTTTTGATAACACACATTGAAGTAGATCTCTCAAATCCTGGCTACTTTCCACTCATCTGTAGGGCAGTTTTTACAAGGAATACATTTGTTCCCTTCTGCCTGCCTGCAGAAGCAGCATTTTAAATAATGTCATGCTCTCAGAATCATCCAAATAAATAGGTCCTGGAGTCTCTTAGCTGAGTGGCACAAGATACCATGACAAAACTACCTCACGAAGCCTGCAGCTGGCACGTGTCATGGTGGTGTCTCTCACATCTCAAATACTGTGTCAAGTTCTGGGCCCCTCACCATAAGAAGGACATCGAGGTCCTGGAGCGAGTCCAGAGAAGGGCAACCAGGCTGGGGAAGGGGCTGGAGGGCAAATTCTATGAGGAGCAGCTGAGGGAGCTGGGGATGTTCAGCCTGAAGAAGAGGAGGCTGAGGGGAGACCTTATCACCACCTACAACTACCTGACAGGAGGGTGTAGAGAGGTGGGAGATGGTTTCTTCAGCCAGGTGACAGGAGACAGGACAAGGGGAAATGGCACAAAGCTGCCCCAGGGCAGGGTCAGGTTAGATGTCAGGAGAAAGTTCTTCACTGGAAGTGTTGTCAGGGCCTGGAACAGGCTGCCCAGGGAGGGGGTTGAGTTACCTTCCTTGGGTGTGTTTAACAGACGGGTAGATGAGGTACTTAGGGATATGGTTTCATAGAGGACAGGTATGGTTGGAGTCAATGATCTCAAAGGTCTCTTCCAACCTAGTGACCCTGTAAATACTGTTGGGCTCTGTTCCCTTTGCAAAAGTTTTTTGGAGTACTCAAAGGATCTCTCCAGTAAGTGCATGTTTACAATAAGTTGCTGAAGCTGATAACTGGGGGCAATGTTATACTTGCCTGCCACTGTTTAAAATCCTACTGTGGGAAGTCTTGGGTGATGCAGGTAGGTGAACCCATCAAAACCAGGGTTATACACATGACTCAAACTGCTCTTTAATGTTCTTAAGATGTTAGATTCTCCACCCTTCCTTCTATCCCAGGATGCCTTCATGCAGAATGAAAGAAATGCCAGTGGATCTAGCAGGATGCTTTTTGTCTCAGTAACTTGTTGCTAGATCATCACTAATTAGCAGAGCTAGGGTCAAGCTCATTCTTTCTTCGTTCTCTGCTAAGATAGCATGATTGTAGGAGACCAAGTCTTATTTACATGCAGTAATAGATGGAGATTTTTTTTCTTCCTTTCAGTTCAAACATAACATTGTGTTCAATGACACCACAGTGTTTTGTGAACAGTACAAGTGCTTTGAACACGTGGGAATCAAAAAGCTCTAAATAGATCGTGTGATGCTGCCAACAAAGCATGTCCTTGGCCCCTAGCCGAGAACAGCCGAATTTTCCTTTCCAGTGAAGCACTGGATGTTGAAAAACAGAAATACCAAAGCTTTAGTCTGAGCTCCCACCTCCATCACACTCCTAACAAGGCACTTCAATCTCTTTGCCTTGGGTTGTCTCACCTGTAAGAATGGGAAGAGTGTTTTTGTTGGGGTGGGAGGGGATGTTTAGGGGATGCTTGGGAGGTTACAAACTTAATTGTGTGGCCAGTAGGTCTGAGGTGATTGTGCCCCTGTACTTGGCATTGGTGAGGCCGCACCTCAAGTGCTGTGTCCAGTTCTGGGCTCCTCACCATAAGAAGGACATCGAGGTCCTGGAGCGAGTCCAGAGAAGGGCAGCCAGGCTGGGGAAGGGGCTGGAGGGCAAATCATATGAGGGTTTGCTGAGGGAGCTGGGGATGTTCAGCCTGGAGAAGAGGAGGCTGAGGGGAGACCTTATCACTGCCTACAGTTACCTGACAGGAGGTTGTAGAGAGGTGGGTGATGGTCTCTTCAGCCAGGTGACAGGAGATGGGACAAGGGGAAATGGCACGAAGCTACCCCAGGGCAGGGTCAGATTAGATGTCAGGAGAAAGTTCTTCACTGAAAGAGTTGCCAGGGCCTGGAACAGGCTGCCCAGGGAGGGGGTTGAGTCACCGCCCCTGGGAGTGTTTAACAGACGGGTAGATGAGGCACTTAGGGATACGGTTTAGCATAGGACAGGAACAGTTTGACTTGGTCATCTTAAAGGTCTTTTCCAACCTTGTGATTCTGTAAACCACTTCTTGGCATCTGAACCACTTCCTTGGCTGTCCCCACCCTTCCTGTCAATCAGGAAGTGGTGGTCCCATTCCCTTCCCTTCCTCCCCAGAGCCTCCCTGGGGGAGAGTGGGGAGGTTCTGCATTCAGCTGGCCCTCACACCTGCTCCTGGCCTAGGCTTTTACTGCCCTTTGACCTCATAGAGCAGATGAAGTATTTAGAGGCAGCTGCTATTTCTATCATTACCACCTAGGCTTTGTAGGTGTTGCTGTTGCCTTTGTGATCCTCTGACTCAGAGGAAGTTATTGACTTCAGTGTGCACAAAAGCAAGGGGGGAGTGAAGTTAGGGGGAAGAAAAGACAGTACTTGATTTGCTATTCATTTAATTCTGTCAGGAAAGCCCAAGCAGCTTGAGATGATAGTGTGAACATTGCAGAAATACATATTGCAGTGTGGTGGATGTTGTTTGAGGGGTTGAGGATGCAGAAATGGGGGTGGGGAAGGAAATAATGCAGTGTGAGTGGCTGTGTGCCAGGCTTCTTTCCAGGATGTGTTAGCTCCCACTGAGCAGTTCTGTACTCCAGAGTGTGCTGATGGCACCTGCTAGTTCGAAGCAAACGTGAGTATCTCTGTGATTTGCTGCTGTTGCAGGTGCTGGAATGGCCTGGTGCCCAAGTGATGTGCTTTGCCCTCCCCACCCAGCACATAAGCCTTTCCCAGTCTTGGCTGGTGCACTTCCCAGTGCTTTTCTGGGGAAGGAGGAGGCTGCTATTCCCACTCCACAGCTGAAGCGCTGGCATGTAGAGAGGCTGGCTTCTCTGATTCTGGGACATGAGGGAATGGAATGAAGCTGCTTTGGGAGAAGTTTGGATTGGACATTAGGAAAAGGCTCTTTGCTGGGAGGGTGACCAGACGCTGCAACAGGCTGCCTGGGGAAGTGGTCATGGCACAAAGCCTGTCTGACTTCAAGGAGCATCTTGATGCTACTCTTAGTCATATAATTAATTTTTAGGTAGATTTGTGAGGAGCAGGGATTGGGCTCGATCCTTATTCCTTCCAACTTGAAGTATTTTGTGATTAGGTACCTTATTGCTGTGCTATCTCTTGGGTTTTGATGTGCAGTTATGTTTGTGAGGCTGTTCTTTTCTTTTCCCCAGCTGTGGCTGCTGAAAATGCTCTGATTTCTTTTTAAGGATTGTGATAGATGTTTCAAAGCAAAGCATTTTATTGAGGCTGCCCACTTCACCCATGCTCCCCTTTGATGGAGTTCAGATAGCTGGGAGGGAGCCATGGGTCAGAAGCACTCTTCCAGCACTCACTCTTTTCAAGGTGAAAATGCAGGTTTTCTGTGCTCTGGTGGCTTTCAGTTTGAAAGAAAGTTCCTAGGGTTTCATGTGCTGTGATGCCAACAGGATCAGAGATGGTTCTTCCCAAACCAATTAATTTACAGAGCAGCTCTGGCAAGATAATTCAGTAGGCTTTCTGAGAAGATGTCTCTTAGTAAACAGGAGTACACAAGCCAGAATATGAAAGATTAATGCTCCCCTTGTTTCCCATGACTCTGCATGAGCCTTGGGCTGAGATAGGGAGAGATAAGGAGGAACAGTCAGTCCTAGGTCTGCCCAGTGACTCAACAACAGGTTTGCATGCATGTGTACCTAGCAAAATTTAGCCTCTGATTCAGCAATAAAAACCTGATTGCTCTGGGCCTGGCCAGTTTACAGTGGTTATCATTTAATTTCATGGCCAATAGCTTTGAAAAATCTTCATGTGTTTTACTTGGGACTTGTAAAAATAAAATGTTACCTAGGATTTGGGGGGCTGGAAGCAAAATTACCTTAGGTGCTAGGGTTCCAGGAGGTGATGTGGTTTAAATGCTGCATGTGGGGAAGGCTTGGCAGACTGCAGGCTTTTGGAAAGAACTTGTCTAGCAAAGGAGGGTGTGGGGAAGCATCTGCCAGTAAATAGATGGATAAAGATGCTCTGTGCTGCTTTTAAGAAGCACCAATCATCTCTACAACTCTGACAGGTGGCGGTGGGGCAGGGAGGGGAGGAGGAGGTTCAGAGAATGGTGTGGGTGGTGAAGAAATTAATCCTAATGAATTGGAAGAGCAAATCCACAGCAGAAAGCTTTGGATTTCTGCCCTGCTGGATATGGATAAATGCAAGAGAATCCCTTTTGCATGCAAGAGCTAATTGGTCAATTAGAATGTAAGCTTGAAACCTATGCTTAAACAGTATCCTGACTATCAAAGCAGGAGGCAGATTCTTTTCCAGTGGTCCAGAAGGCTTGCCCAGAGTCCTTCAGATGGGTGTTTTAAATAGCTCCTTGCTTTATTTTTTTCCTCTCTTCTGGGAACTTGGTTACATTTTTCTTTTTTCTTTTAATCACTATGGTGTGATGGAAGA
Source organism: Laterallus jamaicensis coturniculus (assembly GCA_022605575.1). NCBI lineage: Eukaryota > Metazoa > Chordata > Aves > Gruiformes > Rallidae > Laterallus > Laterallus jamaicensis. Next base: position 104,180 of record JAKCOX010000021.1, read on the forward strand.
ACTCCTTTCCAAGGCTTCCTTTAAATGTTTTCATTCTTCTTCACACAGAAGAACACATGAGCGTAAGAATGGCCAACCTAGCTTAGACTGAGGGTCCATCTAGCCCAATATTATTCTTCCCTCAGTGCCTGCTTGTGGCCACCATTGGAAACATCAGCATATATGACATTTCCTTCTAATATGTTCACAGTTCCCAAACACTTTGAGCACTGGGGCTTCTCTGATCTTGACGTCTGTCTCTTTACTAATGCTTGATAGCTTTTTCTTCCATTCAGTTCTCTTGAACAAATGTAACCTTTTTAGCAACAGCCCTGCCTTGCCAGGGAGTTTGCAGGCTTAGCATCTGGTGGTGAAAAGCCAAGTCCTTCCTTTTTTGTTTCTTTGAATAGCTTCTTTCCAATAGGTTTTATAGCTGACAGAATAGCCTATCTGTATCTTCTTTTCTCATGCCACTTGCAGAACATCTCTCTTGTCTTGTGACTAGTTACATCCTTAAACACAGGTTCTGGGGAATGGAATCAAGAGCTTTGAAATGAGATCACTGATTTCTCTGAAGACTACCAAGAAGGGTGTCACAGGACCTCCTCTCACAGAAGTCATGTTGACCCTTACCCAAAAGATGTTTTTTTTTGTCTGTTAATGCCATCTCTTGTTATCAAGCCTACTAGTTAATCCAGTGTAGGTGCCAGGCTTCTGGACTTGTAATTCCCTGGCTTTCTCACAGACCTCTGTTTGAAGATTAGAATTACAGTTGTTACCTCTGCTCAGGTCCCAGAGATGTTCTGCATGAGAGGCTGCCTCTGATCAGTAGTGATTCAGCTGTTCTGTCCCTGTGGTTCCTTTGTTACTCCTAAGTGATGTTTGGCCCCTGGGATCCTCCAAGGCCAAGACTGTCTGTCTCTATCTTACACTTACCCATGTCAACTTTAAATAGAGCCTCTTCTGATTTCCTCACTCTTCCTACTTCTACAAAAATAAAAGTGGGAGGTTCAGGCATAGGAATCTTGTTGGTTTTCTTTTTGTGGAAACAAGAAAGCTTGGATGCAAAAGTTTATTTTCTCTGCAACAGCCATGTCATATCTGAGTTCTGCTTTTACAGCCTTGCTGGCACTAGGCCCAGTGACTTTTCTGACACATTGGAGGAAGGATTGAAGAGATAGTTAAACACTACTGGGGAGGCTACCTTATCTCTTTTAGGTCTATCTAGAAGCTAAAAGTTACAGTGCTTTAATTGGATTTGAAAGCACAGGGTCCTGTGCAGTGCTCTCTGATGGATACTTTGGGGTTCCCCAAATGCACTTGAACTAAGCTTTGAGTGCCACGGTGCCAAGCAGTTCCACGCTCCAAAGAAAAGGAGCAGCTGTGTGCTTCCAAAAGCTTGAGTGCTTCTAAGGCTTTAAAACTCAATACTGGTTCCTGTTTACCTCAACCCTCTTCTGAAGGCTGACTTGTGATGAGAAGTGTGTTATTCTCCACTGAACCTGGTCAGGATTTCATTGAGTGTTTTTCTTTAGAATCACAGAGTTGTAGGGGTTGGAAGGGACCTTCAGAGATCATCGGGTCCAACCCCCTTGCCAAAGCAGCTCCCTAGGACAGGTTGCACAGGGAGGTGTCCAGATGGGTCTTGAATCTCTCCAGAGAAGGAGACTCCACACCCCCCTGGGCAGCCTGTCCCAGGGCTCTCTCACCCTCACTGGGAAAAAGTTCTTCCCCATGTTGGTGTGGAACTTCCTGTGCTCCAACTTGAGGCCATTGCCCCTTGTCCTGTCCCCACAGACCACTGAAAAGGGGCAGGCCAATTCCCCCTGCATCCCATGCTTAAGATATTTATAAACATTGATCAGAACCCCTCTGTCTCCTTCTCTCCAGGCTGAAGAGCCCCAGTTCACTTAGCCTTTCCTCATAGGGGAGATGCTCCAGGCCTTTAATCACCTTTGTAGCCTCCTCTGGACTCACTCAAGGAGATCCCTGTCTTTTTTATACCAGGATCCCAGAACTGGACACAATACTCCAGGTGTGGCCTGACCAGGGCTGTTCTTAAAGACTTCATTACATACAAACATAAATACAGTCTGTATGCATAGAAATGCGATGTGTGAGCCAATAGAGCCTATTTACACCTGCAGGTTTTATCTGTGTTCCTCTGTGGAATGACGTAACACTCTCCTGCCTGGCTTCTGCCTTGGCTTGCTATTAATGAATTACTTGTGATGCCAACTGCAAACCCCAGCCATGAACTGGGATTCCACCATATTTCCCGAAGACACCGTATAAACAGGAACAAGAGAGTGAGTTCTGGCTCTAAAGAGATTGAGCTACTTTTTACCTAGATCCCTGGAGGTGTTCAAGGCCAGGTTGGATGGGGCCCTGGGCAACCTTGTGTAGATCCAGACCTGGAGGTTGGTGGCCCTGCCTGTGGCAGGGGGGTTGGAGCTTTGTGGTCCTTGGGGTCCCTTCCAACCCAGACCATTCTATGATGCTATGCTTCTATGAATCTGATAGAATGCATGCAAACAGTGATGTTTTTGTTAACTCCATCTGGAGAGCCTAACCCCTTACAAGATGAGATTTCCCAGTAATGCAAAAATTCCTCTTGTCTTATACAACTTGGTCAAACCCAACTTTTTTTTTCCCCCTCTGTGAAGTTTCACACTGAGTAATTCTTTTTTGTAATCTCCCTTTTTTTGGTCTCTTCCAGGCTGAGCAAGGTTTTTGAGGTGTTAAAGGGAAGCACAGTAAAGGGAATTACACAAATGCTACTGAACTCATGCTTCACAGAGCAAACAAAAGTTTCACACAAGATGAAATACATCTCATGCTGGGATGCTGATCTTACTTGCTTGATGAATCTGTTTACTTCTTGCATGCATCCATCTAGCTCGGGAGAAGGCAGATATATGGAGTGGGAACTGAATGGTCTCAGGCCTATCCATTCATCACTTGCATCATGCATCACTTGCATGACTTTCATTGCTGGAATGTCCCCATACTTCCCTGTTTTATAGGTATAGAAATCTTTATTTTCTCTTGGTCTGCAGGATAATTAGCTTAATTTATAGGTTTATGAGCATTTATATATTGTAGCTTTCATGAGTAAAATTAAAGCAAAGCAATATGAGAGTCATGTCTGTAGCAACTGTGTCCCTGTACTCAGCATTGGTGAAGCTGTACCTCAAATACTGTGTTCATTTTTGGGCTCCTCTTTACAAGAAAGACATTGAGGTCCTGGAGCGAGTCCAGAGAAGGGCAACCAGGCTGGAGAAGGGGCTGGAGGGCAAATCATGTGAGGAGTGGCTGAGGGAGCTGAGGGTGTTCAGCCTGGAGAAGAGGAGGCTGAGGGGAGACCTTATCTCCACCTACAACTACCTGACAGGAGGGTGTAGAGAGGTGGGAGATGGTCTCTTCAGCCAGGTGACAGGAGACAGGACAAGGGGAAATGGCACAAAGTTGCCCCAGGGCAGGGTCAGATTAGATGTCAGGAGAAAGTTCTTCACTGAAAGAGTTGTCAGGGCCTGGAACAGGCTGCCCAGGGAGGGGGCTGAGTCACCTTCCTTGGGTGTGTTTAACAGGTAGATGAGGTACTTAGGGATATGGTTTAGCACAGGACAGGAATGGTTGGACTTGGTCATCTTAAAGGTCTCTTCCAACCTTGTGATTCTGAATCTAAGCTGGGCCTGACTGTATGGAGTTGTGCTCTTGTTCTCCTGCCCTATGGATCACTTTGGAAATAGTGTGAATTTATTTTGGTTTTTTTAGGTCTTTGGCTCTCTGGGAAGCGTTTTTAGGTGGGTATGGAATATGACTTAGGTGCAGTGTGATGTCCTATTATTAAGAGCGTGGGCTCTTATTTTTGGTACTAATTGAAATGGGGGTGTATTTGGAGTGTCCTTCTACACTCCAGTGAGTTACAATCTGACAACTGAGTCATTGTCAGCTAAGGCTGAATAAGATAACATGTTTCACTACAGTAGGTATCTGGACATCTAGAAGGTTCTTAAAAGGGCAAAACCAGGGCTGTGTTTTAATCTGAGAGCAGATGTCTTTGAAAATAGACGATGTTGTGAACTAGATGGGACTTTTACAGTGTGTGTGTCTTTCTCCTACATTAGCCTGGGTACAGTTCAAGTTAGATGTCTACTCTGCGTGCAGAAGAATATTTTGGCAGGTCTCTGGGGGATCTGGCAGACAATACCATTTGCATGCCATGGTACAAATACACAACTGTTTCTTTTTTTCACTAAAATAAGGAGGAGCTAAGATGCATTTGCAGCATCTAATGGATTTTCATAGGAATAAATACAACTGGGGGGTGAGGGAGGTGAAGGAATATTCCCAATGAAACTTGTGTAAGGAAAATTCATCTTGATTTTCTCAGACTATGTCCTTATCTTCCCCTTTCCACTTCAATCCCTGGTCTCACTGGGCACGTTTCAGGTGTAGCAATACCGTAAGATGCATGTCCATGAGGAATTGCTAGGGTCATTCTGAGTCTGTTTCTACATGTACATCCCCCACAGTGGACTACCACAGAATTTTTGCTTTAGCACAAGTGTCAAATTACTACTGTGCCCAGCAGAAGGGAAATATTTTGGGCAGCATGAATGCTAGTTCACCAGTGGTCTCATACACTCCATACTGTTTAGAGGGTGGAGGCAAGGAGAGGAAAGAAAGAAAGGATAATGTGGAGGATGGCAATGGGCAACATGTGATTCAATATGAATTTTAGGTGAAGCCATTTATTGGGCAAAATCACACAGATTATAGACATTTGTTACTGTAAACGTGGCAAGCTAAAATACTGCTAATTGGCTACACACACTGTTTACACCCCACTGATTGGTTAGTGATTATAGCGAGTTCTGATAAACATATAGCTAAAGATTGTTAGTTTACATTTGATGTCTAAAAGCACCCACACTCCTGCTGTTTTGACCATCTTATTATGGCTGGTTCTTGACATGTTCCGTTACTCCCAAGTACCTTCCCATAACTCCCTCTTGTTTTAGAGCAGTCTGTACCCCTGTTTTCAAGGCCGCTGTGTTTTGAGAATGTGATTATCAAAATCCTCTCAGCATGAGTAACTTTCCTGTCTCATGAGAACATGAGGATACTGTCAGGGCCTATGTCTTTGGTGAAGAGAGCTAGGCCGCTAGCAGGCCTGCTGTCTTCCCCACAGGGTAACATCATGTTTTCCAAAGAAGCTGCACTGGTGTGTTTGTGCCTTCTCCCTGTGCAAGGGTGTGTGTGACTCTTGGGGGAAGCAAGCATGGAGGGTGTCCTTTTCAAGGCTCAACCACCCACGTTGGAATCTGAAATGGTTTGCACCCAAACCAGTATATTCAATAGTACTAAATGCCAAAGATTTGTTGCCAGGCACTGCTGCTAACCATCAGCTCTGCCTTTCAACAAAGGATGGCTATTAAATGGCACTTCAGAGCTGCATGTCCAATGCTGCTCATTATATAAAGGCAGTGGGAATCCTCGGGGGAATAAAGAAGAAAAAAAAACCCTAAATTCCCTATAGCCTCCAGATAAACTAGAACAGAGCATGTTACATCAGAGCTGTTAAGATACTCCCACAGCTTTTTAACTTCTTTCCCAGCTGTCATGGCATGCTGCACATATTAATCACTCTGTGGCACCTTCATATGGGAGGGGCAAAAGCATCCTTAAAGCAGTCTGTCAGCATCCAGTAGCTAAATGCCAACATTTAGATATGGTTACTCATTTCCAAAGCTATTAATGGTTAGCATCTTTGGTCATCATAAACAGTACTGAAATAACTTGGCATAGAAGCCCTTGGGTCATGGGTTACACATGAGTTTCTACCTGAACTTTCCTGATTGCTGTTTTTATACCAGTTTTGTGCTTTGTAGGAGATAACTCCAACAACACATTTTGGTGTTGGGGGAGGTTATGCACATACCCCTTTCTGAGAGACTTCCCTTTTTGATGAAATGTTCCTTGCTCTTTTTGGTCATCTTCAGCCCAGCAAAAACTGGAGTTTTGGGGAAGGGTGTGTTTGAATCTCCACAGCACAACAGCATTCTATCATTACTGCGTTCAGGTTCCTCACTTTGTTTTATCCCTTAAGCTCTAACCTGGAGCTGTCACCACAAGGTGATTCCTCAGTAGTTATGTGAGAACAGCAGAGACAAGAGGGTATAATTATGGCAAAAATGCACCCATATCCTTCTTATTGTTAAGAAAGATAATGCAGAGAGATGAGACATCATATGCAATTGGGACTGTGTAAGAGTTTTATTCAAGACAGGACAAAGCACAGTAGGACAAAAGGACAAGTCACTAGCTGTGGGAGTCTCTATTTCCCAGTATTTTTCTGAGCTAAGCTGGTTAGGCATGCTGCCAGCCAGGCATGGCCCCTGGAACCTGTCCAGGAAAAAAAATCTCAGCTCACATTGTGAAAGGGTTTCCCCCACCCTGCTGGAGATGATTCCCTTCTCAGAAGCTTAGAGATAAATATTGATTTCTTTTTATCTATTTTTTTTCTTTTAACAGCAAACAAATGTTAGTGGCCTGCAGCCAACTTCTGTCATGAGCACCATGACGTACTTTGAACAAATGCCACCAAAAGTCAGTGTGGAGTATACATTCCTTGGGTGCAAACAGCCTCCATAGTCCTCTTTGCTGCTGCTGCTGCTGTGGACTCCCAGGACAGGCACAACTGGTTTTGGGAAGTCAGTGAGAATGAGACAGAGAGTGAGAATTTACTTGCCTATGCAATGTGTAAGCACTGGGCTGAATTCTGGCCTTACGCAGCACTTGTGTGGAGAGGAGATCTGGGAAGCATTGCTTGCTTTCTTATTTTCTGTAGGGATCCAGATTTTCTTGTGGGTAGGTTGAACTCCTGGCCATGAGGTTCTGTTGCTGCCATTAGGAACCCCGGGGTGAGGCCTGTGCCCACGGACTCCCTGCAGCAAATGATCCATGTGGAAAAGAAGAACTGGGATCCCCAACTCTGCTGGGGATTACCTGAATGTGGAGCCCACCTGTTTTAGGTGTAGTGAAGTGGGAAGGTGTCTTCCCTTCAGACTGCTGATGGTGTTAAGCACCTCAGAGTAAATGGGAACTGGAGGCAGAATTTGGAGGGTCCCAGTTGTTATTTGGACCATCACCATCATCGTGATGATGAAATTTTAGTTTTGATCTGATCCAAAGTAAATCTGTAGTATGTCTGCAGCAGAACAAGGAATATGAACCTCTCAAGTCCTTCTTGGACATCTTAGCTATGCAACAATCCTGCATCAGTTTCTCTGTGGATGTTTAAACATGCATCCACCTCCTGTTTGAACACGAGATTTTTCTCTGCTTTCTTTTAATATTTCTGTGCCTCTTATTTTTAGGTTTGTGGGGTTTTTTGGTTGCAAGGTGGCTTTTTCATTTGGGGTTTTTATTTCCCTACTGAAGATGTCAGCTTTTGTCTAACAAATATAAGCCTGCAGATTCCTTTGAAGTAGTCTGCTAGCTCTCTCAGGTCTCTGCACAACAGGTTGAAAGCAACATGTTGTTTTGCTCTGCATTAATGTGCTAGAACAAAAGGAACTGTTTATTCAACTGCCTGTGGTGTTCTTGATCCTTCTGTGACATCATAACAGGACTTCTGATCTCCTTGTGACAGCTGTAATTACAATTTTGTCATTACCTCAGTCTTCTCCAAGTAGTTATCCATGTAGGAACTTGGCAAATGTCAGAAGTTGTTTTAACTAGTTTCTTATACTTTCTTGGTATAAAAAGAGTAGATGCCTCCACCTGTGGTGTCTAGGAAGCTGTTGTCCTTGGTGAAAGCATTAATGAGTTGGGTTGCATTGCAAGTATGGGTACAGTCTTGTCAATAAGAGCTCTAGAACTGAGACAGCTGAAGAATCACTGCTGAAACTTTGAGGAAAAACTCTGCTTTATTCTTTTTCTTCTAATTCTGTTTATTAAGTAGGGTGCTGTTTTTTCAGCAGGCTATAGTGTCTTTGGCAAAGGAAGCCACTGTCATATCCTTCTTCAGAAGAGAAGCAGCAGTGGATCAACTTCACTTCTTTCCACTTCACCAAACCTTGTGACAGTCCTGTAGATCACTTCTTTTTGGTGGGCAGTATGGAAGTGTTGTTGGGTTGTTAACCTTTGAGTCAGGATCATAGAATGGCATGGGTTGGAAGGGACCCCAAGGATCACAGAGTTCCAACCCCCCTGCCACAGGCAGGGCCACCAACCCCAGGCCTGGATCTACACAAGGTTGCCCAGGGCCCCATCCAACCTGGCCTTGAACACCCACAGGGATGGGGCATCCACCACCTCTCTGGGCAGCCTGTTCCAGCACCTCACCACTCTCTCTGTAAAAAAAGTCCCCCTAATATCTAATCTAAACCTTCCCTCCTTCAGCTTTAATCCATTCCCCCTTGTCTTGCCATTGTCTACCCTTTTAAAAAGTTGATTCCCCTCCTGTTTCTCTGCTTCCTTCAGGGACTGGCAGGCTGCAATGAGGTCCCCCTACAGCCTTCTCTTCTCCAGGCTGAACAAGCCCAGCTCCCTCAGCCTCTCTTTGTAGGGCAGGTGCTCCAGCCCTCTGATCATCTTCGTGGCCTCCTCTGAACCCTCTCCAACAGTTCTACATATTTCTTGTATTGGGGCCCCAGCTCTGGACACAGGACTCCATGTGGGGCCTCACAAGGGCAGAGTAGAGAGGGACAATCCCCTCCCTGTCCCTGCTGGCCACCTCTCTTCTGATGGAGCCCAGGATCCCACTGGCCTTGGGAGCTGCAAGGATGTTGAGTTCATCTTTGCTACCAATTTGCTGAGTTCTCATAGTCATACCACAAGCTGTGTGCTGGTACTTTCCCTACCTCCAAATAAAAAAGTCTTCCTGCTTCACACAAATGCTGTGAGGCTTAACAATTTAATGCTCTAAAGTATTATGAAATCCTAGGAAGAATTGCAAAGTAGAGGAGCAGAGTGGTTTTGGATCACCTCACCTGAGACCATAAAAAAGTCCACCTTTGAGTATCTCTTTAAATTTATAGAAACTGTTCTCAATAGTTGCCTGTTCTGCATCTTCAGCTTCATGGTTTCCAGAGTAGCAATTCCTGAGTGACTTTCCCTTCTAGTATTACATCAGAGAGGTTTACTTTTCCAGTGATAGGCACAGAGCCAGATGATGATGAACCTTCCCTCCCCCTCTCTCTCTCCTTGCTTTGTTTATCTTGAGGTTTTTTTTTTTCCTCTCATCTTTACAGAAATTTCTAGCTCTGAGTTAAGCTTGTTTCCTAATTCCTTCCATGTGGTAGGAAGTTTTTCTCCCCAGTCCTGTTCTAGCTTGGCAGCACTTAAGGGAACAATCCTGCCAAAATAAAGTGACCTGCACACAGCTTAACAAAATTTTCCAGGTCCTATCTTTGACAATAAGGGCTTTATTGTTAGTCTGTTGCACACCATCCCTTCAGGTGGTCACAGTCTGGTACTTTGGAGGTGATTCTCCCTTCCCCTACCAATGACTAGGGGTGGTTTGGAGACAAGGCAGACTGATCTTGGTAGGTAAGGAAGCCTTAGGATATGAAATGAGGATTGAGTATGTTTGTCTGGAACACCTGGCAGGTCTGAGTAGCTGTCAGGAGATAACTGAAACAGGAACTGATTCAGGAAGAAGGGAACACATTCCAGTCCACCGAGCCATGGACCTCTGCCCCTTGTTAGCTCTGATGGCTGTGCCCATGAATTGGGTACTGCTGAGCAATGCTTATGAATGGAGATGGCATAGTAGAGGGTGTTTTAGACTTCTGTCTTTCAAATTATGCTGTAGCTTGAAAGATATTAGTGTTTTGGATGTTCTCCTTAGAAACCTGAGATGACATCCCAAGAAATCTGTTTTAGTTGGTCAGGCATGGACCTACCTAGGTGTGCCTAACTAGCCCCAAAGTTGGTATTTGTATTGAGCTCAATCCAAGAGAGAGCAAGCCAATGAGGAAGAATCAGGGTGATATTGGCATTTTGCTACTGTGGGAGAGAAATTTAGGAGCTTAGAAAAGTCTTAACTGCCAGTTTATTTAGTGTCATGGATCTCTCAATCTCTTCTGATGGAGCTTTTTATATGTGCATGCATCACTTGGATGGAGAAGCTATAGTTTGTGATTAGGGTATTAATCTTAGATATGAAAGGGCCTGAAAGTTCAAATCTCTGCTACTAGTCCACCAAAAGTGACAGAAGAACTGTGCTTTTGGCATTTTGGGCACATGCCACAGCTGTTTGGCAATCCCCTGTTCTGTGGAGGGCTTGGTGTGTGTGTTACCTGCTGACTGATTCTCTGAACAAAAGCAGATGCCTTGGCCTAGGCAAGATGGTTATATAGGCTGGGGTGCATTTTCAAAGGGCCAAGCTGGTTCCAAGGGCAAAGCATGTGCACTTCAGAGATCTCCTGCTGAACTATGGTGGTAGGATATTTATCTCCCTATGGGGTTTTTTTTTTCCAAGTCACCTGGGTCCATCCTGACATGCTCTGAAGGCTGGGCTGAGGGCTCACCATGCAGGTGGGTGTGCAGGGTCCAGGAATTGGACTTGATCCTTATGGGTCCCTTCCAACTCAGTATATATATATATGGGGCAATGGCTGCAAATTGGAGCACAGGGAGTTCCGCACCAACATGTGGAAAAGCTTTTTCCCAGTGAGGGTGCCAGAGCCCTGGGACAGGCTGCCCAGGGAGGTGGTGGAGTCTCCTTCTCTGGAGAGATTCAAGACCCGTCTGGATGCCTATCTGTGCAGTGTGAGCTGGGGAGCTGCTTTGGCAGGGGGGTTGGACCCGATGATCTCTTGAGGTCCCTTCCAACCCCTACAACTCTGTGAATCACGGAATCACAGAATCCTCCCTGGGCAGCCTGTCCCAGGGCTCTGTCACCCTCACTGGGAAAAAGCTTTTCCACATGTTGGTGTGGAACTTCCTGTGCTCCAATTTGCAGCCATTGCCCCTTGTCCTGTCTCCACAGACCACAGAAAAGGGGCTGGCCAATTCCCCCTGCACCCCATACTTAAGATATTTATAAACATTGATTAGGTCCCCCCTCTGTCTTCTTTTCTCCAGGCTGAACAGCCCCAGCTCTCTCAGCCTTTCCTCCTAGACATTAGCAGAGGAAAATATTTCAGACCATTCAATGCTCTCTCCTGCACAGGCACAGTAAGGCTTTCTTGATATCTGGCTTTCAGTCATGCAAATGTTTTCTACTTCCAGAAAACTTCTAAATGCTTAGCCAAAGTCTCTCTTTTTTTTAAGCTGAGTATGCTACTCCTACTTGAATCCTTTCATATCTTTCTTAAGAAGTCTTCTCCCATCATTCATGTCAGCCCTTCAAATGTTTGCACATTTGTCATCTGTAGTCATTGCTTTGCCAAGCTATTAGCTCCTCTGAATTAATTCTCCTGTAAGTCAGTCTAGCCATTTCCCTGATCATTTTGCTGCTGTTCTTTCTGAATACCTCTCAATTTGTCACTGCAAGTGCATTTAAGGCAAAGGCTAAGCTTACAACATCATAGCCAAGTTTCTCAGGCATGTTCCCTGAGTAAATACACTTCAGTGTAATCCTGCAAATGGGCACTTTTTTCTTCTGGCTTCCTATATTTGGGGTTAAGATTGTACATGAAAATTGTCAGAGCTAAGGAGGTACAGCATGTGAAGTGGCATGCTGTGGCATGGATAGTCCTTCTGCAAGGCTGCTTATGCAACCATTGTCTGGGACAGGCTCTTGGCACCAACTTCCTGTCAGTGATTCCTGTTGGAGAGGGGTCAGAGGAGGCCATGAAGATGACCAGAGGGCTGGAGCACCTCCCCTATAAAGAGAGGCTGAGGGAGCTGGGCTTGTTCAGCCTGGAGAAGAGAAGGCTGCGGGGGGACCTCATTGCAGCCTGCCAGTACCTGAAGGGACCATACAAACAGGAGGGGAATCAACTTTTTAAAAGGGTAGACAATGGCAGAACAAGGGGAAATGGATTAAAGCTGAAGGAGGGAAGGTTTAGATTGGATATTAGGGGGACTTTTTTTACAGAGAGAGCAGTGTGGGGCTGAAACAGGCTGTCCAGAGAGGTGGTGGGTGCCCCATCCCTGGGGTTGTTCAAGGCCAGGTTGGATGGGGCCCTGGGCAACCTTGTGTAGATCCAGGCCTGGAAGTTGGTGGCCCTGCCTGTGGCAGGGGGGTTGGAGCTCTATGATCCTTGGGGTCCCTTCCAACCCTTGCCATTCTATGATTCCTGTCTGATGTCTCTAGTCAGTCCCACCCCAAACCCTTCAGCTGAGTCCTTCAGGCACAGTCAGGACTGAGGTTAAGGTAAGCAGGTAGAGGTTGGGTAAATAGCATATTTACATATGTGCTTTGCATATGGCACAAACAATCTAATACAAATCCCATGTTGCATACACGCACACCAAGATGGGCCATTAGTGTCCTGACTGGTGTGACAAACCCTTGGGCTGGTGGATAACTTCTGCTGGCTTCTGTGTGAATTTGCACACAGAAGAGATGGCATTTGCTCTTCAGGGACAGAAAGTCATTGCTTAATTTAGCCAGCTGGTTGCCCCATGTGTCCATTGGTAAGGCAGGTTCCCCCCTCAAGCCCAACATAAGTTGGATGGGTGTTCACCATCCCCAACAAGACTCAACTGTATTTAACATAGAGCATGCTGGATCAGCTGCTTTCTGAGAAGTAGGCTACAAATGGATATGGCTTGAGGTAAAAGATATGTAGAGGTAAACCTATTCCCAGGTGTGACTGCAGACATGATGCTCTGCTCAGGACAATGCCTGCTGTCAGTGCAACAGGGGAGGAAGCAGAGCAGTTCTGCAGAAAGCAAGAAATTAAGAGACTTGAAGTAATACCAATATAATGAGCTAATGGCTGCTCTTTCATAGGGTAAGGCTGTAACTGGAAACACCAGTAGTGCCCCATTCTTGCAGAAAAATCTTGTTTATGATTTTTTTATTAAATTAAAAATATTCTGAATACACCCAAGTTACCTGCTGAAATGAATATACTGTTCCCATTCTGCAGCATCTTTTCTGTCCTGCTGTTCTTGCAGTAAAATTGCATTGCGTCACAACACTGAAGCATAAGTAGATTTCCAACTCTCCCTCAGCAGTAGCATCAGTTTTTAATCCACAGAGAGTGCTCTAGAAGCCACTGAAATAAGCTCTTTATGCCTCATGATTGCAAAGAGTTTAATATTGGCTCATGCATCAGGCAGTTCAGATGCAGATTATAATGTCTGAAAAGCCATGGCAACCTCCAGTGAAATTCCTCTTGAAGAGACAGCTCAGGAAGGTATTCAGTCCAACCTGAGAGGAAAAGATCCTTTGGGGAGCAGAGCCTGGAAGAAGTGCTGAGCCAGAGTTGGCTGTCACAGTCCTAGAGAGGCTTGGCCTGTCATTCCTCTCAAGGGTGCAGTTGAACGCCTTGCCTTGTGTCTCTTCTCTTAGCATCTGTGGGTTTGCATGAGGTGATGAGAGAGTGTGTTTAGCAGCAAAAGTTGCAGATTTCAGGCTGTGGTTTCCCAGGGAATTCCCAGAGTGGATTCCCTGGAAGGCTGAGAGCTGTCCTCAACAGAAGCTCCCTTCATTCAAAATACAGCAGAGCAGAGCCAGTTGCATGCCAGGACATGCCTTGTCTTTTTCTTCTTTCTGTAATGTGATAGTGCTCCTCAGACGGCTATTCTCCAGCCAGTTCTCCTGTCCTGATCCAAGTCTGACGTTGTACAACCCTGTATCCCTGCTTCATCAGAGCTACATCAAGCTCTGGCTACGTCAAAGCTGCATATTTCTCAGCACTGGGATGCTCTCCTGGGAGAAACCCTGTAGCTCCTCAAGCTGTGATCAGTTCTGCCAGTTGGGTTGTCTGCAAATATACCATTGACTGCACTGAGAACTGTTTTTCTTGAGACTTGCAAGCTATTGCCTATTGCAGCTGGAGGTTGAGCCTGTTTGCAGCCACAGACCTGTTCCCTGTCGTAGTGTTAAACCAGCTCTGTGGGGTATAGTAAATCAGACTCAAGCTATGCTTAGCAGATGGACACATTTCTGCTACGTGCTAGGGACTGTACCAGTTAGCCATCCAAGAAAGTCTTAGCAGCACATCCATCCCTGTCACCTAACTTGGTTTAAAGGCATCGCTACAATCAGTAGCTGAGATTTAAAGGGTTGAGAAAGCAATGAGATCACCAGAACACTCTTTTGTTACACAGCCCATCTCAGCCAGCCCCTGCCACAGATTTGAAACTGGTGCTGCAGGCAGAGAGCAGCAGAGTGAATTCAAAGAGCAGCCATCTTCCCAGTGAAAGCATGCCTCACTAGTGCCGGTGTGTCTGACCAACCGGGCTTGCGATGACTTGATGGGCTGTCACACCCTGGCCCATGACTTGCAGACTGACAGTTTGTGCCAACAGCAAAGAGGACCTGGCATGAGACTTGATCCTCCTGCCAGGAAGGGCAGTATTCTGTGTGCGCTGGAGCGAGGACTCGCCTGGATAGCTTCTCCCAGGTATGACGTCCCGAAGGCAGATCTGTGTCATGGCTCCTCAGTATACTGTTAAGCTTCTTTTTTAGCTGCTGTTCTGGCCACATGCATTTAAATTCTCTCCTGCTTAATCTGTATTCACAGAATATTGGGAAAATAGCATTTGTGGATTAGTTAATACACAAACCTTGAACCTCTGGAGGACCGAGTGTTAGAGAGACACAGGTCACACTAAATGAGCTTGGGGCTCATCCAATTGCTAAAGAAAACTTACTAATAGCAGCCATGCTGTATAATTTGATGTCATTCCATATGATAGTGAGCTCCAGGCTCAGAAGGGGTGAACAGCAGAAGGACTGAGACATATTGGCAGAGCTGTGTGCATGCCTAGGGCTGTGGGACATAAGTGAGCACTACTGCCATATGATGGAAGCACCTTGGCAAAGAGCTGTGGGAAGCCCCCATGCTGCCTGTCTGTAGTTGAGGTAATGCTTCCCTCGCCGCTGTGAGCATTGCTCAGGGAATAAAGCCTGTGATCTCTTTTGGGGTCTTTCCTTCCACCTCTGTGGGCCCAAGATTCTAGATCCTGGTTTAGAAAAATGTCTTCAGGGAAACCAAGTTTCTTCTGAAGTTGCTGAGTGTTTTACACTTGACCATATAGGGCTGGGTTTTCACTCACCGGTTTCCTGAAGTGATGTTCTCTTGCTTTGTCTTTTGTGCTCTCATATTTCACATCTGGAACAACACAGCTCAGAAAATAATACATTACTTTGCTCCCTGGTTGGTCTCCTGTATCAATATGATGTTGCCTTTTGTGCTGGGTTGACCCTGGCTGGAGGCCAGCTCCTGACCAAAGCTGCTCAATCAATCCCCACCTCAACTGAACAGGGAGAGAAGATATAACAAAAGGCTCGTGGGTTGAGATAAGGACAGGGAGAGATCACTCACCAATTACTGTCATGGGCAAAACAGACTCAACTTAGAAAAAATAATCTGACTTATTACCAAACAAAACAGAATAGAGTAATAAGAAATAAAGCCAAGTATTAAAACACCTACCCTCACCCCTCCCTTCTTCCTGGGCTTAACTTTATTCCCAATTTCTCTATCTTATTCCCCTGTCCCAGAAGCACAGGGGGATGGGGACTGGGGGTTTTGGTCAGTTCATTGTGAGTTGTCTCTCCACTCCTTCCTCAGGGAGAGGACTCCTTACACCCTGCCCCTGTTCTGTTGTGGGGTCCCTCCCATAGAAGACAGTCCTCCACAAGAACTTCTCCAACATGAGTCCTTCCCACAGGCTACAGTTCTTCATGAACTGCTCCAGTGTGTGTCCCTTCCTTCAGGATGAGACTGCTCCAGCATGGGTCCCCCACTGGGTCAAAAGTCCTGCCAGCAACCCTGGGCTTCCCACAGGGTCACAGCTTCCTTTGGGCATCTACCTGGCCGCACGTGGGGTCCTCTATTTGCTGCAGGTAGATATCTGCTCCACCATCATCCTCCGCGGGCTGCAGGGGCACAGCCTGCCTCATCATGATCTTCTTCACAGGCTGCAGGGGAATCTGCTCTGGCACCTGGAGCACCTCCTCTTCCCTTTCTTCACTGACCTTGGTGTCTGCAGGGCTGTTCCCCTCATCTCCTCACTACTCTCCCTGACTGCAAAAACTCCTCCTAGTTTTAGGTTTCTCTTGGGTTTTTTTAGGGTTTGGGTTTTTTTTTTCCCCCCTTCTTAACCACATTATCCCAGAGGCAGTACCACCATCACTGATTGGCTCAGTGTTGGTCAGCAGTGGGTCCATCTCGATGTTGGCTGGCATTGGGTATATCAGATCTAGGAGAAACTTCTTGCAAAGGCCACCTCAGTAGCAACCCCCTGCTACCAAAACCTTGTCACACAGACCCAAATACACCTTTAATACTGGCTTTTGTGTTGAGCTTTAACATAGGAGAGGATTTTCCTAGTGTTTGAGATGAGATAGATTAATGTATTTATTAGCTCCTCAGCATGTTTTCATGAGGGTGCCTGGGTGAGTTGACTGCAGGGGCCAAGCACTGCCAAACCCAGGACTAAGCCTCTGGGGAAAGACTTTACACAGTGTATCTAATAAAGATAGAGGTATGAGGAGATGCTCCTTGCTGGTCTGACTCCTTTCATGAAGCCATATTAATTACTAGCTGGGGCCTGGGTGTCCTCCGCTTGGGTTTCTTGAGCCAAGGGTCTCTTCTGTGGTGAGCAAGCTCCCTCATCCTACAGAAAAGAGACATCATCTCTACAAAGGAGAGCTTGGTGTTAGTGTGTGACTTGATTCTCAAAGAGAAAAGGATTAAAATCAAGCTGAAGTGATAGGACAGTATGTTATTGGACCTGTGTAGCAGGAGTGTTCCGTGAGCTGAAGGCTAGAGGAGGGCAGTGTGATTTGGTCATTTCCTTCAGTCCCTTAACATGGTCTTTGCTCGCTAGCAGCAGCAGAACATTTGTAGTCTGGTCCTCCTTCACTGTCATTCACTTGCTCCTAGAAACAAAGATTTGCCAGGGAAAAGGCAGAAGTCCTATGGAATTATATGCAGATGGTGCTTTGGAAGGAGACCTGCACCCATCCTTGGTAAAGAGGAGTTTCAAAGTAGTGTGTGTGGTCATGCACAGCCATGGGAGCAATCAAACTAGGTCAGAACAGAGCCTCAGTCTAGCCTGGCATTCTGGCACAGATGATGATTGCATGTGGCACCTGGTGAAGAGTAGGAGAGCATAACAAGGATCTATAACACTTCCTTTGAATACTCAGAGTTTGCAACTACTTGCTGAAACCCAATTTGTTTAGCAGCTCCTGTAGATTTCTTTTCTATGTGTTCATACAGATCATAAGAAAGGATGGGTTAATGTTTGTTCAGCAGTGGATGGGTGTGGTGGAGTGGAGTATCCAGTCCGTACTGGGGCAATAAATGGAATATTGCTTAGTGTGCCAGCTGCTCAGAGAAACCAGTACCTGAGATAGCCATAGAGGTGTTCTTGTCTCCAGCCTCTGAGGAGCTGGTTAGTTAAGATGCCCAGCACAGTTATGTAGGAAATATTTTGGTGATACACCATGGAAAAATCAGATGGTCTGAAGTAGAGGGGTGAAGAGAAAGTTAGTGACAGAAACTTCAGTGTGGTAGTATGATACTGACAGTAGAAATTAGTGGTTACATTGATGTTACTCTCTCACCTCGAAACCTGTTTCTGGTAGGGAGTTCCCAGGAACTCTGGCTCTGGAAAGTCCCAGGATGACATGATCTGCTAGTATTGCACCACCTGCTTCTCTGTCCTAGACCTACAAGAAGGACACTGATATAATAAAGCTTTTGCCTTTCTTTTCTTTATGGAAAACTAAGGCATGGTTCAGGATCCTGGTGACATTTTCACTTCTACCTCTGAAGGAAAGAATCATAGAATCATAGAATCATAGAATGGCAAGGGTTTGAAGGGACCCCGAGGATCATAAAGCTCCAACCCCCCTGCCACAGGCAGGGCCACCAACCTCAGGCCTGGATCTACACAAGGTTGCCCAGGGCCCCATCCAACCCCTTGAACACTTCCAGGGACGGGGCATCCACCACCTCTCTGGGCAGCCTGTTCCAGGACCTCACCACTCTTTCTGTAAGAAACTTCCCCCTAATATCTAATCTAAACCTTCCCTCCTTCAGCTTTAAACCATTCCCCCTTGTCCTGCCATTGTCTGCCCTTTTAAAAAGTTGATTCCCCTCCTGTTTCTCTGCTCCCTTCAGGGACTGGAAGGCTGCAATGAGGTCCCCCCGCAGCCTTCTCTTCTCCAGGCTGAACAAGCCCAGCTCCCTCAGCCTCTCCTTGTAGGGCAGGTGCTCCAGCCCTCTAATCATCCTTGTGGCCTCCTCTGAACCCTCTCCAACAGTTCCACATCTTTCTTGTATTGGGGGCCCCAGCTCTGGACACAGGACTCCAGCTGGGGTCTCACGAGGGCAGAGTAGAGAGGGACAAGGGTAAGTGAAGTGGGTAACACAACAGCTGACTCGGACTATGTGGTAGAAGCTAAACTGTCTCACCAGACTCTTCAGTCTCTGAAAGAACCCAACCAGGGAAGGCTTAAATAAAACCTGGGAAACTTCAAATTCTACTTTGTCAGAGACCTGCATTAAGAGCTCTTAACTGAGACCCTACAAACTGGAAGCACAGAGAGGTTCCTCTCCAGGTTTCAATTCTGAGTCCCGGGCTGTCTGCTGCTTTTGTGAAGCAGTTGCAGTCTGGTTAGCTTCCCTCCTTGCCTCTCTTTGCTTCTGGGCTGTTCCCTGTCTCTGCTGAAGATGGAAGTGATACAGAATGCTCCAAGTCTCTATGTGTAGGGTTTACAGCACAATTTTGCAGGCAGTGTGTGATGCAGGCATGAATCACAGCTCCCTTCAAGGTACTGCTGTATTCAATACCCTGGCTCTTCCCTCTGACTCAGAACAGGCTGCAGGTTTTTGTTTTTAATCTCAGGAATAGGCAATTTCTCCACAGATGAGGATTTGCTGACTGTTCTTGCGCTCAGAATTGCAACCCCCTTCCTTGGAAAACAAGGCCAGCTTGTGCATGTGTGTACAAACCTGGTTTCAGATCTGGCATGGGTTCTCTCTTCCAGCTCAGCAAGCGACTGACATGTTCACTTTAGCACAGCTTCCTCCCCAGGCAAGCTGTGAGCTGTGCCAAAGTGCTGTGAGGTGCTCATTGCCTGTTCAGTTGTACGCCGGAGGCAGAGCCTGCAGCACCCTGGGGACAGGGGTGAGATGAGGACAGTAGCGGCTGTGATTCAGAGCTGCTCTGCATTTTGGGCTTGCTTAATAGATACTGCTGAAAAATTGTATTTGCAGGGAAAAAAAGATGCAAATCTGATCCACTTCAATAATGCTCTGGTGTTACTGAAGTTATTTGAAAGAACCAAACCAGTACAGCTTCTGTTCTGCCCAAATTCAGGTATGGCTGAGGTTGTTGCAGTTCAGCCCATAACTGTTCATCAAAGGGTCTCATAGTG
This sequence comes from Laterallus jamaicensis coturniculus, assembly GCA_022605575.1. NCBI lineage: Eukaryota > Metazoa > Chordata > Aves > Gruiformes > Rallidae > Laterallus > Laterallus jamaicensis. The sequence continues at coordinate 123,693 of JAKCOX010000021.1, forward strand.
AAAAATACACTGTTGTGGTGGTTTACCCCTGGCACCCAAACATGCAAAACTGTGACAACTGTTTAGATACAGAAATGCCTGTGTGATAGTCTTGCATCAGCTGGAGAAATACTAGTGCTCATCTCTCCTTTATCTCTGGTGGGGCATCCTCATCATTTGTGTGTGTGGAGCATGGCCAAGAGGTCACAGGAGGTGATCCTCCCCCTCTGCTCTGCAGACCCTGGTCAGGCTCCACCTGCAGTATTGTGTCCAGTTCTGGGCTCCCTGGTATAACAAAGACAGGGATCTCCTGGAGTGAGTCCAGCATAGGCTATGAAGGTGATTAAGGGCCTGGAGCATCTCCCCTATGAGGAAAGGCTGAGTGAACTGGGGCGGTTCAGCCTTGAGAAAAGAAGACTGAGAGGGGATCTGATCAATGTTTATCAATATCTTAAGTATGGGGTGCAGGGGGAAATGGCCAGCCTCTTCTCAGTGGTCTGTGGGGACAGGACAAGGGGCAATGGCCTCAAGTTGGAGCACAGGAAGTTCTGCACCAACATGGGGAGGAACTTTTTCCCAGTGAGGGTGCCAGAGCCCTGGGACAGGCTGCCCAGGGGTGTGTGGAGTCTCCTTCTCTGGAGAGATTCCAGACCCATCTGGACACCTCCCTGTACGACCTGTCCTAGGGACCCTGCTTTGGCAGGACTCGATCTAAGGAGGTCCCTTCCAACCCCTACACTTCCGTGATTCTGTTTCCAGAGCTGTCCTGCAACCTGGCTCTTGGCTCCCTCGGTTGGGCATGCTGGGTTTCGGGGTCTGTGGCTCTGTGCTGGGACCAAGAGCAGTGCAGGCAGATGGAGGATGGGAGAGCCTTGTGTTCTGTGCACAAAGGAGGTGAACAAGATGCCATGCACTATTCCGACATGGTAATCAAGGAGAGGTTTGGTTTTCCCTGCCTGTTTGCACAGAAAAAGTAAAAGTTACGGCTGAAAGTGGCTTTCAGTTTAACTTTCTTGTTTGAAATCCAAAGCCTGATGCAGACCAAGCTTCTGTGGATAGCCCTGACTTTGATAACTGGCAGGGCATTTCTAATTTAAAAAGTCTCCCTTCTCTTCCTATTAGTTACTCCTCTAAGCAAAGCAGCTGGTGTGACCTGGGCATGTTGTGCTTGTTTTGTTGCTGTGAGACAATAGCTCAGCCTCAGGGAAGAAGACAACCTACTTTCCATATCCTCTGGGGGTTGTTGCAGTGGGACTTGGTGTTTCTCTGAAGCTTACTGAGACCGTCTGAGGAGTTAACCCATGAGACCTGGGATATCAAAGAACTGGATTGAGGGTTCCTCAGCAGATGTGGCTGGTGTCATACAGGCTCCCATATGCAGCCTCCACCTCTGTATCTTATTCCTCAGACAGCAGGGATATTCCTGTGGCAGAGGACAGGGCAACAGAGATCTGTAGAGAGGGGCAGCAGAAGGCAAGGGCACGTCATGTCCCTAGATGCCAGGCATGGTGTTCAACAGAGGGTTCACTGGTCGTGTGCTGGCAGAAGTTGAGAGGTCCCTGACCTAGCTCCAGTCCAGTTCTCTGATGTATCCTAAAAACAAGAGTTTGCATAATTCAAGCAGAGAGATAAGTGAGGGTTATGCAAGGTCTGAAAGAGCAGTGGGCAGGGGTCCAGCTAGAGTCAGTAGTTTTCTGCTTTCCTGCAGTTACATGTCATGCATGAGACCAAAACTCAGAAAGAACAAGGAGTGTTACAGCATTTTCTGGAGGGAAGGGGAACTGCTGTGCTGCCAGAGGCAAGCAGTTGGGGGGGGATGTTCTGAAGTATCAAGACTAGCCATACATTATGTCAGGCTTAGAATCATAGGACCATAGCATGATTGGGTTGGAAGGGACCTCAGAGATCATCTTGTTCCAATCCCCTGCCATGGGCAAGGACACCTCCAGCTTGCCAGGTTGCCCAAAGCCCCATCCAGCCTGGCTTGAGAGTGCACTTTTCATGTGAAAGCTACTGTGTTTTTCCACAGCCACAGCAGTGGTCTCACAGAAAGCACTTCTAGGTGATTTACAGAGCTACTGCAGTCATCAAAAATACACGAGCAAGCAGTGTGAGGAGAGCTGACAGAGTATGCCAGGCCTCTGGTTCCCTGACAGCCCAGGGGCTCCCACTCACACCAGGGCACCTCAGTGACACCAGACTCCAGGCTCCACCAGAAGCAGCTGCCAGACCCAAACAGGAACTTTAGCTGAACCAGCCTGGCACGTCCCTGCACTGGGGCAAGCAGACACTTTTCTTGCTGTGCCTGATTAAAGTAGGAATTCAGTTACTCTACTAGAGATGCATCTCCACTGCACAGTAGCTGTGAGGGAGCTGGACACATACCAGGCAAGGGCATTTCCCCTCAGTGCCCGAAAACATGATTCCTGGAGCAGCACAGCTCTGCAGCTAACCCAATAATCACTGGTCCTGAGGAGGCCTAATTATCTTCAATGCAGCACTGCCCTGGCATGGCTGTGTGGCTTCCTGCTCTGGAATCAGCTTAGCTGGGGCTTGTCTGGGTGTCTGCATTGTCCTTCATGGTATGGTGGAAACAATGAACAGCGTTGGGTGAAGGAGTGCAGCTTGCATGCACCAGACTGCAGTGTTTCTCTGCTCTAAATGCACTGGGGAACTGTCAGAGTCCAGAGCAAAGTCACTTAACAGCTCCTCTTGAAATTTTGTCTTTGACTTGGATGAAGTTGTGGTCACCTTGGACCTAATTTTGGAGCAATGAGTCCTTGACCCTTCTGGAAACCATGCTTGTTTATGGCATGTCTAAACAAATGGCTGACTAGTAAGCTCAAAGCTGCTTTTTTCCTATAAAGCAGTTACCAGGGACATGTAGATAACTACTATATGATGCTCCTCTGACCTATGAGAGGGATGGATTTCTCTCTCCACAATCTCCTTGCCTAAAACCAACTTAAAAAGTAGATGTTGGGAGGTGATTTGAAACAGCATGCAGAAAATACAGAAAATATCTGGGGATTCTTTAACTCAAGATTTTGAAGATAAGGTAAGACAAGTGAATTGATAAAACTGTCTCAGTGTCAGTTATTTAAGTGAGGAGATAGATTAAAAAAAATCCCTGCAGCAGCTGGATTTATGCAGGGTCAGGGCCCGTTATATGAGGGAATAGAGACATGTATGACATGGAAAGGACTAGATGAGCATTTTTGGTGCCCTAATCCCAGCCAGCTGTATAAACACAGTGCCTACTTCTGATGGTCTGCAAGGAGTCTCAATTTGTTTGTCTCAAGATAATTTCAAAATCACTCTTGTCCTTAAGAGAAGTGGCCTTGAGGACAAGAGATGGGGGATGTATCCTAGACTAAGATAGCATGTTTCTTCTCCACTAATGTGGCTTTTCTTCTTCTGTAGTACTGGATAAACGAATACACCTCCACCTTGGGGATTGGTGTTTTCCACTCCGGCATCGAGATCTACGGCAGAGGTATGAAGTGTTTCCTTTTTAGTGCCTGCAGAACATGGGGATAACTGTATGACTGGTCTGATATGGAACAGCACCCCAAACTTAGACCTTTTGGCAAGGAATGTTTTGAGAAGTGAAAAGCTCAGCCAACTCTCTAAATTCAGAGTCTGGTGTGGAGTCCAGCAGGAACTTGTGCAGCTCTGCCATGAACCAGGTAGTCCTTCTTACTTTCAGGATATAACTGCAGACTCTATAGCCTGTGCAGGTACATAGCAGGATGGCAGATAAGAGGGACTGAGTCATGCAAAGAAACTACCCTGTAGCGATGGGAGGGGAGAGAGAAGGGGAGAAATAGGGAAGAGGAAGATAGACAGACAGATCTGCAGCTGTCATGAGACCTGCATATAAATGCCTGTGGTAATTCCATGTCACAGAATCACAGAGCTGTAGGGAGTGGAAGGGACCTCCAGAGCTCATCGAGTCCATCCCCGCTGCCAAAGCAGGTTCCCTAGGACAGGTCGCACAGGGAGGTGTCCAGATGGGTCTGGAATCTCTCCAGAGAAGGAGACTCCACACCCCCCTGGGCAGCCTGTCCCAGGGCTCTGTCACCCTCACTGGGAAAAAGTTCTCCCACATACTGGTGCGGAACTTCCTGTGATCCAACTTGAGGCCATTGCCCCTTGTCCTGTCCCCACAGGCTGAACAGCCCCAGTTCACTCAGCCTTTCCTCATAGGGGAGATGCTCCAGGCCCTTAATCACCTTCATAGCCTATGCTGGACTCACTCCAGGAGATCCCTGTCTTTGTTATACCAGGGAGCCCAGAACTGGACACAATACTGCAGGTGGGGCCTGACCAGGGTCTGCAGTCTAGAAATAACAGCATCTGGATTTCCACATCTTGAAAACTGTTCTTTTGAAACAGCAGAGTTATAAAGGGTGGGGGAAGTGTTGCAAGAATTTTGAAATTGACAGAAGGGGTTGAAGCTGATTAGCTCACCCAATGCAAAAGCAGCAGTTAAGGGATGTGGGAAAACAGCTATAGTGTAGTGAAGGACAGACTAACATCACAGGCTTTCTGTTTCCTTCATCAGCATTAAATGAGAATACAGTGGACTATCATGGTATTTTTAGCCAGTGCCATGCAGTAAATAACCTCTCCCGGGGTGCCGTGTTCCATCTTGTGCACAGAAAGTATCACAGGCCATGTGAGATGGTGTGCATGACACTGTGAGGTCCACAGGTTGGGTTTCACAGGCCATGCAACATGGCCTGTACGACATGGAGGGACCTCCTGGCTTGACCCATGTGCTGAGGCAGCAGAGCACAATCAGCCTGACTTCTTGCAAAGAATTCCTGGTTGCTGCCTGTAAATCCCTCTGGAAGAAGATTGATTTCTCCCTACTCTAGAAAAGCTCTTCTTCCAGCTTGGTGGTACCACCAGCAGCTTCCCATAGTGTTCACCGATGACTCCACTGCAGAACTTTGCACTGAGAGGATGCCACCTGGGCACGCACTGAGGCAGACTGGGAGAGCTTCCCTGGCACTGTGGGAAAGCAGCAGTGTTAGCATGGAGGGAGGCTGTGAGGCTGTCCTCAGGCTGACAGGGAACCGGGCAGAGAACGTGGCTTTCAGAGTCTGGCTGAAACTGATGTTGGCACTAGCCCAGCCCCTGCTGCTGCTGCTGCTGAGCCGTGCAGACAGCTGCCGTAGACTGTTGCGTGACATTGTGTTCATTCAATTACTCACAGCCTGTTTCCCTCCTTTCCAGAGTTTGCCTACGGAGGGCATCCCTACCCTTTCAGTGGGATTTTCGAGATCACACCTGGCAGCGCGGTAGAGCTTGGCGAGACCTTTAAATTCAAGTAAGCGCACTTTTCTACCTCTACCCTCTCCCTCCTGGTAGCCATCTAGGGGGAGCAAGAAAAGGCTCTCCTCTGGGCCTCTCTCACTGCATCCTTTACATGCAGTAATCCATGCATCACACGGTTCAAAGCCAGCCCTGCAGGGATTTTGGAGGTGGATGAAAGAGCGTGTACACCAAAAAGAGAAGAGTGCTGAACTGCCTTTGACTGTGTTTAAAGCATATTTACAAATGAAGGCTGTCCTCTCTTCCCATTTTCTTTATTTTCTGTGTTCCAGTTTCACCTGTCAACAAGAACTGGAATAACTGTGTGTTAGGCAGAGCCAGTGCACAGGGAGAAGAACCAAAACTGAGTCTTTTTATGAGTATCACCTATTTTTGGATACTGGACAGAGTACTGGGAGTCATCCCATGTGTTTAATGCTACTATGTCCCAAGGGACAGGCCAGCTGCTAGAGGAGTCTGTGAGGATGTTGAGGAAACTTTGGGGCTGTGGGTCAAGGAACTGCCTGTGGCAAAGTGGAGCTTGACCTCCCTGGACTGCCAGTTTATGTAGAGGGTCGTTGGAGACTTTTATAGGTGTGACTGGTATTGAGTATCGGGAGAAGCAATAGATTTCTGCATAAAGCCCTCAGTCTGTTCCTTCCTGGTCTGCCCCACGGAAACCCTCTCCACTGTGAGAAAGTCATCTCCTCTGTCCTACTGGATGTTATACCTGAGGGATGATGGGCAGAGTGGGAGCAGACCCCCAGAGCTGAGGCTTCCCTGGTGATGAGTGGGAAGCTTCTGGAACAGTTGCTGGGGGATATTACTGTGCCATATTGTTAGTGAGAGCCTCTGATAGCCCCAGACATGTATGTCTACATTTTAAGTCTGTCCTTGCCAAAGTCTTATCATTTCCTTTTCCCTGGGTACATATCACTCTCTTCACTGTATCTTTTCATGTTTCCTGCTGCGTGTTTTGTTTTTAACTAGAGAATCCATTGCCTTGGGCACTACAGACTTCACAGAAGAAGATGTGGATAAGATTATGGAAGAGCTGGGCAAGGAGTACAAAGGCAACGCGTACCACCTGATGCACAAGAACTGTAATCACTTCTCTGCTGCTCTGGCTGAGGTGGGCACAGCATTTTTTTCTTATTTTTTTTTTTTCTTCCCCCTTCAGATCTGGAGTAGTGCTTACAGACAGGGAACTGGGGTGAGCCAGGCCGGAGCCTGTAGCCAAATCTCTTGTCTCTTAACCCTTAACGTTTTTGGGAAGCCCTTTGCTGTTGAAAACAACAGGCTCAGGAGGTGCAGGTGCAGCATGTTTGTCACGTTTGGTCTAAACTGTGTGGGAAATGAGGAGTACCTGCATTTTGGTTCAGTGATTAGGTGCTGAACAGGAACTGGAAGGCCAGACCTGGCTAGTGTGCAAATGTGCATCAGTTGAATAACAAGCACAAATAACCCCACATGATCAGCAAAGGGATAAACATTTTCAAAAAGGCTTCTCAGAGTTCTGGAAAGAAAAATTTCCAGTATCCAGGGAGTGGGTATCCCCTTCCCTTATCTGATGTGCACTATCCAAAATGCACTAAACTAAAAAGTACTGTTCTTCTCATACACATCTTCCTTTGCTTACACATTTTCATGTTCCCAAAAACTCTGTGAATTAAAACAGAGGTGTTATTTCTCTTCAGAGAGAACTGAACACAGAGAAGCACAAATTTATCTAGCTAATTTGGGGTACTAGATTTTCAGTTCACAAAGATTTGAGTATTTTGGGGGGAAGCTGCCTTCCCCATCACCCCCTAGATGAGATGTTTATGTTTCAATCAAGGTGTAAGCATTCTGTGTGTGTGTAAATCTGAACTCAAGACCTTGACTCAGTGCCAGAAAAAGACATGACAAGCACAAAATGGAAGTGACCTTCCATAAAAACCACATCTGTGTTGTCCTTAGGTTTTTTATGGCAAATATGGGGAGAGAACCTTATTCTTTACATTTGAGTTCAGCTGCTTTAAGTGTGAAACTCTTCTCTTTCTGGATTCCTCATCCTTGTTCATTACACATCTCTTTCCTGCCCTCATCATTTGGGACAAGAATGATTGGCTCATAGACTGGTTTGGATCGGAAGGGACCTCAAAGATCATCTCACTCCAACCCCCTGTCATGGGCAGGGACACCCTCTGCTAGCCCAGGTTGCCCAAAGACCTATCCTGCCTGGTCAAGTCCTGTGCCAATAACTTTTGCCACATGTCCATTCATTCCCTGGACACGTCTATCAATGATCCTGAGTGAAATGAGATTCTGTAGAAAAAATACCATATAAGTTTTTAGGAAAACATCTTGTGAAGCAGCAATTCATTTATGAGAGACCTACTTAGGCTCATAGGCTAGCCAGTTGTCTATTGGTTTCATCCTTGCTAATTGCAGAAAAAGAAAACGAGTCCTTTCTGTAAATGTTATCAAAAATAAACGGGGAGGAATTGTTTTGCTACAGAGAATGACGTTTTAAGCAGATCAATGATCAAATCAATGTTAGCTGCACTGCTGTTTTGGAGTTGAATAACCAAACTGCTGCAGCAGAAAAGGGGTGCTTAAAAAATTGGAAGGAAGCTCAGAAGAAAGCTGTGTGATTATGAGCAAAAGGTACAGAAACCAAACAAACCCAACCAAACAAAAAACAAAACCAAAAACCCTTTACCTGCAGCCATGAAATTAAGGTCATTCCATGAATTGATATGTAAGTATATCAGGTTGTTACATTGATATATAAAATTTCTGTCTTATGTCCAAGCCATAAGCTCAAACCCATTTTTCCTCGATTCTGCTGCTAGGTATCCATGAATCCCTCTGTGCCCCTTCCTTGTCCCACCTACCAAACACAAGCCAAATAAGATAGATCTCAATAAACCCCTACTAATGTGTTTCAATTTTTGCTTTAAATAGACCTTCAGTGAACATCTTTACAGGAGGAATTCGGGGGTAAGCTGGGAGCTTTCCTGGTGGATTCTGTGTGCTCATTCACTGCCCCATAACCTGTCCAGATGATAAAAGCATAAATGCCTAGTTCTGACACTTCTGCTCCCAGGAATAGAATTTACTCCGGATTTAGGTCAGTTTAAACCCCTCATAGGCAAGCACAATTTCTTGTTGCTGTTGCTCTTCACACATGCTTGTGTTTATCATCCTCTCCCTAAAGTATAACAAATGCAAAACTGGAGGAGGTGTGCTTCAGGCCGAGGAGCAGGAGGCCCTGGATGGTCTCTAGCATTACGAGCCAGAAAATGACAGCTGAAATTCTTAAAAGAAATAGCTGGTGTTAAGGCACCAAGCTAAAGTCCTAGGCATTCCATGTGCCTTGCTGGTAAACAGCATAATTTGGTCATCACTGTGTTTTGGATCTGGGTAGCTTATCTTAGGATACTTCTGTCCTGGAGGAAAGGCTGCTGGAAATCCATTGAGACAGAACCCTCTTGAACTGGAAACAATGAACGTTTCTATTCTCATCACCCAACATCCAAATGCTCACTTAACTTTACGGCCTTAGTGCTTTTTTTTCTCCTCCTCCTGCTTCTTCTAGTTCCCATTAAAACAAAACAAACCAAAAATCACCACATGAGGAAGCTCTAGGCCCTACCACATAGAGCTGCAAGGCACAGCCTTAGAGTGTGCAGAACATACTGACTATACCACTAGTGGCTTTTAAGTCTGAGTGGATTTGTGTCACCCTAGAAGGCAGAAAACAGAATTTAAAACCAATTCTGGGATGAGTCTGTTTAGTGTTTGTATTTCCCTTTCTTCAGACTCTTCATCTGTGCAGCAGCCATAATAATAATAAGGTTCTATTTATGCATAGCTGTGTTTTGTGGTAGTTAAAGACAAGAAACTGGGAAAACTATTCAAAGAATTAAAAGGAGTAGAAATTTTCTCCAGCAGAGTAAAATTGCTTACTGAAACTGGGATTTAATTCCAAGCACACAAAAAGCAGCCAAGGATTTTAAGTGAGCATGAATTCTCAGTCTCTGTTGCTGTGCCCTGGCAGAAAGGTGATGCTATCGGTACTGCAATGCCCTTTCACCACAGAGAGGGGTTGGGGTGGATGCTAATGTTTAGGATGAAAGAAGGAATGACCAGCTCTGCTCCCTACAGCCCTTTAAGCCTTTCTGCTCATGGGCGCAAGCAGTTGTGGTGAGTTCAGGAGATGGGTGTTCTGAACCTCCTGGGTAAGACCAGGCAAGTCACATCCCTGCTCTGTGCCTAAGTATCCCCTGATTTTGGGTGTTGGGTTATTTCCTTCCTTCAGAAAGGACTTTCATCTTTCAGATGAAAAAGACATCTTTCTTATCTGCCAGGGTTAATTGGCTGGTTTATGTCTTCTCTTGTCCTGTATCAGCACATGAAATCAGATGTGGAGATCAGAGCCACATGGCAATGTGTGAGTTAAGGTGTGTCGACACAGGTCTGTCTGGCAGGTCTTGAGATTTGGCTGTACGGCCACGTGCTCGGTAGCTGTGTCTGGCTGCATTAATTTCCTCGTCTGGCTGTGGGCTTGCTAATTAGTACCCATGCAGATGTTGCCCCAGTGGCTGGGCCATGGGTTGGGAGAACACCATCTGTTCACACGGACTGAGGGCAGATGCAGGCGTATGTCCTGCTGGCTGAGGTCATGGTTCTGCAGAGGGAATGGGAAGGAGGTATACAGCTGGCTCTCCCTCACAGATCAGCTTTCTCAGGATCACACCATGAGGCAATGTCTGCATGTACAGTTGCTAGGACCTGTAAGTCAGATTCTCCAGCCTCATAAGGACTGCTGAAGCCACTGGAGCTGGACTTTGCCTTCAAAGTTTTTGTTTGATTGTCCTTTGCCAGTGTTTTCTGAGGAAATAGAACATACATCCAGAAATACTCCATCTAGATCTGTTTATGAATGACTTTTCTGTTGAATTCATGTTTAATGCAATGATGCCCTACAAGGAGAGGCTGAGGGAGCTGGGCTTGTTCAGCCTGGAGAAGAGAAGGCTGCAGGGGGACCTCATTACAGCCTTCCAGTCCCTGAAGGGAGCATACAAACAGGAGGGGAATCAACTTTTTAAAAGGATAGACAATAGCAGGACAGGGGGGAATGGATTAAAGCTGAAGGAGGGAAGGATTAAATTGGATATTAGGGGGAAGTTTTTTACGGAAAGAGTGGTGAGGTCCTGGAACAGGCTGCCCAGAGAGGTGGTGGATGCCCCATCCCTGGAAGTGTTCAAGGCCAGGTTGGATGGGGCCTTGGGCAACCTTGTGTAGCTCCAGGCCTGAGGTTGGTGGCCCTGCCTGTGGCAGGGGGGTTGGAGCTTTATGATCCTCGGGGTCCCTTCCAACCCTTGCCATTCTATGAATCTATGATTCTATGCCTCTGGTCCCACCATGGTAACTGGCACCTGTTACCTTTAACCTTTATAAAATTTGGGGTCGAAGTAGCTGATGCAGACTGACTGCTAAGTCTGGACCTATGTTTGTGACTCTGCCATTTGGCTGTACATCTTGAAAAATCCCTGGACTGCAGCAAGTCCAGCACAGGCAGATAAGCTCTATTCAACTACTGAGCATGGCTTTGTTATCTACCTCTGAAAAAAAACCCCTCACTTTGCAGTGCCATTGCAGCCTAATTGCATGTGGCTGTGACATTGAGCCTCTCCCCACAATGCCACACGTCTCTGAGTCTTCTGATCTTCCTGCCCACGCTCACTTGTAAGCTGCACGGGGCTTTGTTAGTCCCTCACTGGCACTGAGCTCTGCATTTCCCTCGCTCCCTACTGCAGATTGCCAAGCATATTCATACTGGCTCATGACTTAGATCTCTCCCCACTTTGCCAGTTCCCTATGGACTTTTAATGAGCAGCTACTGGATCAAAGAGGCATGGCCAGGTCTACTCACAAAGCAGCTCCTCTGGAAAAAAAAACAACAGAGAATTCTCCAGTTTCAGCAGCAGTTCAGACTTCATCTCCTCCACTGCCATTTCCTGGCAGCTTTCTCAGCAAGCAAGTCAGCAACTGCTGCAGGATCAGGAGTCTCTTCCTGTGGATTTCCTGAGAAATTCTTCTTCATCGGGGAACTTCGGGTTACTTAAGATGTGAAGAAGTACAGAGAGCATGATTTTCTACCTAGTAAGTGCTGCACACCATCTTCATTACAATTTTGGAGGTAGTTTTGATGTAAAGCAGGTCAGAATTTCCTAGTAGATAGTCACAAACGAGAACTCAGGTGCACTACCTGCTTACATACCCAGCTTCCATTTAAAGTAGCTGGTACAGGCTCCACTTAATACCTCTCTGTGGTCTCCCTTCACCTTCACCATCTGTATCAGTGTGGAAAGGTGAAGGGAGCCTGGTCTAAGCAGTGAAAATCTAGTTAGGGTTGCCTCAGCCGCTCCGACTACTGCAACATGGTCCCATGGTACCTATATTTATAAAACCACTTAAGCAAATTGCTTGTGGGTTAAAATGAAGAGGTTCTTCAAACTGGGATTAGCAATTTGCCCACAAGAAGCTTATGCCTTTCACATTGCTTATGTTGATTGTCCCCAAAATCAAGTAATATCAATACCATGCTCTCTGAAGAAACTGTTCTGGAGGATGGACAATCCTTTTGGGTGACGTATGCCTGCAATTTCTGCAAAGAAAATTCTGTCAGACCATCAGCAGCACAGCCTAAACTTTCTGCCCATCACATTCTGAGTGTCTGTGCCTTTCTGCTTGTTGGTACTCCTGGCTGGTAATGCTGCTGGCACACAGCAGGGATTTTGGCATTCTGATATGCGTAGCGGGGGGAGTTCAGTTTGGACCACATCAATATTGGGTGAAGTCCTTGTGTTTGATTATCTGTTTTTAAGTCACTATCTTCCTAAGAATCCCCCATGTGTATTTACAGCAATATGCTCAAATGGCCCTTCAGGGAATTGCAAAATATTTATGTTCCTTATGAGCTGTCCTGGCTGATGAAGGAGACTATTTAAACTCTGCCAGATGGAAAAAAAAAACCTAACTGGCTTTTGAACATTACAAAACCCTTTTAAAACAAAAAAAAAGACTAAAATAATTAGTTCTTTCCATAATGTGATTTGTTGAATGTCCTGATTTTTTCAGAACAGGGAGATGTGAGATAGCAGAAGGCCAGAAGTTACAAATTGCTGTAAAGCAGACATGAAGGAAGAGGGTTACATTTGTGTTTTCAGGAAAATGCTAAACTCAAAGTAGTTCCTGGGCTGTAAGTCCCCTCAAACACAGGTTTGAGATGCCAAACATGCCACTGCTTTGCAAGAGTGCTTGTCACTGCAGCAGTGAGCCACAAGGAAGGATGCTATGGGGTACCAAGAAAGGCATGGTGTGACATACTCTGTCACCAAGAGTATTCTTTGGGCATGGATGGGTAAGGGCAGGTGCATGTAGGTAGATGGGATTGAATGCTCTGGCAGAAATTCCCCAATGCAGAAGCATGGCTTGTGCTCGTCCTGCAAGTCTGCAATGCAAGTTGGACTTGTGAAGGCAGATTCTCTGCAAGGCAGAGGCATACCCGGCACAGCCGTATCCCCAAAGGTGTGAAGGTGAAAGGTTGGCTGCCAAGTGTTCAAATATGGGCATATAAGAATATTAGCTCTGCTGATGGGTCATATGGGTGTACAGTGCCTGAGGACAGCTTCTTTAGAGAACATAGTGGTAACTGGAGGATTAGAGGGAGGACGACGTTTTTCGGCTTCCAGATTCTTCTCCGGTCCGGTGATATTCCTCAGGATTGAATGTCAGGATCATACCATGTCACTTCAGCTTAAAGACTCTGGAAAAGCTTTTGCTGTTTCACAAACAGAAGATGATTCATTTGACTTCCCACCAGCAATTTTCCACGCTTCTGAAGCTTCCTGTCTAGGAGAGGCTATGGAGCTGTGTTCTTACCAGAGTGATGACAGTTGCTACAGCATGTCTCAGAAAAGGGCAAACCCTCATGGGAAGGGAGAAAAACACCTTTGAATCAGCACCAGAACTGGAAGATGAGTGGAACAGACTCAAGGAAATCTGTCCTTCTCCCTTCATCAATGCAATTACTGCCAAGCAGCCAGAACAATGCCCCTTTAAGGAAATAGGCACCTTGCTACAGGACACACAACTATCAAAGAGGCATAGCTTCTGAGCACCAGGGAAGAGAGTCCCTTTTACTCCCCAGTAGCCTTGCTTGTGACAGAATAGCAATAAAGTCTGTAGGTCCTCTGGGCCCTTTTAGTAAGATATGAAGTGGATGCTCATCATAACAAGGAAATTGAGAGCCACTGATTTGACTTGCCTTAAAAATTGTTGATGTTGGAACTTTACCTGAGGACAGCAGTGACAGAAGCTTTTATTCTTTTACCATGTCTTTCCTCCCTCTTTCCAAAAGGGCAATCATTTCTGATATGTATGTGTATTTTATCCTAAGTACCAGAAAAGGTAAAAAGCCTGGAGTTACTCATCTGTCTTGCAGCTGATCTAAAACTACCAGACCTTTACTTATTTATTCATTTATTTATTTATTCATTCATTCATTTATTTATTTATTTACAAGGAGAAGACAGGCAGAAGAAGGCTGAGTCTCTGTTAGTAGGACCTGTATGTGTTGTTTTTTAAAGTACACTCAGAGAATTTGCAGTAGCCCCCCTGGACAAACCTGTCTCAGAAACACCCAAGTGATCTGGTATGAATTCCCCCAGAGTGACTGAAAGCAGAATCTGGCTGTGTGACTAAGGGATGATGAAGCACAGTGAAACATCCCTATTTGCTTCTAAAAGGATCACGCTTTTCTCTTATACCAGGAGAAAGCTATTAAAAAAAGACTAAAACCCACTCTGAAGTTAGTGTGCATGGTTCACATCCACATGGGATCATTCTTCAGAAGGCTCTTTAAGATCATTTGGATTTGGGTGATTAAAAACCTTTGAGGAAAACAGATTGGTATCTCATTATCCAGCTTCCTTTTGTACTCTCCTATCTTTTTCATGCCTTTATTCCTTTAATATTTAAAAGGATCTGTTTCCTTTAATTGATCAACATTTCTTGATCCAAAGGTCTTTCTTGATCAGCACGAAATGCTGATCCTTATTGATCAGCATTTCTTGATCCAAAGGGCTAGATCCAGGGGGACAGTGCTCAGAGATGCCGTCTGGGTAAATGTCTAAAATTTGATTAGACTTTCAGACTAAATCAAATCATCAAACCCAAAGCCTTTTAGGGGAATCCAACAGTTTTCATACAGACTTTGTTAGGACATTTTGTGGGTACAAACAGAACCAGGCGGTGAGTCACCTGCTGGTAACTAAGAGCTACCTGGATAGGAAGAAGCTTACTGAGGTGTGGGAGACTAAAGATTTATTTACCTTTTCTCCTATATTTCAGCAAAAATCCTCCTTAATATCAGCCACAAGATGTTCTGGAGCAGGGAGTCCCTCAGCCTCTCCTGAGGGAACTGTCCTACTTCAATTATTTGCATAAACAGGGGGGTAGCACATTTCATCTGGAGAATTTGAGTGCTTGTGGTTTTAGAAGCTCATTTTGAAGTTGTAGAATTTCCAGGAGTTTCCAGAGAGAGAAAAATGTTTTAGGAAATTGGGGGTCTTGCTCTTGGGGTGAAGGGGCCTTCAAAAATAGACCTGGAGGTTGATGAAGTGAGCTTGGCCCATTATTTGTTGACACAGGAGAGGAAGAGAGTCTCCTAAACATCTGAGGTGGCTTAGGTCAGCCTTGAAAAATTTGTTTAGTATTCTAGATGAAACTTGCTCCTACAGGGTAGGGATTATGGACCCTGTCACCATCAAATGCTTGGCAGCCACAGGCTTTCAGCTGCAGCACTGCGATGTTCAACCTGAGAGGTAAATAGCTCCCAGTCTCCTGAACTCTCTCAAATCAGCCTAGAAGGATGGTGTCCAGTGGGATATACCTTGAAGATTAACAGATGGAGTCTGCACAGTGACTCCTGCAACTTGATGCTTACAGAGGACTCAAATAGGCAACCTGAAATACCCACTGTTGATGCTGACACCACAGTGATATGATTAAACCTGTGTGCCATATTGCATGGAAATGCTGGGTGAAGCCACAGAGTTTGAGTCTCCTTGGGAGCCACAGGATGCTCTTAGTGCAACCGGGCAACCTGTGCTGGGGGTTCTTTCCCCTTTTCTTTGTCTATTGGTAGTAGCAGAGAGAGGCTTTGTCACTGTGTATCAGTGTGGTGGCAGGAAGTAGGCATCTCTTGTAACTGAAGCACAGCGTAAGGTATCTCTGTGATGGGCTTTAGAGCAACGTCTGATGTATACTTCCCTGATGATGTGGCTGTTTTGGTTGGCCTCTGTCAATGTGGTTGGAGATTTAATAGAACAGAGGGGTCTTTCTTTACTGGTAGATGGTGTGGAGCTATGCTGAAGTGACAGGAGATGGTAGCCAGTGCATATTCTTTCTGGCAATTCACCTGTCCTTTCTCAACCAAGGTAAAGCTGGCCACACATAACAAACTGACATCAGAAACCTGCTTTCCTTAGAGGAGCTTGGATTTCAGTAAATCCTCTGGAAAAGGCAGGTTTGCTGAATCAAGGACCAAGTGAGGGCAGTTTTTAAATCATCAGTGAATAATTCAAGCATAAAGCTTTTCAAGTCCATCCCCAGGCACACATGAGTTCTCATCATAATGTTATTAAAAACTAGGAAGCTCTCCTTACCCTGAAAGCTATCAGAGAGAAAGGATTAAACACCAGAGAAGGAGCTTCAGGTGGCATTTGAGTCAGAGTCAAAAGCAGCAGAAGCTTTTATAAACCAGTCTTCAGGCAGACAAATAATACCCATGTTTTCCTTAGTCAACAGCTGCTTTTCAGTTGCCTCCTCTGTAGAGAAGATGGGTGTTTTGCTGTGTAAAAGCCTACGTGCTCCCAATGGACAGAAAGAGGAGAGGGAAATGAACAAATAACAAAACAACCACGGGGCATGAAAGAACATTAGGGAAGCTTTATTTTATGGTGCCTGAGCCAGTCCTCAGTGAAGCTGATGGGAAGCTGCTTCGCTGCAGCAGACTTGGAATGTTGTTGGCTCTATGAGGAACAGGCTGCATTTTTTTCCTGGGTTTTAACTGCCACATACATTTAAAAGAACCTTATTAATCATTACTTCATCATTCATATCTTACCAAAATCACCTTAAATCACCCATAAATTATCCTCACAATTTCAGATAGATGTATTTTTTTCACCTCTTGTTTCTGCCTTTAAATATGCAAAATTTTGCTTGCATGTGCTTAGTAAACTGCTATATTGTGTTCTAGATGTGGCTTCTCTACCATGGTAAATTGAGATTTCTAGGTGTGGTTTATGTATTAGTTGAAATTTATGAAGCATTTGGAAAGTCCTTAGAATGAAGGCTGCTATAAAAGCATAAACTTCTTTTTTTCCATCGTTAACCTTTCCTACCTTGCGATCCTGAATGAGCCCAATGCAAAAGATGAGTGGAATATCTCTTCTGCACCTCTCAGCTCAGTCCTTTCTCTCCCCTGTCTGTCTACATGTGCAGAGGGATAGTATGAGGTAGCAAGTAATTTGAAACAGAAATAAATCCCCCTGTCCTGGTTCCAACCAGGTCAGAGTTAACCTCCCCAAGCAGCCAGCACAAGTGAGCTGAGTTAGCCCGGGCTGTTTCCCACACCACCTGACATCACCCCCCCAGTAAAAGGGGCTGGTCAGGAGGGATGCTTCTGGGTGCCTCCAGAGCAGTCTGAGTGCAGCCAGAGCGTTAGGTTGGTCCTCTATTGTGCAGTACTCTGTGTTATTGTCAGGTTGGTAAGGTACTCTGTGTTATCACTGGGCAGCATGTGGTGCTCAGCCACTGTTGGGGGCTGAACCACCACCCCACCCCTAGACAGCAAGCTTTTAGCTTGTCGTTTCAATTTTTTGAGAAAGGGCTGATTTTGCCCCATGTGCCTGTGCTGTTATATCAGGTTTTCCTTTTAATGCAATCTCCCTAGCCAAAAAGATTAAATATGAAGATATTTTAAGAGTAAATTTAAAAAAAAAATTGGATCTTAAGCTTTTTGAGGCTAGTGTAAATGTATGTGTTTTGTACTATTTATTTTATCTGCTCTTTGCATCTGTCTTGCCAAACCAAAACCCTTATCTGTTAGAAAGGAGCATAATGCCTTGGAGCTAAGTTAGTTCACACTGTCTGGGGAATTCATCTCTAGTCACACCACCATGGAGTCTTTGTGCACACCAACACTTGAGAATAGATGCCTCTCTTCCACAAATGAAGAGGGTGAGGATAATCTCGGGCGTTTTCACCACTGCCTGTTGGTAAATGAGAAGTGTCAGGAGTGTAAATGAACCGTGTAAGGGTGATGATAGGTTTTTGAGACTGGAACTTTTTGCTGAGGAGTCCTGCTAACACTGAATGTCTTTCCCCATTCCTCTGAGCTCCTTTATTCTCTCTCCTTGTTGTATCTCCATCTGCAGCAATCTGCTCCTCACTAATGTTAGGAAACAAGGATTGACACTGCAACAAAGGATCTTCTTGGTTAGCTCTTCATGAAAACAAAAGATGGTCTTGATGTCCATTCCTCTGTGCATATGGGTTGGCCTGGTGCATATGGGTTCAGCATGTCTGTAACACTTCAAATGATGACCCTACTATGCAACAGCATTCTCAGCCACTGCTCGTGAAACAGCCCCTGCCAGGAGAGAAAGCAGTTCTTCATGCCATCATGAATATATTCATAGGGATGAATTGCAGTTGTTCATTCATTTGATGAGAGATTCATTATCTTAAATGCCACTAACAAGGCCAGACTTACTTATACCTGGTTTTCCCAAAATGGTCATCTGTTGTGAGGCCACTTGCTGCCTCCCTGTCATCCTGCAACTGTACTTGCAAGTGGTGGTTACAAAGAGCTTCATGCCCGAAGAGGGTATTGCTGTGCTCCAGTGCTAGGACATAGCTAATCAGTGATACCACTCATCGTTTAGCCCTGAATGGGGTTCATCAAGATGTCACATTTGCAGCCACCATGCCTCATCCCTGGTGGCCTGGCCAGTGAAGCTGAAACTGTGCTGTGAGTGCTGAGGTGCTGTAAAACACCCACAGCTATCTACTTAGTCTCTGGGATGTATCTTCTCTCAGACTCCTATGTAGAAGCAGCTGTGTCCATCCACCACAGGATCACAGGGGTGACTGGCACATTCCCACTAATGTCACAAGGGGAGCGAGTCTGTGGGATATTAACCCCTCCTTCCAATGCTTTCCTTTTTCCTCACTCATGGCAGGTCTCAGGGAAACGGTGCAGATGTTTCATCTGCTTTACATGGGAGAAACACCTGCAGGTCTGGGGAGGACCCATACAAAAATGGGGGAAATTTTAGACAGTCACTTAAATCAATTTGAAAGGCTTTTCCCTCCCTCCCTTTCACTTGGTTTGCTACCTCCCAGAACACAGCCCCAGGACTGAACTCATTCAGCCTCATGTACAGCTTCTCAGCTGTACCTTTTCCTCAGCAAGATGCAGGCCGCTCCTGGCTCCGCTGGATGCATGCTGCATGCAGCTTCACAGCCCAGTGCCTCCTCATCTCTTCAGTTGATCCCCCCAGTAGTGCCTAGCGCAGGCCTCGTCGTCTTCACACAGTATCTATACGGTAAAGCTGCTTCAAGCAATTGGTCCGAGTGTGCCAAGGCTGCGTGTCAGTTCTGTTCCAGGAGTGTATTTTCAGCTTATACACCACATGCACTGGCCAATCAGGAGCGCAGGGATAGAGGTACATTCCTTGCTGGTGGTTCCTCCCTTGTCTCTGCCAGCATTGGGCAGTTATACTGCCAGTTTAGTTGTTGCAAGGTGGTAAAAAAGATGTCCCTGTGCTTTGGGTTAATGGCTTATTCCAGATGCATCCACGCACTGATTTCGTTGTGTTGCCTTGCTTCTCTTGATACATATGGTTTTGGCTGCCCAAAGCCTGCAAGCTTAGCCTGGGCAGATGTGCTGGTTTGTGTCTAATGGCCTTATTCTGAAATTCTGATGAGCATCATCTGTGCTATATTGTCTAGGCCTCACAGGAGTCAGCTCATGCAAACTCTGGAAAGGTTCCTCCTGGGCTCTAAAGGCTTTGCCCTTAAAGTGCTCTGGGGTGTGTGTTAGGCTCCTCAGGCACTGATAAAAGCTGTCTGCATGCTTGAAGACACACCAGGGGGAATACTGTACAGTAGCTCAAATGGATCCGTGGCCCATGTGGACGCCACCTCATTTTGAGCAAGGCTGCTAAGTGGAAGTGGCAGTGGGTGGTTCAGCAGATGTTCAGTGCTGAACTTTCCAAGCTTCAGTTTGAAGACAAGAATTGAAGTAATTAGCATGTATTGCTTGAGGAACGTAATGTTGCCTCTGCTCATCTTGGTTTTCATGGATGGGAGCACTAAATGATGCCTTTGGGAAGGCTCACTTAAAAAAAAATTCTGAGTGCCTTGAGTTATACTTCTGTGCATGGCCTGAATTGCCCCAATTGCATCATCCAGCACAGTGCTGTACCTACTACATTCAAGAGCTTACCCTTAGGATCCCCAACTAATCATCCACTTTATTTTGAAAGGGACTGAGCCTGTTAGACTATCATCTCAGATATTGTCTAGCATATACCCATAGAGCCAAAGCCCTCACAAAATGCAGCACACTGATAGCATTGTTCTCTAGAAGGCAGGAGACAGCTTCTTCCACTACTAGATGGGTTTTAAAAGATGCTCCCCAGCTGCTAGGCTGTTCCCCTGCCTGCAGTAAAACTTTACAGGGAAGCATGAAGGCCTTGCTGAGCAGTGACAGAGTTCTTAGGGTACTTAGGGGAGAGAAGAGTGATGAGGGGCAGTCCTTATTCCCAGGGCAGTTTGTACATTTTAACCAGTGACTGTTTAGTGCAAAATGATACAGCTTAAGATACTCTGAGGATGTTTTTGTATCCCAAATTAGTTGTTTCTTGATGAGTTTGAAATCCTGGTGTGGCTTGACAGCTGCCTAGAAATAGCACCCAACCTGTCAGGTCCCATTTCTCCCACATGCTTGGCTTCAGCCACGGATGTATGAACTGCTGTTTCCACTTGACTCTGCGGATGCCAGCTGGGTCATTTGCAGCTCTTACACAGAGTCCCCAAGAGAAGCTGCAGCTGTAGGAGACCTGGCTCTCTGTCATGAGGTGCCACTCAGTGGTAGCTGCAAGCACATGCATGCAGCCTTTGCAGAAGTTCCTGTCTGAACCAGGGACCAGGCAAGCAGAAGCTGTGCTCGCTATCCCAAACGCTGCATTTCAGTGTGTGGCAGGAAATGGCTGGCTGTGGGCTGCGAATAACTCACACCTTCAGGAACCTAGCAATGAGAAAAGATGAGGAAGTGTGATGGTCGGCCATGAGAGCTGGATATTGCTCGCAGGAGGTTTGCAAAGCTGAGGGAAGTCCTACATGGACTGAGGTGTCCCAGGCATTGCTGCAAGTAGTGCAGCCTCTCATGTACACTGCAAGGTTTCCCATCCCAAACACTTTTCTGCAGTGGGTAAGTTACAACTAGCCCCCGAGCTTCTATCTTAGTATCACATAGGCTTTAGCCCTTTTGTGACTTTGTTTCTTTGAATTTCCTTCTCAAGTCAGCTATGTGCCAAAAGTCTCAGCTACTTTCTTGTCTGATGTCAAAATGTGTGTGTGTGTGTGTGTATACACACAGGTATATTAAGTTTCCTGAAGGGCTGGTAGCAGGACAACTTGATATGATGTATGGACCAGCAGGTTCTGACCTGTAACAGTTTATAATTTACTTATGAGCTGACAAGTCAAGTATGTGACCTGTCAGAGAAATTTACCCCCTTCAATAGAAAAAACCCCACTTGGTTGGAAAGGAAGAAAAAAACCCTATGAAATCCTAAACTCTGAAAACATCTGGAAGAGTGTTCTGTTGGTGGAAACAACGGATGGTAACAGGGTTCCGTGAGTTTATCATTCCAGTGTGGGGTTTTCAGTTGAGAATTGCCCTGAACAGCTGCAGTAGGTAGATGTTTGTGGCCTCATAAGTGACTGGAAAACATCCACTTCACCTTGCTTGTGCTGTTTTATTGTAACTCAACTGACTTAATCCCACTGCAGCCAGGGTTATTTGACATTTCTCCATGAGCGAAGTACCTCTGGATGCTCCAGCTCAATATGCTCTATGGCAAGGAGTGAAAAACACAGGAGCAGGCTATGGTTAGTGGCATTCCCTTGCCATTGCCCTTTTGCTCCTGTGAGCATTGTGTTTTGCTGTGGAGTAGTAATGAGGCTTTGCTGACAAGAGGAGAGGACAAGTGTGACTGAGGAAAGGAAAACCACTTTGACTTCATCATTATCCTTAAGCCCCACAAACTGCCCTTTTCTGACTGATGGCCCAACGTCCACACATCTCCCTTCTTTTTCTGGCTCTTCCTTGCCTCACTGATTCACTCGGGGAGAAGAAGTTCCCATAAACAAAAGCCAATCATCTCAGCATTGCTCCCACTTTGGAAAGTGCTTGTTCAGTTGCTAGGGGATCTGCTCAGAAAAGAAAGCCAACTCTTAAAAACAGTATTTCCATTTCAGGCAGTCTTATCTCTTCTGTTGGTTCAGCTAATTTTCCAAAGAATCAGATCCTGCTTTTGTTTTCCTGCTAATATCTGGGGGGGAAAGTCTTATTAAGACTTTGGGCTGCTTGAGAACTCAACTCACATGCATGCACATGTGACAAGGAGCCTAAACTGAGTCACTTTTTATGCTGGCAATATGTCTCCTAAGTTCCTGTAGAGGAAGAAAGAGAAATGGTACAAAATCTAGAGGAGCTTGTGCTGATTTTTTTTTTTACTTTGGCTCAGGATCAGTGTTAGAGTAGAATGTATTAAATATAATTTTAAAACTCACCAGTATTCTTGTGAAAATGATCAGAGAAAATCAAAAGGATCAGCAAATTTTCTGTGACTGAGTCTTAAACACAGGTGGAAAGGTCATCTGCACATAGGTTCAGGCAATAGTACGAGCAATGGAAACCAGGATTGGGGTGGAGACAAAGATTTGCTGATAAGGTAATTCTCCCCAGATAAAAAATTTTAAAAATACATATTCATATAGTAGTATGCAGGCTTAAGTAGAATGCAGCACTGATAGGAACTGAAATAAAACTCTTGGGGTATATTATGTAAATAACAGTCTATGCTTGCCAGTAATCTTAGTAGGTAAATGGCTCCGCTCATCCTCTGATACCTAATGGTAATGTTTTCAGTTTCACACACTGATTTTTAAACAACCTGTGTCAAAATAAAGGGAGTTCCAGAGTCAAATTGGCATGGGCACAAGTTTGCCACCTTCTCCATGCCTCACTGGAAAATCCAGGCTGTTTCCTGGAGCAAGCTAATTCCCTTATCCTCAAGGTGACTATTAATAGAGTCGCCACTATTAGAGTGGGGCTTAGGTTGTTCTGGCCATGCAATACACATGAAGGACCAGGTGGTCATCAGCCATAACAACTATAATGCATCATGGCCCATCCTAGAGCAAAGGCTCCAGTTATGCTCCCTTAAAATCTCTTGAAAACTCTAAGCTCTACATTTCCATTATTCCTAAGAGGCATCTTGCCAAATAATCTCCTTGGTGGATTATAGACAAGCACCCTCCTAGATTTTGCAGCAATTAGTACTAAATTAAGATGAGTTTTAGTCAGGAAAAGGGTAGAAGGAGGAAGAGCAAAGGAATTTAGTATTGGTGGGAAGTGCAGTATGAACAACCTGGGAATCACTAATCCATGTAAACTGTGGAATAAGGTTTGCAGGGTGGAGTTTCCTCACTGCCTGTCTTGCCCCATGTGAGACAGCACTGGGAGGGAAGGA
This sequence comes from Laterallus jamaicensis coturniculus, assembly GCA_022605575.1. NCBI lineage: Eukaryota > Metazoa > Chordata > Aves > Gruiformes > Rallidae > Laterallus > Laterallus jamaicensis. Next base: position 146,882 of record JAKCOX010000021.1, read on the forward strand.
GAATTTGGGTATTAGGACTACTGTACTTGCCATAGACTTCAGGCTCTAGTATAAGGTGCCACCCAGGCAGTATATTTACTGAAGATGGGCTCTTGAGGCACCCTGATAGATGAGTTCCACATGCCTCTTCTGTGCCTGGTAAAGGAAATAGCAAAGTGTAAAGGGAAACTGCTGATGTGGCCTAAGCCTAGCACCTCTCTGCACGTGCGGTCAAATGCTACAGAAGACAGCAGCTGCTGTACACAGCAAGTTGTTTCACTGTGTGGAGTAAGAGGTGATCTTGGAAAGCAGTGTCTCTGCTAGCAGTGTAACCCAAATCAATGCCAGGAGAATTTATGATGAAACACAGGCCTAGTGAGAAGCTAGTATTGTTCTGCTTGTTGCTTTCTTCCCCACATTTAGGAAATACTGTAAGAGGAAAAATTAAAGGGGGATGTGATGTGATATGCTATGATAAGAAAAGAATCCCCAGATGCTGTAACTTGACTGACCCAATGTGTCAGCCTGAGGAAGAGAAGTGAGCAGGAAGAACAGGTTCTCAGGCATCTCCATCTACATAGTCAGGCTGGGTTCTGGGTTCTTCAGGTCTGGCCAGCAATGGCCTAAATGCTTTTTCCCAAATTTTTTTGCTACTTGGAAAAACGAGCGTCATTGTCTTGGTTGAGAAGCACCAGCAGGACTGTCCTTTCACCAATGGACTGCCTAGAGAGTGGAGTGGCACAGTCATTGAGGGCTATGAACTGATTTCCCAAGTCTCTGCCACAGTGCTCTCAAGGGCTGTGGCTGGCCTGGCACTCTGTGTCACCACTGGTATTTCTGACTGCAGAACATACTCCCTACATTTCAAACTGCTCTCATCTGAGCAACAGGCAATTCATCCTGCTGAGGTGGTGGTGCAGATGGGGGTGACATTGCCATATCATGTGTGTTTTGGTACTATTAACCATGCTGCCTTTTGGTTTGCTCCACAGATACTATGTGGGAAAGAGATCCCCCGCTGGGTGAACCGCCTGGCCTACTTCAGCTCCTGCATCCCCTTCCTCCAGAGCTGCCTCCCCAAGGAGTGGCTGACCCCAGCAGCCCTGCAGAGTCACATCAGCCTTGGCCTCCACAAAGAGGAGCAGGGGGACACAACGGATGAGGAATCCCCCTCCACTTCTGCATCCCCCTCAGCCTCAGGCACATCGCGAACCTGTAGACATACCCGGGTCTAAACTGTTCCCAGTTTGCCCTCAAATAACATCCCCCTCTCTCTTGTGCTACTCCTTTCTCACACCTTTTCGCACACCTTAGCTTCTCTCTTCTCTTTGGCGGACAACACAGGGGAGGGAAGACCTTTTCTACTAAGGAGGTGAAGCTTCAGTCCCTTTTCCAAGGGCTGTCACTCCAATTGCTTGGCAAAATGACTGTGATCCCCAACGCTGAACTGAGGAGCATGGTGACCAAACTGGATTCTCCTCCAAGGGCCCCTCGTGGTCCTTGATCTACGAAGAACTGCTGGCTCTCTTGTGCATGAGAGCATGCATATGGGCAGGGGAGCACCATACTGTGATGTTCCTTCTCTGGAACTGTTTTATCTTTTTATCTCTTTCCCCCACCCATGTGAGCCCGGCAGCTCTCTCTCTGTTTTGGCTGGGTTTGTCATTCCCCTATGACAAATCCCCTGCCCACACCCAGTGAAGGAAGCAGAGCCAGAACTCAACCTTCTCATCTCTTAGACCAGCAACAAGCTCCATCCCTTTTGTAATTATCAGGTTTCTAACTCATGTGAAGGAGAAATGATAGGTGCTGCTGTTCTACAACCACCAGTTTTCAGTACTCAAATTTAAGAGCTTGAATGACTGTCCTGCTCTTGAAAATAATAACAAAGAACCTAGAAAATGAATGTGTTACCATGGCTTTTCTTTGGGGTGAAAAAGAGAATGGAGCTAGTGCTTAGAGGCAGCTACTAAGTAGATGCAGGGATGACTGTTGACCATATTGGTGCTTTTTGGGACAGACCCCTCTCAGTTCCCCAAATTCTAGGCAGCGTTCCTGGTTTCCTTTGGTCCGTCCTCTCCCCCGCAATTCCCTGTGGAATCTCTCTCCTAGCTGTCTGTCTTTGGGAAACGGCCCTCCTGAGCACAAGGAGGAGGAGAGACAATCTGTTGGGAAGGTCAATATTTCCTTCAACTTTTCCTCCTGCACTCACAGACCTAAAATGTGGCTTCAGAGTCACCCTTCCCCAGCCTATTTTTTGAGCCAGCTCAAGAAGTTAAAAAATAAGTGGTGAACCCAAAGAATGTCAACCTGTTTCCTTCTCTTCCCTTTTTGGAGGTGGAGGGGTAAACTTAGTGCCACATCTGGAAAGCATGGATGACCCTTCCAATGCAAAGGTCACCATGGTGCCTTCCGTTGTGTGCAGTATTTCAGTGGCATGAAAAATGGGCACAGCTGGCTCACTGGCCTCTCCAGGCTGGCTCTTGGCAAGAATCTGGTCCTTGGATATATTTACGCTCATTCTGACAGTTGACAAGAAAGCAAAGGAGGAGGAAAGGGCAAGTACACCAACTCTTCCACTCTATTACCTCAGTAGGAGTTCTAGTCAGAAGATGGAGAGAATCAAAGGGGAAATCCAGGACCCCTCTCTCTCTTGCAACTCCTCCTGGCGACACAAAGGAGGATGAAAAAGGAACAGGCACAGTGTTGAGAGGGTGTTGCCATTTTAGAAATGTTGATTTCAACAGCAACGTCTAAGTCAGAACTTCCACCCTTCAACCAGAAAGAACTGTAAGCCCTTAAGATGGGTGGCTGTTTCCTTTTACTGGTCACAGTAGCATGCTAAGTCCAACCAGCTGTTTCTTTAGCTCAGGTATACAGAAATGTGTGTTCCTAGGGCTGAAGGTCTTGGCTATGACATCGCATCTGTACGGAGAGCACTGAACAGTTTGTTACATGTGCATGCTCTAACTGACACAGGAGGCTTTGGAGAGATGGATTGGATGGAAATATAACTCACAGGATGGCCTTATTCCACCGCCTCCTGAAGTGATGCCTGTTTGGGCAACAAAACCTTCACAACACACCTCTTGTTTTCATCCTCTGAACAAATTGCTGCAAGTTCTGTACTGAACTAAAGTCATGTTCCTTATTAACCTTGGCTACTCAAAGCCAATACTGCATTGTGAGCAATTCTGCAGCTCCTGGTATCCAGTCCAGCACTGATCTTGCTTACCCTGGCTTGTCCAGGGATGTTTAATAAGATTTCCATCCTGTTCTCCATTCTGCTGCTGCCCAGAAGCCACGTTACACAATGTACTGTTGCACTCTCTATTCCCCTGCAGTCATGGTCATTGCAGCTTAAACCAGCAGCGCAAGGTTCATTTGTCTGAAGTTCCCAGGGAGCCTGCCAATAGCCAGCAGACATTGTGTGCAGTGAATTTAAAAAATCTCTTTTTAGATCGTTCTCTGGAGGAAAGTGGGAAGAGGCTTTCCCAGAGCTTTTGTCTAGGCCAGAGAAACTGCAGCCAGAAACACCTAGTTCCTCATGTGATAAAAGCCAACCAGCCATTGCCCTCAAATTTCCACTCGGCACCTGAGCTCCAGGCAAAGCACCATGTCTACATCCAGGCTGGAACCAGGGCTCTAGAGGCATGTTTCACACAGAAAACCCTCTCACAGTATTTCACAAAGTAAAAAAACGCTTAACTAGCTGTATGGTAACCTGCACAAGAAAGCTATGTTCAGCCTCCTTGGGGACACGAATATATGCTTGAAGTATTGGGGCGAATTGTCAATGTCATAAACCCCAGATGTTTGTTTGCCTTATTTTATGTTTGTCTGTCTGTTTAGGGCAGTTTGGGGTCACATCGAGGAGGCATCAAATCTCTGTTGTAAATGAAAACCAGAGTATGTCCCAGTCTTCAAAAGCATTTCTCCCCATCCCCTCTCTGTTCAAGGTGGCTGACCAACAATGACAAGAACAAAGCGACACTGTGGAAATAAAATATATATCAATGATAGCTTTACCTCTGTAATTTAATAGCATTTTAGATTATTAAATATGAAGACTTTTAAAAGTCTAATTCACTGCTCATCTCTAGCACAGCATGTCTGGTTTAGGTATCCTTTTCTTTTCCTTCCAATTATGACAAAATTATTGTTGTTACCATATAATTTTATCACATTTGTATTTAGTTATGTGTTTCCTTTCTCTCACTGTTTTTGAGCATAACACCATGAATATTTTAGATAGCAACAGTTATCAACGACAACAGAAGAGCACCTTATGAATATTAACAAGAGCAACCCATGGCATGGCACTAGCACAAACTCTAAAACCCTTCTTCATACTGCCAACTCTTCACGTGGGCATCATCAGCTGTGGGTTATGTCTCTAGCTGAGAGCTAATAGCACTCACATGAGACAATAAAACTGAAGGTGACATCAGCCTGATGCTGGAGTATTAGAGCTACAATACACACAGTTTCCAGCGAAAGTCAGAGTGAGAGTAAAGAGGTAAGTAATAACCTCTCTTCTCAGTACGCCTGTACCTGTAACAGCAACTCTTCATTTCAGGAGATTATTCTTACAGATTTTTATTTTTTGTCAGTTGGCTTTCTCTTCACAGAATCACGGACCCAGGGATGGTGACTCAATCCCCTCCCTGGGCAGCCTGGTCCAGGACCTGACAACTCTTCCTGTGAAGAACTTTCTCCTGACATCTAATCTGACCCTGCCCTGGCACAGCTTCGTGCCATTTCCCCTTGTCCTGTCTCCTGTCACCTGGCTGAAGAGACCATCACCCACCTCTCTACAATCTTCCTTTAGGTAGTTGTAGGTAGTGATAAGGTCTCCCCTCAGCCTCCTCCAGGCTGAACACCCCCAGCTCCCTCTGCTGCTCCTCATATGATTTGCCCTCCAGCCCCTTCCCCAGCCTGGTTGCCCTTCTCTGGACACACTACAGGACCTCAATGTCCTTCTTGTGGTGAGGAGCCCAGAACGGGACACAGCTCTTCCTCAGTTTGTGATTTGAGGCCTACATCTCTCCCACCTCCGTGGGAACAGTTGTACTTTCAGAGGCCCTGGGTGTTGGTCCCCCAGCAGTGAGCCTGTGCTGTGTGATGAGTTCACCCAGTCTCAGCATAGCACAACACAGAGAGACACCTATTCTCACGCTCTCACCACTCCCAGCCAAGAGTTCTTATTTCAGGAATTCAAGACCTGCATTGGCTTTGCGATATTGAAGTAGTCATGAAGGAGTTATCTCCTGCTATGGTGGTTTCTTGTTTTATTATTCAGTTCTGATTATTTGTCTACAGGCTAGAGATGCTCCCAGAACAAGTTAGCGGCCACTGAGTTGCAATAATGTCAGTTTATCTTGTTATTTGTTATACGTGGTGCTTGACTTTCTTCTTGGTTTTGTTTGTATTGATGTGGCGGGTTATTGGCATGTTCAGAAAACTTAAGTCCCTCCCCCAACTCCTCACCATGATGAATGGAGTAGACCAAAGCAAGTGATCTAGTATTTCCTTTTCCAAATGGTATGAGCCAGCAGTGTGCCCTGGTGGCCAAGAGAGCCAATGGGATCCTGGGATGCATCAGGAAGAGTGTGTCCAGCAGGTCGAAGGAAGTGATCCTCCCCCTCTACTCTGCGTTGGTCAGGCCCCACCAGGAATACTGTGTCCAGTTCTGGGCTCACTGGGATAAAAAAGACAGGGACCTTCTGGAGAGAGTCCAGAGAAGGGCGACAAAGTTGATTAGGGGTCTGGAACATCTCCCCTATGAGGAAAGGCTGAGTGAGCTGGGTCTGTTCAGCCTGGAAAAAAGAAGACTGAGGGGGGACCTAATTAGTGTTTATAAATATCTTAAGTATGGGGTGCAGGGGGAATTGGCCAGCCCCTTTTCAGTGGTCTGTGGAGACAGGACTATGGGCAATGGCTGTAAGCTGGAGCACAGGAAGTTCCACACCAACATGGGGAGGAACTTTTTCCCAGTGAGGGTGCCAGAGCCCTGGGACAGGCTGCCCAGGGAGGTGGTGGAGTCTCCTTCCCTGGAGATATTCAAGCCCCATCTGGACGCCTATCTGTGCAGTATGAGCTGGGGAGCTGCTTTGGCAGGGGGGTTGGACCCGATGATCTCTCGAGGTCCCTTCCAACCCCTAAGATTCTGTGAAATTACTCTCAGTGTTGAGCCAGGGGCCCTGTTCCACTTTGTCTCTGCTGTTCTCGCCATCAGGCAACAATCTGGGTTGTGGAGATCACAGGCTTGCAGGGGTTGGAAGGGACCTCAAGAGGAAGGGACCTCATCGAGTCCAACCGCCAGCCGGTGCCTAGCCACCCCGAGGAAGGAGCTTTCACTCTCCTTTCGCTCCCCTCAGCAAGCGCTTCCCCTCAGCGGGGGGAGGACCCCGGTCACAGTCTGGTCTGGTACTGGCATAGTGCTGGTGTGCGCTCCACAAACATCTGGCAGTTCCCAGAGGTTTCTGTGCGAGGTGTGTGTGTGTAAGCAGAGACACCCATTAAGCACCCTGTGCCTCTGTAGCGGGTAAGCTGACCGTGCTGGTGGTGGCTTCTGGGCACGCCGCAGCTCTACCAGCCTGCGGCCTGGGGACAGGCAGGCTCCCGCGGCACCGGCCCCTGGCGTGCCGGCCGCGCCGTTTCAATGCGAGCTCTTTAAGCCCGGCTGCGCTGCCCGCTTCGCCCCAGCGACCCCCGCTTGCCGACGGGAGGTCAGCCAGCAGCGCGGCAGGCGGACACCGCGGCGGAACCTGCTCACCGAGCCGCGGGGTCGCGGCGGAGGGAGCCGCTGTGCCGCGCCGTTCCGCTCCCCGCCGGAAGCGCGGAGGCCGGGCCGCAGGCGGGGAGGCGCCGCCCTGGGCCTATGGGGAGAGAGCGGGGGGATGGAGAAGCTCCGGAGGCTGTGGCGGGGCCGCACCATGACCTTCGGGGTCCCCCTGTTGGTGAGCACGGCGGGGAGGGGGCACCGGCACCGCGGAGGAGGCGCCGCGGCGTTTGCGGGAGGGCCGGTGCGGCGCCAGGCCCCGCCCCGGCGGCACCGAGCGGGCCCCGGGGATGCTGCCGAGTGCCGGGCGCCTGGCCCCCGGTGGCACGGCGCAAGGCCGTGTGCTGGCTGGGGGGGCAGCGCGGGGCGGCCCTGTGCGGGGAGGTCTCTTGGTGTCGGGTGTTCCACGGTGTGTGAATCTGCGCTGGCAGGGAGCAGGGACGGGTCTCGTATGAGCTGGTGGGCGACGCTTATGAGGGGCCGTGCGCCCGGAGGGGAGATGGAGGGAGGGCGTGAGCCGTGTCCCGCCCAGCCCGCGGGCTCGTTGCTGGCCTTTGGAGCTCAGGGGGTTTTGGAACATTCTCACAGAATCACAAGGTTGGAGAAGATCATCGAGTCCAACCGTTCCTGTCCTGTGCTAAACCATATCCCTGAGCACCTCATCTACCCGTCTGTTAAACACACCCAGGGTTGGTGACTCAACCCCCTCCCTGGGCAGCCTGTTCCAGGCCCTGACAGCTCTTTCAGGGAAGAACTTTCTCCTGACATCTAATCTGACCCTGCCCTGGGGCAGCTTCGTGCCATTTCCCCTTGTCCTGTCTCCTGTCACCTGGCTGAAGAGACCATCTCCCACCTCTCTACGCCCTCCTGTCAGGTAGTTGTAGGTGGTGATAAGGTCTCCCCTCAGCCTCCTCTTCTCCAGGCTGAACACCCCCAGCTCTCTCAGCTACAACTCATAGGATTTGCCCTCCAGCCCCTTCCCCAGCCTGGTTGCCCTTCTCTGGACTCGCTCCAGGACCTCGATGTCCTTCTTATGGTGATGAGCCCAGAACTGGACCCAGCACTCGAGGTGCAGCCTCACAAATGCCAAGTACAGGGGCACAATCACCTCCCCAGACCTACTGGCCACGCTATTTTTGATACAAGCCAGGATGCTGTTGGCCTTAAATTGTTCTTAAAGTATTCTTAAAGGTGTTCCTAATTAAAACAGTATTCCTAACTAAGCAGTGAGGTCATTGTGTCTTGGTGTTCCTTAAAACGCTGCTTACATGCATGTCTTTAGTTTTGATTTTAAATGGTAATGGCAGTATTGGTCTGATAATCTGTACATCTAGTAAATAGGAAGAATTAGAATTAAATTAGTTCATAGGCTGTAGTTACAGTTGTGCTCAAAGTGTTAGGGGAGGCGTAACTGTTAGAACAGCTGAGGTTAGAAATTGATAAAGGAAAAGAACAAAATCCTAGGGAAAGACAGCATGATAGATTGCAGCTGCCTGTTCTGAAAACCTGTGCACATCAGAGGAAAAATTAAACAATTCTGATGCACTTATAGATAAAAACTTGGGAAGGAAGTCAGAAGCAGAAGTGTTGTCTGATTATGCAGTTCATGGCCCATTTTCCATATAGAAAGATTAGAAAAAGAAAGCAGATTTAAAGGTGGGTAAAGAGTAGGGCAAAGGGTAATTCCAACATTTTTATAATACTGCTAGAGAAATTAGTGTCATCCTCACATCTGCAGCAGCATGCCTCTGACAATGAAGTGCTCCAAAGGTGGATAGTCACACTTGTTAGAGTTAAAATCGTTTAAGGCCAATTATTTTCAAGGCAGTAAGGACTTTTAAGGGGAAATATTCATGCAGTTGAATACACTGAAGTATCTTTTCTCAAAATATTCCTGAAGACATGAAATGAAAACATTTTAAAAGCCTAAACAAACCAACAAACTAGTGTGGTAATACCACAACTGTATGAATCATTTGCATCAGCAATTCGGCTCTCAGAGCTTGCAGCCAATATCTTCATATAACACCTTTCATAAAGTGAGCAAGCATAGTGGCACAGCTGTTTAGGTATCCTGCTACATGCATGTATACCTAAAAGCCTGTCCAGAAATTTTCTGCTTTCATGCCTTGACTGGATTTATTTTGCTTTCTATTTCTTCACATCTTTTGTTTTGGTTTTTTTTGGAATACCCTCACATTATTCTTTCATCTCACCTTTCTTAGGTTTGAGTTGGGGTATAGTTTCAGGTCTCAGTCTTACTGTTTACATAATTATTTGAGGGTTGCTACTTCTCTTTCAAAATTAAGGGAACTCTGGCAGTTTTTTTTACTCTCTGGCTAAATTTTAACTCCATAAAAGTTTTGAGGAAAACATTATGTGATTGAATTATAAATACTTAGAGATGGTGACCTAGTGAAGAAAACTAGTCACTGTTGCTTTTCAACAATGAAAACAGCAGATGTGATATTTGATAGGTTAAGTGGTATGGTTGGTGAGGAGATGCAACTGATACACAAGATCATAAAGCTTTCTGTATGTTGAGAAATTACCTACTGAGAATTGCACTCCATAGAAAGTATGGTAGAGATGTGCTTCTTACCATTTGATCTCTCCAAGAATTGAAAAAATAGTATAAAATGTAGTTATCAGGTGCCTTCCAAATCGAAAGGTGTCTTGGTTGGGGTGCATCCTGCAGAAATAGTGTGGGCTGTAATAGTGTGAAAAACCAGCAGTGTCATCATAAGGCACAGAAACTCGTTGAAAGTAAAGTAAGTGACTCTTCCAGTCTACTCAAAGTCCTCAGCTGGAGTCATTTTCCAGCTCTGTGGGGCTGTTGTAGAGATGATGAAGACAAACTATGAAGTCTAGAGAAGAGTAACGTAAAAGGTACACCAGACAGCCCACTTCTAAGGGATGCCTGAAGGGATTAATTTATTTTAGAAAAGTCTGAGAAGTTCTGTACATCACATGTTGAGAGTGGTGGTTGCTTTTCATAGCTTGGGAAAGAAGTACCAAGCTAAATAAGATTTAAAGCTGAAGTTAGGAAAATACTCCTCTTTGTTGGAAAAGAGCACTTGTGATACATACTTGGGGTTTTTAAGGAGAGGTTCAACAACCATCTGGCAGCAATGGCATAGATTTTCTCAGCTCTGCTTTAGCACTGGAGCTCAAGGCTTCAGTGTCCCAGGTCAAGGAAGACCTGTGGTTGTCCTATTGGCCCTCCCAGTGGTTTTGCTTGGATTGTCATAGGACATGGCAGAATCTTTTTGAGGCTGGTTTCTTTGGCTTTGTACTGCTTAATTTTAGTCTATTTCTGTTGCTGCTGAGCTCTTTCCTCCAGAGACAGTTTTATATAGAGAAATATTCTATTATATTTCTTTCCAGGGTTTCATGTCTCCTTGCCTTAAAATTATTCTCCCCTGTGAATGCTTCAGAATGTTGCTGCCAAAGCCTTCCCAAGGAGTAAGAAAAAGGGGAATTCATACAATTCTTGTCAGTTACCCAACATTCTGTTGAACTCTGAAAGCATTTCAGCAGCTGAACAGAATTGTGCTAAAAGATCAATTACAGCAAAAAAGGTACTGACTCTATGCATAGAATCAGAAGGAGCCTTCATAACCCTTTCAATTCTGCTGGATTTGTTAATAGTGGAACCAAAGGTTTCTGTTAGATTTGTGCACCCTGTGCATCTTTCTTTTTTTCACTAGACAGATTTTCTTTATTCTTCAGTACTGCTGGACTTTTCATAAGTGCTGTAATTTTTATTTTTAACCCCCCCTCCCAAATATATATTCCCTTGTTACACCACATATTTGAATGAAAAGTTCCCGTGCCACTTCGAATCATAGATTCATAGAATGGTCTGGGTTGGAAGGGACCCCAAGGATCATAGAGCTCCAACCCCCCTGCCACAGGCAGGGACACCAACCTCAGGCCTGGATCTACACGAGGTTGCCCAGGGCCCCATCCAACCTGGCCTTGAACACCTCCAGGGATGGGGCATCCACCACCTCTCTGGGCAGCCTGTTCCAGCCCCTCACCACTCTTTCTGTAAAAAACTTCCCCCTCATATCCAATCTAAACCTCCCTCCTTCAGCTTTAAACCATTCCCCCTTTTAAAAAGCTGGTCCCCCTCTTGTTTCTCTGCTCCCTTCAGGGACTGGAAGGCTGCAATGAGGTCCCCCCACAGCCTTCTCTTCTCCAGGCTGAACAAGCCCAGCTCCCTCTCCAGGCTGAACAAGCCCTCTCTTTGTAGGGCAGGTGCTCAAGAGGGCAGAGTAGAGAGGGACAATCCCCTCCCTGTCCCTGCTGGCCACCCCTCTCCTGATGGAGCCCAGGATCCCATTGGCCTGAGCTGCAAGAGCACACTGCTGGCTCCTGTTCAGTTTCTCATCCACCATGACACTTCTTGTAAAGTCTCCAAGGTTAAAGACATCATAGTTCAAAGTCAGAGGAGTCTCATTATACCCATGCATGCACAAATATATTAAATATTTATCACTTTTTAGTGCATATTATCTTGTTCCTATGTCCTTTTGGACTGTTTGGGGCTGTTAAAGTATTACAGTGCAGAAGGGATTTTCTTGGTTGATCTTTAAACTGCAAACTGACAACAGCTTTCAGAGTAAGATGTGTAAATCACAGTTTTCACTCATACTTTCTCAGAAGATAAGAGTGTTTCTTTGTGAACACCAACAAGACTGTAGGGGGTAGGAACTAAACCTGCAGGAAACCTTGATTTATTAATGTTTTCTTTAACTCTGTAAACTTCACAGATAAGGTATCCCTGCATGGCATAAAACAAGCATGCAGGAGAGTGATGTAACTTGGCATGGAATATCTTAACAGCTTGAGTGCTACAGGGTGAGTAGTCCTAAAGCACTGGTAAAGATGGTAACATCTGTGTAGATGTTGGGATGAATTCCAGTGAACTTACAGATATATTTGTAGAATTTGCTGTTACGATGGAGGGCTGTGCTACCTCTGTGGTAACTTAAGCATCTATGTCATCTGTATTGCCATCTTCATTTCCTGTCGTGATAATGGGGACTCTTTCTTTATCATGTGAAGCTGAACTACTTACAGGATACATGGTTCTGTTAGAGAATCACAGAATCACAGCATACTTTAGGCTGGAAGGGCCCTTAAAGATGAACAAGTTCCAACCCCCTGTCATGAGCAGCGATACCTCTCACTAGACCAGGCTGTGCAGGGCCCCATCCTGCCTGGCTTTGAACACTGCCAGGGAGGGGGCAGCCACAACCTCCTTGGGCAACCTGTGCCAGTGCCTCACCACCCTCGTAGTGAAGGGTTTTTTCCTAATAACCTATCTGAATCTCCCCCCTTCCAATTTAAAACCATTCCCCCTCGTCCTATCACTACATGCCCTTGTAGAAAGTCCTTTGCCATCTTTCTTGCAGGTCCTTTCAGGTACTGTAAGGCTGCTGTAAGATCTCCCTGGAGCCTTCTCTTCTCCAGGCTGAACAACCCCAGCTGTCTCAGCCTGTCTTCACAGGAGGGGTGCTCCAGCCATTGGATCATCTCTGTGGCCTCCTCTGGACCCGTTCCAACAGTTCCATGTCCTTCTTATGCTGGGGACTCCAGAACTGGACTCAGTGCTCGAGGTGGGGTCTCACAAGAGTGGAGTAGAGGGGCAGAATCGCCTCTCTTCACCTGCTGGCCACATTACAGAAGAGCTTCTGTTGCTGCTGCTTTACATTCCACACTCTTGAGCAAGAGGGATGTGCCTGTCTGTGTCCTATTGCTGCTTTGATGCTTCTGTAAGATCTTGAGGGAACAAGTCTCTTTGGTATCACAGCTAGTGTCATACCTGTCTTGTGAGACACTGAGCATGTGAAGTTACTTCTCAAGTGCAGTTAAAATGCTTGAAGGTCGTTCAAAGGAATTTTTTTTCAGACAAGTATCAATGGTGAGTCTGGATCATCAAGGAAACATGTTAGGATTTCAAAATTGCAAAGCAGTAATAACTTTAAAGCACCTGTTAAAAACCTGTTATTTCATATGTACACACCACTTTCCAAAACTTGCCATTTGTGGTTCTGTCTCTGATTCTAGACAAGGTCACAAGGCAAGTATAGATGCAGTTCCAGTTGTGCTGTCAGCGTCTTACAAGGGAGAAATTAAATTCTGAGGAGCTGAGGTGACATCTCAGCAGACAGAAAATAGAGTCTGTGTCTCATTTGGTGATATTTATTGCACACCTAAAATAAGTATATTGCACTATATGTGTAGTGCTGCAAGTTTCCAGTTTGTGGCCAACTGCAGCATTCTCCACATCTCTAACTGTAGATTTTTACTTCATTTTTGTGGACTTTCTTTCCTCATCCTGTAATGACAGTGCTTTGGCTGTGCATCTCATCAACCTTGTGTAGATCCAGGCCTGGAGGTTGTTGGCCCTGTCTGTGGCAGGGGGGTTGGAGCTCTATGATCCTTGGGGTCCCTTCCAGCCCAGACCATTCTATGATTCTCCTTCTGGATCTTGTCTTGGTGTTTTACATGTTGTGCATAGTATTGCATACCCCCCTCCCCCCCAAAGAGAAGATAAGGGTAGTTTGGAACAGGGCAAGATTTTTATTTTTGTGAGTAAACACATTCCTAAAATCTATTTTTGTCAGTGTTTATGCACACAGACTGTACTACAAAGCCATCAGCCTTGCTTCCTTGAACAGTGCAAGTTTACTTCAATTAACAGTTTGTCAAGAGATGCCAAGAGTCCGTGTCATGCACAGGCAAAGAAGAAAGGTCAGAGTCCCTAACAGTGCTGCAGCAATATGGTCGGTGCTTCTAGGCACAGGTAGAGAATGGCTGTGGCATCTCAGGCCCTTGGTAATGAACCAGTTGCCTCTCAACCTTTTTGACCAACCAAAGGAGGCCTTTCCCACACTCAGGCCATGAATTTCTATGTCTGGATTAGTTTGTTCACTGGGGAAGAGTCACCTGGAATCTATGAGCTGTGCTCAGAATGTTATGCAAATACTGCTAAATGGTCTTCTGTTGTGCTGTAAGTCACTGAAAGGGAAAGTTTTAAAAGGTAATTGGTAGGGAACTGTGGTGGTTTGGCCCTGGCTGGAGGCCAGATGCCCATGGAAGTCACTCCCATCTCTCCCTTTCTCAGCTGGACAGGGGAGAAAATATATATTGAGAGGCTTAGGAGTGGAGATGAGGACAGGGAGAGTTCATTCCACAATCAGCATCATGGGCAAAACAGACTTAATGGGGAATTAACTGCATCTGATTATTACCCTGATGTGCAAAGCCAAAATCCAAACTCACTAGCCTTGGTGAGTATGAAGCAGGTCTTCTTTATGGCAGCGCTGGGCACACAGGGGATCACTCCTCCTGTTGTGTGTGCTGTTCAAGACAAAGCTTCCTAACTTTAAACCAACTAGTTTTACATATTCATTCTATTTCTAAGTAAAGGCAGGGTTATACATGTAATTTCCAGTAAGTCATTTACATTGACACCTCCCAGATAGAGCATGCCCAGCAACGCTCAGGTAGTCTTCTGGTGGTTGTCAGGGATGAAGGCTGGATGTCTTCCTCTTGGTGAACTTTTTACCTCCTCTTTCAGTGCATGCTCTTTGTGTTTTTCTTCATGGTCTATAAGCATCACCCTGTTAAAACTAGTTTCAACTTCAAGCAGGACACACCTAAACAATTACAACATATTGCCTCTCCTTTAATTGGTTTCTAATTTACACTAGAGTGATGAGAGACATTATGCTATTCTACAAAATCATGTTAACTCGTTACTTCCTTATCTCTAAGGTTGTTCTGCTTCTGCAGTTCAACTATGCATCTCTTTTTTTTTATTAAAATAACTCTAAGGCTATATAAAATTGCTTAGTTTTATGCCAATTTCTTTATCTCAACCCAATCAAAATGGAGTAGGATAACAAGAAATAAACCCAAATCCTAAAACATGTTATGCCACTCCTCCCTTCTTCCTGGTGCACCCTCATTCCCCCCAAAAAACCTTTTCACTCAAACCCAAAACAAGAACTTCTGTTTTTATCATTTAAATGTATTTAAATAACGAATTTTCTTAAGTTTTCTCATAGAACATTCTTTATTTCATAAAAAGCTGCTGAATTCCATGTCCTGGGGCATGCTAAAGACACTTTTTCCCACAGATTATGGAAAATCTGGCCATAAAGGATGATAGAAATAGGGAAAATTCTTCTCCTGAGTAATCACTTTTCTGAGCTCTATCGTTGCCATTAGTGTGAATGCCTAGAAGCTGTTATTACATTATCTCCTAATAATTGTATGAAACTACAATCAGCATTTTTCACTTTTAGATATGTCAGTGTTATTGTTAAACATCCTTCACATTATCACCTCGAACAATTCATAACACTGAATTGCAGCCCTTTTATTAATATCTATTGCTTCCTGCAACTTTACAATAAAATTTGATGTATGCAGAACAGTTGATTTAAATGTTAATATGCTTTTGAGAGATGAGTACAAGTTAACGTTTCCCCATGAGAAGAGAATTCTGACTTCTAATATTTGCAGATAAATTGTGATTGCCTGTAAAAGTCTACAAGCATTACAGTTGTAGCCTGGAAGAGCAATAAATACAAAACTCTTTTTAGCATTTTGAAATGGTTGCTCCCTATCAGCAAATCAGAGTGTCACTCTTATGCTTCAGTGATTTGTGTGATAAGTATTGGGTCTCTCAGCTTACAGTGAGATACATCTTTGGCTCCTGCTGTGCCTCTGCTTTGCATCCCGCGTTCATCTGTGTGTGTCTGAATCCACAGCAGAGCGTGGGGCTCTTCCAGAGAAAACCACCCCCTGAACTCTTTGTGCCAGAGTGGAAGCCAGCATGTTCAAGCTGAATGGGCTTCTCTGGACTCCAGTTTGTGCAGTCTGAATTAGCTCACTTCCACTTTCCAGTCGACTGTCAGGCTTTAACATTTCCAAGCACATCTTTCCAATCAATGCATTAAACTTGGCTTTTGATTCTTAATGTGAGTACTTTTTTAGTTTGCCTAACTTTTATTTCTAGCACTCTTTAGTACTCTGGATTCCCCTCTGTTCCATTTAAAAACATATAGGGTGTATTTGCATTGTTCAGTGCTGTTGGAATGGACTCATCTGGCTTTCCAGGAAACTGAGGTTGGATGTTGAGCCTCAAGACAGGAACATAAGTGCAGACGCTTGTTTTCACTTTGTGTGTTCAGTCCTACTCTAAGTCTCCATCTTCTTCCAACAGAAGAGGGGTGGCCAGCAGGGACTGGGAGGGGACTGTCCCTCTCTACTCTGCCCTCTTGAGGCCCCAGCTGGAGTCCTGTGTCCAGAGCTGGGGTCCCCAATACAAGACAGATGTAGAACTGTTGGAGAGGGTTCAGAGGAGGCCACGAAGATGATCAGAGGGCTGGAGCACCTGCCCTACAAAGAGAGGCTGAGGGAGCTAGGCTTGTTCAGCCTGGAGAAGAGAAGGCTGCGGGGGGACCTCACTGCAGCCTGCCAGTCCCTGAAGGGAGCAGAGAAACAGGAGGGGAATCAACTTTTTAAAAGGGCAGACAATGGCAGGACAAGGGGGAATGGATTAAAGCTGAAGGAGGGAAGGTTTAAATTAGATATGAGGGGAAATTTTTTTACAGAGAGAGTGGTGAGGTGCTGGAACAGGCTGCCCACAGAGGTGGTGAATGCCCCATCCCTGGAGGTGTTCAAGGCCAGGTTGGATGGGGCCCTGGGCAACCTTGTGTAGATCCAGGCCTGAGGTTGGTGGCCCTGCCTGTGGCAGGGGGGTTGGAACTCTGTGATCCTTGGGGTCCCTTCCAACCCAGACCATTCTATAGTTCTATGATTCTTTGAGGGGTGGTGGATCTAAAATGAGTCTTTACTCTGGAGTACATTTCATCTTCATCCTTTGTCCCTCTCTGTCAATAGGGAAGTATTACTTGAGTAGCTGAGGTTCATTTTTACATTCTTTACAGCAGGTTCCAATTTACTGGTGTTTTGAGCTGAGCCTAACACATCACAGGAGCAGCATGAGATACAAGGAATTCCTTATTGCAGGGTACCTTGGCGAGATTTGAACCTGGGAGTACTGAGGATGAGATTTTTATAGGGAATTGAAATTCTGGCTTTTGGAAGATTATGAAGTAAGAGAAGGTGGTGTTCAGAAACTGCAGCTTGACCACCGCAGCAGGCTTGGTTTTCAAACAGCTGCAGCTGCTGAATGAAATTTCCTTGTCAAACCCACCAGCCCACGCAACGTGTGTAATGCAAAATGACAATGCTGTGGCTGCAAATGCCCTTTTTTGCTAATCCCACTGAGAAACATATGGGTTTGCCTCTTCTGCATTGTTCTTAGATGGGTTTCTATTAAATACACTTTCTGTGCTTTCCAAGGTATTATGAAAGGGACATTTTAATAAGCAAAGGGGTTTGTTTTCTTCCTGAGACATAGGAACACTGTAAGGATACAGGCAGTTTGTGGTGTGCTTTGACCTGTAGCTATACATAATTGCAACCTTTAAGTCTTTGCTTTGAACACACTCTATACAGAGCCAATTAACCTGATACCTTGGGTCAAGTTTAATACTCTGCATAGAGCTCTATGTACAGGGAAAACTACACTCCTCTCCTTTACCAGTCACTTAGGATTGGCAACAGTTTGTGCCAGGCGCCGTACGGGATTGGCAGCATGGTATCCATGCAGTCAGCTACTAGCATAGTCCATCTATTTTTGAATGTAATGCATTTCAGTTTTTCTGCATTTTGCAAATTCAAATCTGTGCCTGAAGTCAGTGTGTTCTCTTCCTTTGTCAGGCTTTTCAACGAAGTAACTACTGAGGGTTGTAGAGCTTTGTGTTTGTCCCTGAAGGAGGCCTGTGATTTCCCTTTGTTGCAGGCAAGAAGAAAAGGCAGAGACACTCCTGTTCCCCCCCCCAAGTGTGGGGAAGAGAATTTCATAGGGTTCTGAGAAAACTTTGCACTGTTCTCTCTGAGCACTTTCAGCGCCGGAGCCAAATGCTGGACTGGCTGTGAGACGTAAGGAGAGGTAGAGCTGGCAGAGGGGGGCGCTTCGGGTTCAGATGACTTCCCTGGGTCTTTTCTGGGACTGGCAGGCTGCCCTGCTACTTTGGGAAACGAGAAAAAAAAAAAAGACTCCAGTCCTCTGGGCTGTCAGATTGCTGTCTTTCACCAGTCTTGCACTGCACATACAAAGGTTCTTTAAAAAGGAAAGCCCCAAAAACCTTTCTACTGTGATCACTGCAAACTAAAATAAAATCATTCACATTGACTGTTCTAGTTTTGAAGCTCTTGATGAATAGCTGGAGGGCTTTACAGCAGCAGTTTTGAAGAGGTTAGTAAATTATCATGTTCCTTCCCTAGTACTATGTAACATAACATTTTCCACCACTTCATAATCTGTGTTGCCAGCACAAAATACTGTGATTTGGTTAATTTAGGAATTTATGACAAATGTAACTTTGTAATCTGTCTTTCACAATTGGTACTACAGCAGGAATGGTGTTCTCTAACAACAGGGATGTCTGTAATACTGAAAAATGCTGGTGCTGCCAGAGAAATTAGGATAGCTGCTTTAGGTCATGCAAGAAACTAAAAAAGAAACAGGGATCTGCCTCAAGTCCCAAAGTGTTCAGCTGTTCTGAGCCCTCAGTGACCATCTCACTGCAGTTTGTGACAAATACAAGTATTTGCCATCCTAAGAGGTGGTTCAAGGGATCAGTCTGCTGCCATCCGTGATTGCGTAACGTACTTCCCAATGGAGAAGTGAACAAACAGAATTTTTAAAAGGATGTTATTAAAGAGAATTTCATGTCATTTTTTTACATAAAACATTTATTGAGGTTGCTGAGTGTATGTGACAGATGGTGCTCTTATGTCACATCCTATCTTTCATTTTGTTTTGGAACATGCAAATCTTCCATGCATGCGTAATTGCATTACAACATTGTAGGGTTTTTTTTTGTGTACTCACTGAAACATAAAGGAATAGTCCAATATGAGATCTCCAATGGGGGTTGTGCTAGCAGTGCCATTAGACTCTTTGCTTTGGTGTTAAGTGCTGGCTAACTAGTGTGTTTTATGATTTTTGCCTTCTTTAGGTAAATTTCAAATATAAAGGAAAAAGTGAGAAGTTGTTATCATTTCATTAATCTGCTGAGTGCATTCAGGAGAGAGACATCCTCAGAGAGGTGATGTTCAAAATAATGTTTTTTGCTTCACATTCTGAAGCATATAAGATGAGTAGTTCCCTCACAATGAAAAAAGGCAGATACATGCAGGTGAACTTCCCAGCATGAGTACTCTTCAGATGCCAATGCCTTAACGTTTTATGATGGAAGTCAAGTATTTATATGAAGTCAGTCAAGTATCTGATTGAAATAAAGAAAATATTTTCATTTTCACTCTATGTGGCATTACTTTTGCCCTTTCAGTTAACTGGAGAATGAACTTGAGCCTGACTTAAATGAAATTCTGTTTTATGTATATGGCACCCTGAATATCTACTTCTGTCTCTTTTATTCCTGGACTAGTGGATGGAGCATGCTGGACTTTGCTGTTACCCTTGGCTTACATTGAGCAAATTTGTCCATTGTATCCCTTTTTTAACTGAAGGGTTTTTTGGAAGAAATGTAGAGATTATCTCTGTATGAATTGGGAAACAAGAAATGCACATGAGACATACAGAATATGCAAAGCCAACAGGCTGGTAATGTTGCCAGAGTTTTTGAGTCTTATCCCACTTCTAATACTTCTACTGATGACTCTTGAGGCTTCCTTGTTATTTGTATGTAGACATTCTTCCCTTTAAATAGAATTAACTTTAATGAAAACAGAATGTCTTTCCTTATAACCTAAAAAAGAAAAAGGGATCACTTAAACCAAGACTAACATTTCCACTCAATGCATTGTCAGTCACTAAGTGCTTTACAACCTTTAATGCTATTATAGTTGCAGAAATTACTTTATACCTTCTTTTATTGCCTTTTGAGCACAGTTTTCAAAAATGTAATTGACTGAATAGCTGTCCATTGCTGCTCTGGCTTGTGTAGATCAAGGGAATTCACGCTGCTGGGTGTCAGCTAACTGTATTGATATGCTGTTGGTTGATAAATAAGTGCTGAATATGACTGATTCTGGTCTGGGTTTGCAATGGAGTCCTAAGCATCACATTTGGTTCTTTAGAACATTGATCAAGCAAACTCATATTATTTTGTGTGTGTGTGTATTCTGTGCATTTGAAAATCAGTTAACCTTCCAGCACTGTGTAATCTGTCAGTAGCATTTGTAATTTCTTACATATTTCTTGCAATTTTTCTTCTAATTTCAATGGGCAATGGGGGAGGAAGAAAACAAGAAACTGGGCAGAGAAAGGCAAACCTTGTGGGGAGGGAGGGAGCAATAGCAGTTACAGGAATTTATAGCAAAATAAGCAGGACTGGTGCTACACAGTGCAGTTTCTCAACGAACCGCACAACAGACATATAGCCAAAGCTGGATCATCCCCAAGCTGCATGTCCTGGAGCCATGCTCTCATCCCCCACCTGCCCAGCTTTATGCTGACCATGTTGTCATGGTATGGAATACCCCTTGGTTAGTTTGGGTCAGCTTCCTGGGTGCCCCCTGCTTTCTCATTAGCAGGGCAGCATGAAAAGGCCGTGACTGCCCAGCAGCAACGAAAACATCTGTGTGTTATCAGCACTGCTCTCATCCTGACTCCCAAACACAGCGCTGCACCAGCTGCCAGAAAGAAAACTAACAGAACAACTCCTTATGCTGTATCAAGAGAAAAAAACCATTTTTTTTCACTTTAGTAGCATATAAAGGTGATGTGAGTAAAATTACACAGATTCACAGATTCACAGAACTGTAGGGGTTGGAAGGGACCTCCAGAGATCAGGGTGTTCACCCCTCCTGCCAAAGCAGGGTCCCTAGGACAGGTCACACAGGGAGGTGTCCAGACGGGTCTGGAATCTCCAGAGAAGGAGACTCCACACCTCCCTGGGCAGCCTGTCCCAGGGCTCTGGCACCCTCACTGGGAAAAAGTTCTTCCCCATATTGGTGTGGAACTTCCTGTGCTCCAACTTGAGGCCATTGCCCCTTGTCCTGTCCCCACAGACCACTGAAAAGAGGCTGGCCATTTCCCCCTGTGTCCCACACTTCAGATATTGATCAACATTGATCAGATCCCCTCTCAGTCTTCTTTTCTCAGGGCTCAACAGTCCCAGCTCACTCAGCCTTTCCTCAGAGGGGAGATGCTCCAGTCTCTTAATCACCTTCGTAGCCCTTTGCTGGACTCTATCCAGCAGATCCCTCTTTGACCAAAACCTGCCTAAAGGAACCGAGAAGGGGACGTGTGTGTATCATAGAATGGCAAGGGTTGGAAGGGACCCCAAGGATCATAGAGCTCCAACCCCTTCTGCCACAGGCAGGGCCACCAACCTCAGACCTGGATCTACACAAGATTGGCCAGGGCCCCATCCAACCTGGCCTTGAACACCTCCAGGGACAGGGCATCCAGCCCCTTTCTGGGCAGCCTGTTCCAGCACCTCACCACTCTCTCTGTAAAGAACTCCCCCCTAATATCCAATCTAAACCTTCCCTCCTTCAGCTTTAATCCATTCCCCTTGTCCTGCCATTATCTGCCCTTTTAAAAAGCTGATTCCCCTCCTGTTTCTCTGCTCCCTTCAGGGACTGGAAGGCTGCAATGAGGTCTCCCCGCAGCCTTCTCTTCTCCAGGCTGAACAAGCCCAGCTCCCTCAGCCTCTCTTTGTAGGGCAGGTGCTCCAGCCCTCTGAGCATCTTTGTGGCCTCCTCTGAACCCTCTATCAACTTCTGTAT
Organism: Laterallus jamaicensis coturniculus; assembly: GCA_022605575.1. Taxonomy (NCBI): domain Eukaryota; kingdom Metazoa; phylum Chordata; class Aves; order Gruiformes; family Rallidae; genus Laterallus; species Laterallus jamaicensis. Next base: position 168,501 of record JAKCOX010000021.1, read on the forward strand.
CATGTGTAATAGCCACAATGCACTGTATAATAATTGATGGTTGCTGTCAAACAGGTGATAGGATGAGATGAGTAGCATGTGATTTATTTCATGCAACAACTTTTTACTTGATTTCCCTTACTTACAGTGTACATTACATAGTTTTAAATGATGGAAGATGAATAATGTCACTGTTCCTTTTTAGCTTGGAGCATGGCTTGGTAAGCCACAGCATGCCTTTTCATTAAGCTAAATAGTAGTTGTGTTCTGAGAAACAGGCCAGTTAAAGGCCTTTTGTTCCAGTTGCACCTCAGAAAAGTGTATATTTTGTGCAAGTCTCTAATTGCTCCTTTCTGCCTAGTTTATCTAAACCATTTCTAGTGTAGTTGCTTTTGCCATAGCCACTCTCTGACAATGTGCTAGTGGTGTAAAAAGCCAGTAAGAGGTTTGTAACAGCCACAAACTTGTCTGTAGACCTTCTGATTTCTTTTCAACTAGGACTTGAAGTTTAAGTTAACTCATTGCCAGGTAATTAACATAATACTTGTTAGTAGCTAAAGGAGATCAACTAATGAAGGTATATGCTGTAGTGTCAACAGTTTTACAATTCCATTATGGTGTGAGCCTTGTGACTTTCAGCATTATGTGTCAGTGTCTCCTTCAGCTGACATATTTGCCTTGATTGAGTAAGTCTCGAATAATGTTCAGGTTCTTTTCAACTGTTTTGAATACTTTATTTTCTATTTCCTGTTACTCTTTCTTCCCAAAATAATAACACACAAGGAAGACCTTTCCCCCCTTCCTTTATATGAATGCATTTTTCTTTTGTGTATTCAATGATAGATTATTTGCAAGAGCAATGTTAATTCCTTGAGCAGTTAGGATACAATGTGGTGCTGAGTTAACTTGCTACCAAATGATGGTTTTCTGATTGACTTTCTGAAATGGGAGTTCTGTGCCCTAGCAGCTGGATGCTTATATCACAAAATTTTGGTCTTTTTGTTTCTAATTATCAGCTCAATTCTTAGGCTTTTTTAAAAGGGCCAGGCCAGAAAGAGACTGTGGGGCCTTTAACTCCTGTCAGTCAGTGAAGTTCCCTAAAGATCACGTAAGTTCCTGGGTACCAGCCTGTAATGTACCAGCACCAAAGTGTGTGTGCAGAGCGCATTCACAGGATTGGCAACAGTTTGACCTGCTTGATGGGAAGTTACGCTGTCCAGCAGTTTTTAGAAGGAATAAATATTGTAGAAGGCCCCTCCTCTCCTCCTGTCTCCTCTCAATTTAAATGAAATTAATCTGGCTTTCTGGCCTCAGTGACCTGAACTTTGTATACCATGCTTTTTGGGAAGAACATAAATTTTGGCTACCTGTGCAGCATAATTGTAATGCTTCTTGGACACAGGCGATTGCTGCAAACACAACATGTAACAAGAAATCAGACAGTGATGTGTAGAAGGCAGTTAGTACAGCAACATCCTGTAATGACAGACTGCAAGAACAATGCTGTGTAGTAAAATAGAGGTTTGGAGTTCTGGGTGTTTTTTCACTCAGATCCTGAGAGCTTCCTTGTGCTTCCACCTTCCATAGATGTGCATCGTTAGATGTGATACCTTTTGGCCTCCTGTGCATCTGCCTTAACAGAGAACAGCAGATGGTGTCTGTCAGGTCAGAGCAGGAGCAAGAGGCCTGATTCTTCTACAGAGTAGCTAGATTTCTAAACTAATTTTCAAGTCCTTAATGGTGTTTTTTAACAAGACTTGATCTCTTGTTTGTTCTGCCCATTCTTAATGGTAAAACTACACAGATAGTTTTATGATATTCTTCTGTCATAAGAAAAAAATCATTTCTTTATGCAGATATGAAGGTGTTTCTCTCCCCCTGCCCCCATTAGTCTTGTCCATAAACTTCAGAGGTGTAGAGGGAATTGCAAAACAACTAAGGAGGCAATAATAAAAGTGCAGGTATGCTAGTTATGATTTCTTAGCCTATGTGATAATGTATCACTGAACTACAGCTCCAATCTGTTGGTGTGTTCAGGGGCTTGATTAGAGCTCTTATCCACAGACATCAGTGTCTTTCAGGGTTTGAAAATGAAGAGAGTAAATGCTCTGGAAAGGAGGTGAAGGATTGTCAGGGAAGGCAGCAGGCCTGCTAGTGGCCTAGCTCTCTTCTCCCAAGACATAGGCCCTGACAATATTCTTCTGTTCCCATGAGACAGGAAAAGTTACACATGCTGAGAGGATCTTAATAATCACATTCTCAAAACACAGCAGCCTTGTTGATAGGTGTACACCCTACCTGATACCAAGAAGCAGGTATGGGAAGGTATTTGGGAGTAACGGAACATGTCAGGAACCAACCATGACAAGAGGGTCAAAACAGCAGGTGTGCGGATACTTTTAGGTATTAAAGGTAAAGTAAGGATGTTTAGCTATAAGATAGGCTTATCAGAACTCGTTATAGTTACTAACCAATCAATATGGTGTGAACAGTGGTGTAACCAATTAGCAGTTTTTTAGCTTGCCACGTTTGCAGTAAGAAAGGTATAGAATCTGTGTGATTTCACCTAATAAAGTGGCTTCACCTAAAATTCATATCGAATTGTGTGTTGCGCTCTGCTGGATACCACAAAGGTTCCTTTGCTGCAGTTAAGGCAGGAAGCTATATGGGGAGGGAAAAGAAGGGGCAAGTGGAGACTAAGTCCCTAGAAAATGTGAGTTGTGAAGCAGCTATCTTTGTATATAGGAAGAAATTTGAGAAATTCAGGCCCAGAGAGTAGAAGGCGGCTCTAATTTTATACTTCCTCTTCTATATGTAGCTTCCAGTTGATTCTTCAAGGCCTGGTGTTTCTGTTGGGGAATAGTTGGGTCCCTTGATAAATCAAATGGATCAGTATGCCAAGTGTTCTTTTTCCTAATAGTCCTAACCCATCTGTTTTATTTTGGTGTTTTTTAGCTGTATCTTGTTGGAGGATCCTTTGGACTCCGTGAATTTGCTCAAATTAGATATGATGTCCACAAACTACATGGCAAGGTAGTTGCAATTATTTTCTTTTTTTTCCTTTTTATTTAGTTTTGCACATGTACTGTCTTCTAAAAGGTTGATAGGACAAGCAAACTATTGGCATTGGGGATTTGCCTGTTACCACTGCACTCTGGGCTACAATTGAGGTTCTTAGGCAGTGAGTAGTGTGGGTAACAGTAAAGGGGCTGACATGATGGCGAATCCTTCTACTATTTGTGGAATGGATTGACATAAATAATAGAGAAACTTTGTTGCTTTGGTTGATTATAAGTGGCAATTCTGAATCCCAAGAAGGAAGTGGTTATTACCAAAATACTGTATCCTACCTAAATAAGATATGAAGAAAACTGTTTCAAACAGTACTTGGCCAATGAGTGTATCTTTAAAGTGAGATGATTTTTGGAGCTTGGCTTTGCATTGACTGAGATAAGCAGAAACCTTTAACACTGTGCTACATCCTATTTGTGTGAAACAAATAAGAGCTGGTCTTTACTTGGTATGCCAAGAAGTTGTATATGGAAGAAGCCTTTCTTTAAATGAACTGAAAATCTTCTGAATGAGGGAAATAGCTGTTCACACCTCCAGGTGTAAACTAGTGTGCCACTAGTTCCAAATAGTATCTGAACAGAGCATGTCAGTTCAGCAGAAAGCAGAATTGGGTGGCTTTCCCTAACTTTGTAATATGCAAGTCTGCCATTGCAATGCAGAGAGGCTTTCTGGTTGCAGTGGTGCTGACTTGCAGGTGGCATGAAGCTATTTTAAAGACTATATGGCACTTCATAAGAAAAAAAAAACAAAAGATGTGTAAGATACTGGACAACATAGCTTTCTACTGTGGTCAAGTCTTTGAGATCCTGAGCTGTTGAGACCCCCTTGTTTTGTCTTAGATACTTGTGGGCCATCTAAATGACTTGAATCATTCCTCACTGTTCCTTGTGTTGCATACCTAGCTGCGGCCTTTGAAGAACCACATGGCCCATTCCTGCTCAGTCCCATATTTGCCATAGCCCACAGGCTAGGGAGAGTAATCTTACTAGCCTTTTCTCTCATGCTGTCTTCTGGGTAGCTATTTTTTGTCAGTCCTGGGCTTTTAGAACCAATGGGAGCCTTTTAAGTTTTTCTCCAGCCAGATGGGGATCACAACAGGGGCAAGAATTTGCCTGTTGTGTTTCTGTCAGGTTTTTGGTCAGAATCATACTTGGTGAATTACCATTGGCCTCCATGATCTGCACTGTGACTGCAGCACAGGGAGAAAAACCTGATAATAGTTGTGCTTGTTCAGATCTATGTGGCTCCTTGTCCCAGCAGTTATAATCAAGTGAAGCATCATTGAATTAGACAGTAGAACATGAAAGCTCTGAGGGGAAGCTACTACACCCTGGAGTTCTTAAGCTCTGAAAAGCTAAAAGAGGACATCTGGATTCTGCTCTGATCAGTATTACTTAAGGCTGCAGGATCTCTTTTGTGTTTTCTTTTTCTTTTCATTATGGTTTTATTTAGGAATAGATGAAATTTAGATAAAGAACAGTGCAGTTGCTTGAGAACTAACACCACCAATTTGGGGCTCATTTCTAGACAGAAAAATCAAAGCAATGTGTTTCATTAGTTTTTGTTTCTATGTCTGTAAAAAGAGAGTTAAGAACCATTCTAATTCATTGAAAATATGTCAGAAGAGATTAGAATGTATTTTAACTGATAAAGAGAAACAAACCTAGTTTAAAACGTACATGAAACTCAGGAAAAGAACATTAAGTAATTTAAAAATGCTGACAAAACTCCTGATGCTTAGAACATATCTTTAATTTCTCCCTGGTTATAATGGTTTTGGGTTGGAGTAAAATATGCTTTTCTCATATAGCATAATCCTTATCAGAACAGGACAAGCACACCTTTTGGGGGGCTTCAGCAGTTACACACAAATTGCAGGAGGCAATAAAACAAGTAGGGGGTTTTTTTGTTACCATTTATCCTTTTGAATTTAATAACACTTTTCTTATAGGGAACTCTTTGAAGACTTTCACAGAATTTAAGTGAATTAAGCTTCATAGCCTTACTGTCAGAAAAGGCAGTATTATTATTTCCATTTTACTGCTGAAAAAATGGAGGTTGCAAGAAGTTAAGCAACCTGTCCAGAAGTAGGCTAGGATTTGTAGGACCTGTGTGCCTATCTTTTTTGATCATGTTTTAAGGATGTACCTTTTTGTAAGCATGACTCTGAAACCTATTTTCCTGGTAATTCAGGTGCTAGATAGACAGAACTTAGCCCTTTCATGGTAGATCTCCATTACATTTCAAATACTAAACTACAATCCCTTTATCCTTTTTGTTTTCTCAGTCTAACCATTCTCGTGGTGTGGAGAGGGAAGCCACATTATTTGGCAGGTTCTCAGGTGACAGTGATATTTCAAAGGAAGTGTTATGGTATAACTAGTGACTAGTAAAGGGCTCAGTACAGAACACCCTGTTTAAAAGCAGTCACCTAGATCACAGAAGCTGTAGGATGAACAGTTTACTGCTACAGCTAACCAAACATTATCGCACCAACTTAAGTGCAGCTTTGTCACCTGGGAAGGAATAACGGCTTGTATCAGTACAGGCTGGGGGTGACCTGCTGGAGAGGAGCTCTGTGGAGAAGGACCTGGGGGTCCTGGTGGGTGCGAGGTTGGCCATGAGCCAACAGTGTGCCCTGGTGGCTAAGAGAGTCAATGGGATCCTGGGGTGCATCAGGAGGAGTGTGGCCAGCAGGTCGAAGAAGGTGATCCTCCCCCTCTACTCTGCCCTGGTCAGGCCCAGTGTGACCAGTTCTGGGCTCCCTGGTATAACAAAGACAGGGATCTCCTGGAGAGAGTCCAGCAGAGGCTACAAAGATTATAAAGGGCCTGGAGCATCTCCCCTATGAGGAAAGGCTGGGAGAGCTGGGGCTGTTCAGCCTGGAGAAAAGAAGACTGAGGGGGGACCTAATCAATGTTTATAAATATCTTAAGTATGGGGTGCAGGGGGAATTGGCCAGCCCCTTTTCAGTGGTCTGTGGGGACAGGACAAGGGGCAATGGCTGCAAGTTGGAGCACAGGAAGTTCCGCACCAACATGCGGAGGAACTTTTTCCCAGTGAGGGTGCCAGAGCCCTGGGACAGGCTGCCCAGGGAGGTGGTGGAGTCTCCTTCTCTGGAGATATTCAAGACCCCTCTGGACACCTATCTGTGCAGTATGAGCTGGGGAGCTGCTTTGGCAGGGGGGTTGGACCCGATGATCTCTCGAGGTCCCTTCCAACCCCTGTGATTCTGTGATTCTTCAGGACAGTAATTCAGATCCTTAGCACAGCAGCTGCTTAAATGCACTTCCTAGCAGAAAGAGAAGGCTCAAAAGAACACATAAACTCAGAATCTGGTTCTTCTGCCAGTGTGGTGCTTGAGGAGGCTTCTGCCACTGCTTCCAGAGACCTCCGCTGCATAGCTTCTCCCAGATTGCTGCAGCATGCAGCCCGGGCTGCAGAATTGAGCTTTGTAGAGCTAAGGAAGAGAGCAGCAGCCTCTGGAGACTCTACGATGATCACACTGAATATAAAAAATAAGAAGGTAAAAAGAAAGAGATCTGTTTTAAGAACATTGGTCACTCTTTAGTTTCAGTGACTATGGGGTTAACTGTGACTCTATTCTTGTGGCTTAATGAGCAAAAGCTGCACTAGTGATAATGCCTGTGTTATTGTCAAACTGGCTTTTGAAGAATGTTCTTTTATAAAGGAATGGAAATTCCACAGAAAGTGGTGGTTTGGACTTTGGAGTGAGTGTGATTTATGGTTTGGTGGTGATGCATCCAGCTGGGGCTAGGATGGGGGTTTGGGGAGAGACAGAGCCTAGAGCAGTAGCTGGAGTGGGGCTGAGGAGGGCCTGCAAAAGGAAATCTGTCCTCTTGTTCATTTGTGCTGCTGCTTGGGCTCTTGGGTAAAAGCAAAAAAAACCCGGTTTGGGTGCACCTTAAGTTCCTCAGGATGCCTGAATCAGTCACTGAATGTTCTGTTTTTAAAGTGAACTTACACTGAGACTGTTGCTGATGTAAATGTCTGTTTATGCTAGTCAGAACCCGCCTGAAACTAATCAAGGACTTGCCCATTATCTGTTGTTGCCAAAATGTCCATTAATAGATAAATCATTAGGTTGGATAATTGGTTCTTTTCTGTGAAGAATTTATGCAAATCAAAATTGCTTATAGAATCCCAGGTATGCTTACAGGAGAGTCATGTGGAGTTAATGGAGTAGAAAAGAGAAGGTTGTATAGGTATTGTTCCAAACCCCTTTATTCTCAAATGGGAAACTAGGCCCTTTCTTGTCTTACTTCTTGTCATGTATGTCATTAAATAGAGATGCTCATTTAAGGAGGGTTTTTTACAGAAAATGTTTCAAGTATGCAAGAATACATTATTTTTATTTACTGTGTGCCTATTATTGTCATTCAAGGCATGGCAGAGACTTACTGATTCAGATCTAATTTTGGATGTAGGAATCTTGGACTTCTGGAATAGTCTATACTATTGGCTGATAGTTACTGTAGGGGGTTAAAGAGAAGCAACATTTTAACTACCTGAGAAAATCTAGGCTTTTAGCCCATTAGCAAACCATTAGGCTAATAAAATAAATAGTGTTTAATGAATAAAAGAGAGTTTGTAAGCTCCCAAAAACGCTTTGTTGAAGAAATACTGTTGTAAGGCAGGTTCTCAGAGTATGAGGAGGGGATAGGACTGAGCAGGTTCCTCCAGAGTAACAGTAGAAGCACTTCTAGGAGTGTTGAAATCTCTTAAGTCGTTTTGTCAATAAACAAAACATCAATTAGCCTTTGAAGTCTGCAAATAGTTCCTGCCGTGGATTAGGGGCGACAGCATTACTATACAGACCTCCTCAGTGTTTACAAATCCACTTGGCTTTTCCTCTTGGCAAAGTGAGTCCATCCCAAAAGTAAAATGCTAAGAAATGAGAAGAATGTTTTCTGTCTTACTGAAGGAGAAAGTAGAGGCAGTCAAGAGACAAAATGACAGAAGTTCAATCTTTTCTGCTACATGAGGTTTATCCTTGAATCTGCTGTTGTGCATTAATATGACCATAATATATGACCATTGATTGGCACTCCAAAGGTTAAAATCCAATTGAAAATGGAAATACCTGATCTGGTCTTCCACAAGACAGTTCCTCTATTAGCAGGAAAAATGTAAACCTGGAAGGAGTATTACAGGAGTGGTGGTGATGTGAAGCATACTCATTAGTAAGTGTGTTGGCTTTCTTTATGCAGATTGAGTAGTTTGCTTTGAAAATTTATGTACAGGGAATAGCAGTATTTTGAGCTCCTTACTAATGAGTTTGACCAACTGAGTGGCATGTAATTGCCCATGAAACATTGTTTATAGACACCTGCAAGTTGTTAGTGTTGCTATTGTTAATTCTCATTTATTGCATTTACTAGGTGTCTTGGAAGTCCTAACTGTCCTGGCTTTGGCAGGGATGGAGTTAGTTTTCTCTCTAGCAGCTGGTGGATGCTGTGTTTGGGAGTCAGGATGAGAGCAGCGCTGGTAACACACTGATGCTTTAGTTGTTGCCAAGCAGTCAAGGACTTTTCAGTTGTTCCTAGCACCCTGCTAATGAGAAGGCAGGGAGCACCCATGAAGCTGAGAGGGGACACAGCCAGGACAGGTGACCCAAACTAACCAAAGGGGTATTCCATACCATGACATCATGCTCAGCATAAGCAGGGGCTGGCAAGAGAGCAACACACGCTTCCAGGGTGTGCAGTTTGGGCACGGTCTGGCTTCAGGATGGCTCTGAGCTGTGCAGTCTGAGTTGTGTGGTTCGGTGAGAAACTGCATTGTGTGTCACCAGTTTTGTATGTTTTGCTATAAAGTCCTGGTTTTGTTATTGATCCCTGTCTTTGCTATCCCAAAAATCTGTCCTTATCCCACAAGGTTTGCCTTTGGCTTTCCCACCACGCTCCCCCAGAGAGAGCTGCTGCATGGTCTTTAGCTGCCGGCTGGGGCAAAACCAGAACACTAACTCAAGAAATTATATAGCTGTGAGGATCTCAGCTTTTATTCTATAATACTTGACCTGGAAGTTGAGAAGAAGAGCACATATGGTATGTGGAGGATTATTCTGGAAGCCTTGTTGTCCTTTGAGAAATAAAAGAATGAGGAGTGGAAGAGAAAAGAAGGCCAATATGGTACTTGACACTGACATTTTACTGGTTTATAGCTGTCCTCATAACTGGGCTTGAAAGTGGTTTGAGTGTGTTGATTGTCTGGTTGGTTGTACTCATTACAGTTTTAAAATATTGTTGCTGTGTCCCTGGTGTTCACCTTTAACATTGTGTCTTGAAGCTCATGAATGGGTTCAGGGGACCCTCAGCAGCATGTGATTTAAATAACTTCCACTGGTCTCATTGTAATTGGATTTCCATCTTGTTCAGATTCCTGCTCCAGTTGCCTCCTTTACCACAGAGCTCCTCTCTGCCTATGAGCAAGTCATTGAATTTGGAGAGTCTCACTTCCTTCGTCTGTAAAAGGGAGATAATTAATGCTGCTCTACTTTACACAGGGAACAGGAAAGTTAATTAATTCAAACAGAAGGAATTATTTTCATACAAATGAGTATTTAAAACAAAAAAATGTCCTCAGGTGAGATTCATTAATTCAGGTGTTTTGGGTCAGGGTGAAATAGTGCAGGAGGAAACAGGAGTAGAGGATTAACCACTTTCCATGAAGCCTTTATATAACAAGAATATGTAACTGGCATTTGCCTCTGGAAGGTCCAGGAAATCAATCCAGTGTTTTCTCATTATTATAAGTGGATAGTTGAGTAGTAAGTGGTATCTGCATATCAAAATACTTTTGTGTTGCAGTCAGAACATTGCTCTGGTTCACAGGTGTACTGCAGTTTGTTTCAAACCCTTGTGTGGAGTTGGTGGCAGCTGCAGCAGTACAGTGTTTAAATGAAGTTTCAACATCTACCTGAAAAGGAGAATAAATTTGCAGCTGACTGGACAAGATTACGTGGAGTTGCTGGCTGGCACATTCATATTGCTGTTATTAAGTTGATCTGTTATCTCAGGTATGTCTACAGGAGTTGAACACATAGGGGTTTCAAAGGAGTATTCTAGATAGGCCAAGTCATTGTGATTGGACTGGACAAGCACAGGGAGTAGTTTTTCCTAATGATAACTAATGGACTTAAATCTATTGTTGCCAGCCCAGGTCGTGTCGTGCTCTCGGTTATCTTGTGTATTCTACAGGCATTTTGCTTGGTTTCGTTCCAGATGGACTTACACTCATTCTCTAGAACCCCTGCCAATGCCAAAGTCAGCTTAAATTAGCACCATTATTACTAAAAACACTATGAATGGGTTGGTTAATTGCATTATTGCAGTTAAGGGGGTGAAATTTAAACGCTCATCTAAATCTAAATGTATGTCTGTGGTGCTGTTCACCAAGTTGGGGATTCATCTTGCTCATGTTTCCATTGTGTTCAGTGAAATGCCTGGTTTGAGATATCTACATGGACTGCCTGGATAGCTGGTTTGAGAGAGAAATGCCCCCATTATGTGCTTCATTCAACTTTAAAATAGACGCTTGAGGAAGATGTTCTGCTTTGAACGATGAAAGAGTAGAGAGGAGATTGAGTTTAACACTTTATTGGTGCCACATTTCAGTGAGACAATGAGTATCATCATCAGTGTTAGAGTATATTACTTAATTTGACCAGGGAATGGTAGGTAAGATAAACCTCAGCCTCATTTCAACTGTAGATGAGTTAGCTTTTTGGACACGTACCTTAAAGTGAGTTTTCTTTTCTCTAGAAGTATTCATCTCTCTTCAGATGACTGCTGGAGGAGCCTAAATAGAGACTTTAGGCTTCAAGTCAAAAGTTTAGATGGCTAAAATCAGGTGAGATGAAGCCCACCTTAAATATTCGTTCCCTGGAGGTTCACTGGCAAACAAGAAGATGGCATGAAGGTAGAGGAACTCTTATTTATTGTGTCTGAGGTGTTCTGTGATTCTAGAGAGTTGCCTCTGTGATTTCATAGGAGGTTGTATTACAAGGATCCTGTTTGATTTGTGTGAACAAAATCAAATCAAAGTATCTTTAATTAGTGTCTGGTGGAATTTATTGGATGTGAACGGTACCTGTTCTGAACTTGTCAGCAAGGGGATCTGGAATCATAGAATCATAGAATTGGAGGCTGCTGCTCTCTTCCTTAGCTCTACAAAGCTCAATTCTGCAGCCGGGGCTGCATGCTGCAGCAATCTGGGAGAAGCTATGCAGTGGAGGTCTCTGGAAGCAGTGGCAGAAGCCTCCTCAAGCACCACACTGGCAGAAGAACCAGATTCTGAGTTTATGTGTTCTTTTGAGCCTTCTCTTTCTGCTAGGAAGTGCATTTAAGCAGCTGCTGTGCTAAGGATCTGAATTACTGTCCTGAAGAATCACAGAATCACAGGGGTTGGAAGGGACCTCGAGAGATCATCGGGTCCAACCCCCCTGCCAAAGCAGCTCCCCAGCTCATACTGCACAGATAGGCGTCCAGACAGGTCTTGAATATCTCCAGAGAAGGAGACTCCACCACCTCCCTGGGCAGCCTGTCCCAGGGCTCTGGCACCCTCACTGGGAAAAAGTTCCTCCCCATGTTGGTGCGGAACTTCCTGTGCTCCAGCTTACAGCCATTGCCCCTTGTCCTGTCTCCACAGACCACAGAAAAGGGGCTGGCTGATTCCCCCTGCATCTCCTGCATCTCCTGCTTCAGATAATTATAGACTTTAATTAGGTCCCCCCTTAGTCTTCTCTTCTCAAAGCTGCAGAGTCCCAACTTACTCAGCCTGGCCTCATAGGATAGATGCTCCAGGCCCCTAATCATCTTCGTAGCCCGTTCATTTTAGTATTTGTCACTGAACTTGGAAGTCTTCTCATATTGTCTTTTAGCATTTATTTATTTACAAATGCATCTTCATGCATTTAATTGATTTCAGTAAGCTGATTACACAAGTGTAGTGTTGTGATTATTGTATTCTTAAGCAGGTCAGATTGACCTGAGTCTCAAGTCTAATGAAGACAAACTTTGGCTAATTTCCTTGTGTAAGTAGATTTAGTTGATTTTCAAAGACTAAATTCATTAACAACCTTGGACCTAGGTCCTCCAGAATTTAAGACAATAATACACTGAAATCTTGTTTGGTGCTTTAGAGAATGTGAGAGATGTACATTTATGATTGCTTATAGGAAAGAGAGATCTTTGTCAGTCATTTATCTTAACGTAATGAAGCGCATTTTGGTAAATTAAAGCAGACCTTGCTTTTAAGCATGGCCTACTTAGTGGAGGGTTGTAGAATTGGATGTGAAGTGAGGCAGCCTGGCTCCTGATTGATGGCTAAGCAGATGCCCTTATAATGTCTTTGTTACTGTTGGCAGGGTGAATTTGGAACTTGTTCTGTCTTTTGACCATGGTTCAGAATCATCCAAGGTAGTAATTTCAGTCCTGCAATATGGCACAGAAATGAAAGGGCAGCAGAGCTTTTCATATTCTATATTTTGGTGGTACCAGATGTTCAGGCATCAGTTTTCTTTCATGTTTCAGTTCAGTTCAGAGGGTTTGTATGGAAATGAGCTCTTTATCCATGCTATTCCTGAAGATTTTGAGGTTCAGCTGCTAGTGTTAGGTTCATGGTTTTGCATTGATTCCAGCAAAAACGAATCCATTTTGCTTCAGCTCAGATGACTTACCCACTTATTCTCTAAAAAGCTGCATACTGAATTCACCCTCATACCAGACAGAGGTGTATGTTTTCGTTTTCCAGTTCAGCATATTAACCACCACTTTTCTGTAAAAGGTGAATAGGAAATCAGTCTGGGATTCAGAAAGACTTTTGTTGCCCTATTCTGAGGCTGAAACTATGTCTGTGCTTTTGAATGGTTTCCAGTGATTGGATCCACTTAGAGCCACTGATTATTGTCCCCCAAGCCAGCTTAAAGCACTGTCAGACAACCTAGAAAGAAGGAATTGCCCATATCAGCTCTTTCATCCCATATTGTATGAAGATTTAAAAAAAATAAAAATAGTCCAAGGCCATCTAGCCTGTTCTGATGAAACCAGGAGACCTGTCAATATGAGAAGACTTCTATTAATAACCTGAAATAGATACAAGCTCTCAAAATAACAATATACTTTTTAAAAGTCAGGACACAGCCATGGTACATCTGGATATGATGATGTTGATATTAGTAATACAGAGATTATTTTGGTAATACCTGTTCTTGCTGATGAAGAATTAAAATTATACTAATTTTTAAATTTGAAATGCCTGTTTTTAAAATTAACATTTAGTTTCAGTCTTGTAATATTGTGCCAGTATGGTTTTTTGCTGATGGATATGAAAATGTATTGTTAATGATGCTGAATTTGGCTAGAGAACCTAAATAGTAATGTTCAGGATTTCCATGGTAAAATGTTTCAATGAACCCCTGTCAGGTTTTTTTTTAATACCTTTTTTTCAGGAAGAAAAGCCCTTCCCTATCAGTTGCCATGTTTGCAGTGGTTACTGCTGCTGTAGAAATCACACCCATACTAGGATGTCATGCTATATCCTGCACATAAGGATACATTAATCATAGACTCATAGAATGTGTAAGGTTTGAAGGGACCTTTAGAGATCATCTGGTCCAACCCCCTGCAGTGAGCAGGGACATCTTCACTAGTTCAGGTTGCTCAGAGCCCCACCAAGCCTGACCTTGAATGTCTCCAGGGATGGGGCCTCCACCACCTCTGTGGGCAACCTGTGCCAGTGATCTACCACCCTCATAGTGAAGAGCTTTTTCCTAATACCCAACCTCAATCTCCCCTTTTTGAGTTTAAAACCATTACCCCTCATCCTACTGCTCCATGCCCTCAGGATCAGTTCTTCCCCAGCTTTCTTAGAGGCACCTTTCAGGGCCTGGAAGGCCACTGTAATGTCCCCTGGAGCCTTCTCTTCTCCAGACTGAACAGCCCTAGCCAGTCTTCATAGCTCCAGCCCTTTGATCAGAGATAGCTGATCCACCGCCCTCCTCTAGACATGTTCCAACAGGTCCATGTCCTCCTTGTGTTGAGGCCTCCAAAGCTGGACACAGTACTCCAGGTGAGGTCTCACCAGAGCAGAGGAGAGGGGCAGATCTCCTCTCTTGATCTGCTGGCTGTGCTTATTTTGATGCAGCCCAGGATGTGGTTGGCCTTCTGGGCTGCAGATACACATTGGAGGCTCATGTCCATCTTCTCATCCACAAGTACTCCCAGGTCCTTTTCCTCAGTACTCATGGATTAATAAACATCATCAGATCAAAAATGGTGAGTCTCCAAGAGGCACAGCAATCTTTTGTAAAGATTGAAAAAAAATTGACACAAAGTTTTAGGGGCTTAATATCTTTCTAGATCTACTGGTTTGATTCTTAAAATTTCCATTCTGTGGCTACCTACACATTTGGACTGAAGAAACTTCATGTACCTGGAATTCTGCTCTTGGCCAAGCTCTCTAGTACCACAGTTTACATGGTGCTACACAGCTTGGTGTCTGCTAAATATATAGAAATCTTTTAGGCTCCATTAAATCGATGTTCCTCAATCTGTGTTAGCTGGTACCTGGGCACCGCTAAGTGAGCTGTTTGAGTACAGCTGGTGGGGCTTTTCAGAGGAAGCAGGGATGCTGCAGCTGCCTGTGAGCTGCTTGGTTCAGCCAGAGAGTAGGTACCCAGGATGTGGATGAGTTTCAAGGCACATCTTCCTTTGGGCAACAGGCAATATCTGTAAATTTGTAGATTGCCTGGAACTTCAGGCATTAACTGCTTTAGTTTTAAAACTCAGCTCTCTATGGGAACAATTAAAGAGTTGGAAGAATGGGGGGGGGGGGTGGGAAACAGGATCATGTGCTGGGGATTAGGGTATGTATGTGAAATAGGGGAAACCTCTTTTGTAATTCCTTAGAATGACACTTAGAATGTCAGTATTTTTATCAAATAAATATGTGATATGAAGCACCTTGAAACTGTGCTCCCTTTTTTCAGGGCATTGCTCTTTCACTTAAGAAAGAGGTGTTTCTTTTTCTTTAAAACAAACCAACAAACTGAACCTGGGCCACTCAGTCTGAGATGACTAAAGGCTATGAATCCTAACTGAAAGGAAGTGTCTTCTCAAATCTCAGGGTAAGTTGCCTTGTACTTAGAGATTGCTTGTAGTTACTGCTGCTCTAATTGTTGGCCAGTGTGCATCTCTTTGTAAGTGTGTAAATCTTCTTTTGCCTTTTTTTTTTTCCCCCCTTTCATTGCAGTTCTCTAATTCAGGCTGGGTGTTTTGCTACACAACTCTGTGCTAGGTCCCTGCAAATCCAGTTCTGAATCTTCAGATGTATGTATCCAAGGCCAGGTTGAATGGGGCCCTGGGCAACCTTGTGTAGATCCAGGCCTGGAGGTTGGTGGCCCTGCCTGTGGCAGGGGGGCTGGAACTCTGTGATCCTTGGGGTCTCTTCCAACCCTGAGCTTGAACTAGTATCTCATGTGGCCCAGTGCATTGTTCCAGCTTTCTCATATGCATAAACTAGTGGTAGACACACTTAGAAGATTACATTAGAGTACTTCATGTTGGGGCACTTCTGTTTCTGTCCAGGAAATTAGATCCTATCTGGCTTACTTGGGAGCATGCTAAGTATGTTCTGCACACAAGGTAACTCTTTGGAGGCATGTAAATCCTGGTGGATATACATTGTCCATGCACAATTTCCAAGCATCAAGCAACCACATTAGAGCTACCTGACCGTGCTGCCCAGCATCTGGAAATTCCAGGCAAATGGACAAATTTGTCCATTTCTTTCCCCCTTTTTTTCTCTTCTTCCTGGACAGAACTTTAATTGGGGTGGGGAAGGGATATGTTTGGAGGTACCTGGATTTCTGGCAGCTTTGCTTCAGGTCATCGAGCTTCTCTGTGATGAAACACAAGATAGAGTGCAAGTATTAAGAGGTCTTTGTTTTAAACAGAAGCCATTTTTCTGTTTCATAATTCTTGATGGTGTTCCTGTTGTCAAGATTAGATTCGGATGAAGAGAAGGTTATTAAGTGGAGAAACTCATTTTGATGCCAGTGCAAGTGGAACTAATTTCAGTACATATAATGGTGATAGATTTCAGATTTTTACATTTTATAACCAGGAACTCTGTTTGGTTGCTTTAAACTCTGTCATGATGCCACAATTAATTACTAGGATTTTTGCCTTGCAATCAAAGTGATTACAAGTGTGTAATTCAGCTTCAGGCAGCTTTTAACCAAAACATGATTTAATATCCAGCTGTCTTTCCCCTCATCTCCCTCAAGCACCAGAAAACATCTAGCTGCTTAGGCTCATCTGGTGAAGCCAAGAGCCGTGGTGTCTGCAGACAGAAGCTCAAACAGGAGTACTGGGGTCCCAATCCCTAGATGAGGAATTCTTGCAGTTCCTGCCTCGTAGATAGCTACAGTTTTTACCATGAAAGTGTTTAAAACCCTTTTCCTGGGGATTTTTCTGTTCTAAGTGCAATCTCTGCCCAAATGGACCTTCTCTTTCTTCTCCTCTGTGTTTTGGAGCTAGAAAGACTGAAGTCAATTGGTTCTGTTGCAAACTACAGTTACATGGCAGTCTGAAAAAGCAGCACCCAAAGTCCTATCTGGAGTAACACTGCTAATTAGAGGGGGAAATGCATAATCTGTCCCTCTTCAAATACCTGTCACTGCAGAAAGCATTTAGAGGTTTGCCTGTGATGCAACGGGTGCTACATTTTCCCTGGAGTGAGCATTGAACCTCCTGTATGTTGTGCCAGGCAATGCTTTACTGCCTGTGTTTTGATGAGGCATAAAAATGAAACTTTGCCTTTTAGAACCCTAATGAATGCTGAAATTAATGTTGTAGCTGGTGCAACATCATATCTTGACTCCCTGGAGTGCAGCTCAAGGAGGGTATAAGGTATCCAAGATGGTATGTGTTCCCTGTGGAGCAGATGAGCAGCTAGAGTCAAGAAATTCAGGAGTTCTCTCTAACAGTGCCTCCACTCTTCATAAAATCTACCATCCATAAACCCCAGGATGATTCAGAGCAGGAGACTAATTTAGATATTCCCAGAGGAACCCCTCTTTCTTCATTGATTACAGAGAATGTAGGAATACAAGCTTTCTGGTTACTGCATAGAGAAGAGACATGACTTGTCTTATTAATATCTAAAATGTATGAATTAGAATATTTTTCATTCATAATTCCCAGTGAATTATGAATTTAATTTATTACAACTGCTTTGTTAGTGTTGGATGCTTAACCAGATGAAATTCAACAAAAGCAAGTGTAAAGTCTTGCACCTGGGGAGGAACAACCACATGTATCAGTACAGGCTGGGGGATGTCCTGCTGGAGAAGAGCTCTATGGAGAAGGACCTGGGGGTCCTGGTTGATGACAGGTTGGCTATGAGCCAGCAGTGTGCCCTGGTGGCTAAGAGAGACAATGGGATCCTGGGGTGCATCAGGAGGAGTGTGTCCAGCAGGTCACAGGAGGTGATCCTCCCCCTCTACTCTGCCCTGGTCAGGCCCCACCTGGAGTATTGTGTCCAGTTCTGGGCTCCCTGGTATAAAAAGGACAGGGATCTCCTTGAGAGAGCCCAGAGAAGGGCTACGAAGCTGATGAAGGGCCTGGAACATCTATCCTATGAGGAAAGCCTGAGAGAGCTGGGGCTGTTCAGCCTGGAGAAAAGAAGACTGAGGGGGGACCAAATCAATGTTTATAAATATCTTAGACATGGGTTGCAGGGGGAATCAGCCAGCCCCTTTTCTGTGGTCTGTGGAGACAGGACAAGGGGCAATGGCTGTAAGCTGGAGCACTGGAAGTTCCACACCAACATGTGGAAAAGCTTTTTCCCAGTGAGGGTGCCAGAGCCCTGGGACAGGCTGCCCAGGGAGGTGGTGGAGTCTCCTTCTCTGGAGATATTCAAGACCCGTCTGGACACCTATCTGTGCAGTATGAGCTGGGGAGCTGCTTTGGCAGGGGGGTTGGACCCGATGATCTCTCGAGGTCCCTTCCAACCCCTACAATTCTGTGATTCTGTGAACCTTTAGAAGTACACTAATAGCCAGAGGGCATAGGGATCTGATTCTCCATAGGTGGTGTTGAACATCATAATATTTCTAATACTCTTAACTATGATGTGTTTCTTTTTTTTTCTCTGCTATAAACAGATATGTTGCACTTGAAACAACACATTTAGTGACAAAATCCAACTGATCAGAGCACTTGGTGGGAAATGGGAACTGAAAAGTTTTATCTGGCATAATAGAAAAACAGTGACTCTGCTAGTCAGGTTTTAAATGTAATTGCACCAGACCATATAACTTTCTGTAATGTCTGCATCAGAATGTCTGAGCCTTTGGCAGGTAAATGTGTTATTTATTAAAAATAGTGGGAAAATAGCTTTCAGAAGAAAACAGTGCATGATGTACAAATGTGTTGCAAATTCTAGTAATCTACAATATAGGTAATTTGGAAGATGGAAAGCTTTTTGTAAGTGAAAAGTATTAGAATAGGCTTTTCTTCTTACTGTAAAACTTCACTAGATGTCAGTGTGGAAAGTAGCTTCACTTGAATGTTATGTGAACTGTAGAATGAGAAGTGATAATTCCTTTAGCACATGCGGATTTGGGGTGGAAGATATTGGAGTTTGGTAGTTGGAGGGTTTCTCAAGACATAATTTATTTGTAGAAACAGTTTCAGGCCAAAAAAAGCAATTTTGATAACTTCACACTGAATTCTGAATATTGTGTCTGAAGACATAAATTAAAAAATTGTTTCAGTACTTACAGAAAGGTTTGAGAATTGTATTACAAATCAAAATGACATTCTAAAAGTTAATTAAAAGTCTTCTTAGGCTTAAAACCCTACACTTTTTGGCTTTGTTTTATATTACTGTTTATTTTGGGGCAGCAAATATTTGAATATATGTTTTCTTGCGTTGGTTTGTGAAAGCTGGACATTTTTATATAAGGGTAGAAAATAATTTACAATACACATGGCTCCAGGCAGGGCTTAAGCATTAACTTCTACATTTAGGAAAGGAAAAAAAATATATATATATATTTGAGTTTGATTAAGGAAACCATTCCTAATCTGTAAATGTGTTTGTGCATTCTTTTAATGGTATTATGTGTTAGGAGATGGTTGGTTGATTGGATTTTTGAAGCTTTGTACTTCTGTTGAAGCTTTAAGGTTTGGTCTCCTGTGAGAAGGTTAGACTTTTCTTTTTAAATGAATTCCTTTCTATTTCTGAACTGTTACACCAACCAAAAGATAGTGGTTTAGATACTGTATGGTGCCTTATATTTTCTATATTAAAATAAGCTAATTTAAACCTCTGTGCTTCTGTTTCCCTTGTCCAGACTGGACCTGACCCTTTGTGGTACCTCTTGTACCACCACTGCCCCCTCATATCTAACCTAAACCTTCCCTCCTTTAGCTTTAGTCTATCCCCCTTGTCCTGCCATTGTCTGCCCTTTAAAAACGCTGATTCCCCTCCTGTTTCTCTGCTCTCTTCAGGGACTGAAGGAAGGAGGGAAGGTTTAGATTAGATATGAGGGGGAAGTTCTTTACAGAGAGAGTGGTGAGGGGCTGGAACAGGCTGCCCAGAGAGGTGGTGGATGCCCCATCCCTGGACGTGTTCAAGGCCAGGTTGGATGGGGCCCTGGGCAACCTTTGTAGATCCAGGCCTGAGGTTGGTGGCCCTGCCTGTGTCAGGGGGGTTGGAGCTCTATGATCCTTGGGGTCCCTTCTAACCCAGACCAGTCTGTGTCTCTGTGGTTCTATGATTCTATGACTAGAAGGCTGCAATGAGGTCCCCCCCCAGCCTTCTCTTCTCCAGGCTGAACAAGCCCAGCTCCCTCAGCCTCTCTTTGTAGGGCAGGTGCTCCAGCCCTCTGATCATCTTTGTGGCCTCCTCTGAACCCTCTCCAACAGTTCCACATCTTTCTTGTATTGGGGGCCCCAGATCTGGACACAGGACTCCAGCTGGGGCCTCACGAGGACAGAGTAGAGAGGGACAATCCCCTCCCTGTCCCTGCTGGCCACCCCTCTTCTGATGGAGCCCAGGATCCCATTGGGCTTCCAAGCTGCAAGAGCACACTGCTGGCTCATGTTCAGTTTCTCATCCACAAGAACCCCCAGGTCCTTCTCAGCAGGGCTGCTCTCCAGGAGCTCTTTTCCCAGTCTGTATCTATGTCTGGGATTCTTCTGGCTCAAGTGGAACACCTGACACTTCAGTGTTGAACCTCATTAGGTTCACCCAGGCCCATCTTTCCATGTACATGTCAAATATCTATCTTCCCAGCAGATGCACTGTTTGGGGTTAAACATTGCAGAGAGCTCACATGTATGGTATGAAACCGAGATTTACAAACTTAAAAGTATTTTAGTAGGTTTAATTAATTATTCAT
The DNA here is from genome assembly GCA_022605575.1 of Laterallus jamaicensis coturniculus. Taxonomy (NCBI): domain Eukaryota; kingdom Metazoa; phylum Chordata; class Aves; order Gruiformes; family Rallidae; genus Laterallus; species Laterallus jamaicensis. The sequence continues at coordinate 188,986 of JAKCOX010000021.1, forward strand.
ACATTATACCCACCTGGAGGAGAAGAAAAGGGATTTTTTAAGTACTGCTGTATGTAACATTTCCTTTTTCAGAACTGATCTCTTAAGGGTGTTTAGTTTATGCACTGTACTTCACGATGTGGCTGTGGCAGGACAGGGATAGCATACAAAAAGACTTTACAAAGGCACCTTGAGAAACTGTCTTTTAGTGTTTTTAAAAGAAGTGTCTTGCTCCTCTTGCTGATTTCTCTGTCAGTGTTTTCTAATGGCTGACTCAGCAAATTCTGAAACTCTTGTTCCAAGCTAAGAAACATTTATTGTGACCAGTGGTCCCATCTTTTGGCCCACAGAAAGGTATGTGTCATTGTCCTAATTTTCACCACCTTCTGTGATGATAAATAAATGCATAATAGTAAATCAGACAGAACCACTCTTACCTTTCTTGCATAGTATAGACCATGGATCTTCAGCATGTTTCATCCAATTCATGTAATAGCTCTTACACTTTTGTTTCTTAATCACAGAATGCTTTAGGTTGGAAAGGACCTTAAAGATCAAGTTCTAACCCCCTGCCATAAGCAGGGACACTTCTCACTAGACCAGGTTGTGCTACCTCTGTGGTAACTTAAGCGTCTCTGTCATCTGTATTGCCATCTTCATTTCCTGTCGTGATAATGGGGACTCTTTCTTTATCATGTGAAGCTGAACTACTTACAGGATACATGGTTCTGTTAGAGAATCACAGAATCACAGCATACTTTAGGCTGGAAGGGCCCTTAAAGATGAACAAGTTCCAACCCCCTGTCATGAGCAGCGACACCTCTCACTAGACCAGGCTGTGCAGGGCCCCATCCTGCCTGGCTTTGAACACTGACAGGGAGGGGGCAGCCACAACTTCCTTGGGCAACTTGTGCCAGTGCCTCACCACCCTCGTAGTGAAGGGTTTTTTCCTAATAACCAATCTGAATCTCCCCCCTTCCAATTTAAAACCATTCCCCCTTGTCCTATCACTACATGCCCTTGTAGAAAGTCCTTTGCCATCTTTCTTGCAGGTCCTTTCAGGTACTGTAAGGCTGCTGTAAGATCTCCCTGGAGCCTTCTCTTCTCCAGGCTGAACAACCCCAGCTGTCTCAGCCTATCTTCACAGGAGGGGTGTTCCAGCCCTTGGATCATCTTTGTGGCCTCCTCTGGACCTGTTCCAACAGTTCCATGTCCTTCTTATGTTGGGAACTCCAGAACTGGACTCAGTGCTCGAGGTGGGGTCTCACAAGAGTGGAGTAGAGGAGCAGAATCACCTCCCTTCACCTGCTGGCCATGCTCCTTTTGTTGCAGCCCAGGATGCAGTTGGCCTTCTGGGCTGCGAGTGAGCATCGTCAGCTCATGTCCAGCTTCTTATCCACCGTCTACTTGTTGGGAAGAAAGTAAAAAGGAATATTGGAAAAACTGCATAAAAAAACTTAGTTAGTTCCTCCCTTTGTACTATTAGTTTGCAAAGAAGCCAAGATCTAGCAAAGCCCAAGAATGGTAGCTTGGAGATTCCTGTATGGGAGATACTGGCTATTCTGACTTTAAGGCCACAGGTGCTGTTGGCTCCATACTTAGAACTGGTTTGTCTTAGCCATGCAGCAACATTTGCTTTTCTTTGCAGGGGACGCTGCAGAAACACCATGGGACTTGCTGTTAGTTCTGAACTTGTGAGGGGTTTTTTCCTCCCTTGGAATATTTGATTTTATTCTGTAAAGAACAGTTTTTTGCACTGAATTTTACTGTGAAATTAAATTTCTGCTAGCTTGCTCAGAGCCAAGGTTTAAGGCACTAATTTATGTTTTATAAATCAAATAAATAAATGTGCACCTGCAAATCCAGCTGGATGTGAAAGCACACAAATCATTGATTAAATGACAGCATCATGTAAAAATGTCTGGTCCAGTTTAGGGTAGTAGTGGGGGGATTTATCCATATGGAAACAAGTAGATTTGGATTTTGAGAGATCACAGACGCACCGTGTACTGTAACTCTGGTAACTGCTATTTTAATAAGATTTTCTATCGCTGCTTTGGAAATGTCTGCACTGATTTCTGTCAGAGGCCTGACAGAATGGCTTTTTGGTTAACTTTTTGTGTTCTTGTGGTGGTTTGGCCCTGGCTAGAGGCCAAATGCCCACCAAGCTGCTCGCTCACTCCCAGAGGAGAAACAGGCAGAGCCACCATGGGTTGGGATAAGGACAGTTTACTGCCAAATATCAAAGTGAATACAGAACAATAATGGCTTGTTACATGAACACCCAGTGCTAACACAGAGCACCTTACTGACCCGGCGATTACAGAGGGCTGCCCAACAGTAAGAACCGACTGACCCAACGTCCCAGCTACACTCCAACTGTCCTAGAGGCAGAAAACATACCCTCCCCTTCCCCAACCAGCTGCTTTTATGGGCAAGTGGTGTCAGGTGGTGTGGAAAACAGCTCTGGCTGACTCAGCTCACCTGGGCTGACTCAGCTCACCTGTGTTGGCTGATTGGGGAGGTCAACCCTGGCCTGGCCAGAACCAGGACAGTTCTATACAGATTTTAGGAAAGAGTCAAAGGGCACAAAGCCAGGCTTTGCATCTAGTCTCTGCTGTCTCCCCAGTGTTCAGAAGTGTTTATATCCAAGCACATGCAGTAGCCCTATCTAAGTGTTCTTCATGTATTAAATATTATAAATAATTAGTTAAAGGATGTTGTGGATGAAATTGCATTAAATGGTATGTTGGGGTGGTTTAGCCCTGGCTGGAGGCCAGATGCCCACCAGAGCCAGTCTATTACTCCCCTTCTAACTTGGACAGGGGAGAAAATATATATTAAGAGGCTTAGGAGTCAAGATAAGGATAAGGAGAGATCATTTTATCAGCAATGATATGGGCAAAACCAGACTGAACAGCGCAGGAAAGAACTATTCTAATTTATTACTCTGCACTAAAAAGAACAAAGAAAACCGGAGTCAGGAGTGTGGCCAAATCTTAGAACACGTTCCCCCCACCGCTCCCCTCTTAGCAGACTTTAATCAGAATCTTGCTCCCTTCTGCCCTCCCGTTCGCAGTACAGGGGGGGGCAGGGACTGGGGAAAACGGGGTTCTCAGTAGCACCTTCCCCCCACCTCTCCATTCTAAGTCTAAAGACTTCCCTTTAGCCATGATTTTACTCCCTTCATCCCGCCCCACTCACAGTACAGGGAGGGGCAGGGACTAGGAAAATAACGGGGTTCTCGGTTACTTCTTCATGAGCTGTTTTCCTTTTCCAGATCTTAAAACACTTTTACCTCCCCCCCACTCATGACAGAGTTCACTCTAGTCATGATTTCACTCCCTTCCTCCCCCCAGTAACAGCACAGGGGTGCAGGGACTGGGAGATGGGGCTTCAGTCAGTTTGTTGCAAGTTGGCTTCCTTCTCGGTCGGGGAGGGGGGGGCATTCATTCCACACGCCCTCCCCCTGCTGTGCCATGGGGTCCCACAAGAGACAGTCCTCCATGAACATTTTTTCCAACATGAATCTCATCAGCTGCTCCTCCTGGATCCCTGCAATGGTGGGCAGCAATAAATCACAATGTCTCTCAGTCCCAGTCCTCCACTGGGTCACCAGCCTCCCCCCAGCAAACCTGTTCCGGCACAGTTCTCTCTCTCTTGCTCATCTCTGTAGGTTGCAAGTGCTGGCAGGGGCTTGCTCCAACGTAAGGGTCACAGTGTCTTCTCTATGTCTCCACCTGTTCCATCCAGCTTGGAGCCCCTCCACAGGCTGCAGGTGGGGTCTCAGCCTTTTCCATGGGGTTTCTCCACGGGCTGCAAGGGCATCTTCCTCTCTGGCACCTGGGGTGCCTCCTCCTTTGCCCTCCCTGGCCTTGCTGTCTGCACAGCTCCTTACATCTTTTCACCCCTTTCTTAGGTGGCAAAATGAAGCTACTTCTGTGTTGTTTTCTCCTATATGTGATTCTCAGAGGTACTGTGACTATCTCTCAGTGGCTTGGCCCTGGTCAATGTTGATTCTGGCCTTGGATTGTTTACATTTTGGAGCTCTAGAGAACTCCAGTAGCTCCTCACAGTAGCCATTTTCTGCACCCCCTGTTCTTCTACAGCACCTAACCGTGCAAAACTGTGACATATGTTTTGCTTTGCCCTTCTCTATTATCAAAGACTTTATGCCAAGGCTTTATGTGGACTCTGCATTGTGGATACTGCAGGAGAATTGTCTTTCATCTATTTATGCCAGTGTGAGCAGATTCAAAGAAAAACCAAGCTTCATTCATATTTATTACATTCAGGCCATCATTTTTCCCCATTTCCAAAGCAAAAGCTGAAACCTTTCTCAGTGTGATAGGATTTTCTGGAAGATAGGATAAGAAAGGATACTCATATTTCAGTAAAAATAACTAACTAGTATTATTAAGGTTGAATATCTTCTGTGGCCTTCTGGAAATGCTTGCTAGAAGGAAAGTTTTAAAAAACTTTGGCATACAAAAGTATTTGGTCAGCACATGCCAGTCTCTGGACACACGTGTACACTTTACTGCACTGGTTTATGTGAGAGGAGACTGTCCACTTCTCAGAACTCAGCTGTCTCATGACAGCTTCCTTGTGTAGTAATTGAACCCTTCATATTGGAAGATGTAATATATTGGAGACTTGGTTTACCCTAAAGCCCATGGCTACAAATAGTAAGTGGACAAATAAATAATAGTGGTTATAGCTGAGAGAGGGACTGGAGACTGCTTGTGAAAGTGGGCTCTGAGTTACAGATCCAGGCGTTGTGCAATGGGGGTGACTGAGGTGCTACCCTGAAAATGAGAATGGCATTCGACTTGCTGCACATCTCTGAACACTGAACAAGAGTGACATTGCTCATCTGGTTTGTATTCCTGTGTTTCATAGAATAGTCTGGGTCAGAAGGGATGTTAAAGACCATCTAGTCCCAACTCCCCCCACCATGGGCAGGGACACCCTCCACTAACCCAGGTTGTCCAAAGCCCCATCCAGCCTGGCCCTGAACCCTGCCAGGGAGGGGGCATCTACCACCTCTCTGGGCAACCTCACTATCCTCAGAGTAAAGAATTTCTTCCTAATATCTAACCTAAATCTCCCTTCTTTCAACTGAAGGTGATTACCCCTTATCCTATCACTCCATGCCCTTAACAGCCCCTCCCAAGTGTTCCTGTAGCCCCTTCATTCAGGTACTGGCAGGCTGCTGTAAGGTCTCCCTGGAGCCTTCTCTTCTCCAGCCTGAAGAACCACGAACTCTCTCAGCTTGTCCTCACAGGAGAGGTGCTCCAGCCTTCTGAACATCAAAAGGGGATAGTGATGGTGTTCCTTGGGCTCCTTTGTGGTAGAGCTATCCTTTCCATATCCTGGAGGTAAAGTTAGTGACATTCACCAATTTTACAGTCGCTCTCTGTCTGGATTATTTGCTTCTGAACCGAAATGGACTGTGGTCACTGAGGATCAGTGCAGGGTTGTTAAATGGAGAATTTTTTTAGTAGCAGCACATTAAGGTTTATAACTCTACCAGAAATATTTGTGCCACAAACAAAAAATTCCATTTACTGAAATGAGTGTAAAGAGAACAGCATTTTGGTAGGGGCTGCAAGGACCCTGCTGAAGTGATGGCCCTAGTCTACACCTAGAGGGGCACCTCTTTCCCCCCTAGAAATTCTGACTGAAATGTCAGCCTTAAAATGAGAAGTGTCAACCCTATTTTAAAAGGTTTTTAAGTACTTCCAGGCTCCAATAGTGGCCTACTAAGATTTCTAAGGCTATTTTTGTGCTATTACTTTTAGCCACCTAAGAAATTTTTCAAAAAGTCCGTATCTTTGGGAAGCTTTTGAAGTTAAGTAAGGGTAAAGCTGAAGGAACAAAGGACTCTGAAATGGGACAAAACTTAAAACCCTTTGTTCTTAGACCTTTTCTTAGATTTGTCTGTATACCTGCCCTTGCTCCTCCAACTGATGTAGTGTGAAATATGCCTGTACGGTGTGAAATACCATGAGAGTGTTTTGTTCATTTTTGCCACAAGTGTTCTATAGGAAAAAAACCCCACTCCAACAGAACAACCTCACCTCTGAAAAAAATAGTAAAGCTTTGAAAAATGGTATTTACAGTATTGTTTTGGAAGCCTTGCAGACAGCATCTCATGAAAGCTGCTTTAATACTTCCATCAGGGATTTCAGTAGTTTTTCAGTAAGAATTTAATGTGGAGATATGCTATAAAAGTCCACCTGGTTTTGAATTCCATATTTAGAGGCAAAGTGTGAATTTAAATGGATCTTAAAGGAGCATAATGAGATTTTGCCTGACACAAAGGGGTCCTCTAGTGTAAAGGGGTATTGTTTTCTGTTCCTTCCTGCCTCCTAAATAACAGTGCAGCGGACACTGCCAGGCTGTTACAGCGTTTGGGTTTTGTCTGCTGCCCCCATCATATTTACTAATACAGACTTGTCTTCATAATTCAGCTGACGATTCATTTGCCAGTACATAGCTGACTACTTCTAGCTCATTTGGCAGTGTGTGTGTTGGCATCAAAGTCATTGTGGAAGCAAAATGTATGTGTTTGTGTTGGGATCTTCTGGCAGATGTGTAATACAAAGGAGCTACCACTTTGGCATGGGCACTTCCCTGGTTCTGCCCACATTTTAAGTGTTTCCTGGTTATGTTCTGTGCTGGTAGCTCGTATCAGTGTTTATCTGCCTTTTCAGAGTGAAAGTAGCACCGTTCTGGGTTTGGGGTTTTTTTGTCCTTGTGATGTTACACACAGCATGGTAGAGACACTGTGGAAACATATAATATGCTTTTAAGTAGTTGCCATACTGAAAGGAGCTGGTAACCCGTCTGTCTCTGTTTGGCAACTGAAAACAGGGGGTTGCAACCAAGGCTTTAGAACATGCTGATGACTCAATCTCCCAAACTCAAGTATTCTACATGGAGAAGTGTGTAGGGAACAAAGAAAAAGGTAAAGAGAAGAGGAACTATGCTCTATTTTTTTATTATTTTATTTTCATGGAACTTTGCATAAAATAATGTGTTCTGCAGAATGGACTTTTCTGTGCCTATATGTTCAGTGTCAAGAGCTTGCCAAGAAATGTGTATATGTGTTTACTCTTTCTTGGTAAGTTAATTTACTGAATAACATTCCTACTTCTAAAGAAGAAGCAGTTTCTCTTCATTTCTCATTTACAGGATAACTTTTCCCTGAGAAATTTCAACTGGCCTCCTTTATTTCTGCATTGTTGTCAGTTATTAGAACTACAGCATCAGAACAGTTACAGGTATTAGGATGCTGTGCCTCAGTTTTAGCTAGTCTTCTCCCTTTGTGCAAGGGAGAATGAAGACACTAAGCAGTCTGAGGACAGAAGGTTCTGGAAGGGAGGAGAAACAGCTGTAACTTCACTGCTTGTTCCCCTTTACCTTACACAAATGTGGCCATGCAAACACCACACATTAAACAAAACCAGTAAAAACTGCTAAATACTTGATAATGGGGGTATTGCCCTGTCTTTGTAAGTTAAATTCTGGTTGTGGTTAATTAATTAAAAATGCTGTTCCAACCATGTTATCTTGAGTGCCTATTAAATGTAGGGAAAACAAGGAAAGAAAACCTTCTTTATTTGCTGGAGCATTTCCCCTTGTTCCAAGAACACCAATCTTTACAAATAGAGTTTGTATTTAGTTCTGAATACGCTGAGGTCCATGATCACTCTTATCTCTGTGGAAGCAAGCTCCAAAGCCTGTCTGGCTGCCCAAAGAGCTCACATTTCTGCCTGTGTGATGGATGGGTTCCTTGTTCTAATGAAGCACGGCTGTTGTTGGAGGTCGTGGTCACAGAAGGAGAGGCAATCCATCTTTAATGAGGGGCAGTTCTATGGAGACCTTGAATGCTGAGAAATAGATGTGGCACTTCTTTTTTTTTAAATTTTATTTGATGTAGAGAGCTAGTGCGGAGACACTGTCTTGTTTTACAAGTTGGTTTGTGGCTTGGGGTGTTTGGGGTTTGGGGCTTTTTGTTATTATTACAAAGAAGGTGGGAGCTGTGTGCTGTACAAATGTGGCATCCAGTAGAGAGCAACACACAATTCAGTATATGAATTTTAGGTGAAGCCATGAAGCCACTTTATTAGGTGAAATCACACAGATTCTATACCTTTCTTACTGCAAACGTGGCAAGCTAAAAAACTGCTAATTGGTTACACACACTGTTCACACCATATTGATTGGTTAGTAACTATAACGAGTTCTGATAAGCCTATCTTATAGCTAAACATCCTTACTTTACCTTTAATACCTAAAAGCATCCACACCCCTGCTGTTTTGACCCTCTTGTCATGGTTGGTTCCTGACATGTTCCGTTACTCCCAAATACCTTCCCATACCTGCTTCTTGGTATCAGGTAGGGTGTACACCTATCAACAAGGCTGCTGTGTTTTGAGAATGTGATTATTAAGATCCTCTCAGCGTGTGTAACTTTTCCTGTCTCATGGGAACAGAAGAATATTGTCAGGGCCTAAATCTTGGGAGAAGAGAGGTAGGCCGCTAGCAGGCCTGCTGCCTTCCCCGACATACAAACTTTAACCATTTGAGATGTTTTGGCTTACTTCCCAAGTGTAATGAGGCTGGAGGTTGCAAATGCATGTACTTCCATGGCCAGATCTCTGATCAGATAAGGAAATCAAACCTCTGGCCGTGCACAGATGGTGTTAGACTACCCTGTCTGAGCATCCTTAGGAATTGAGGTCTCACAGGCTGCATGCTAACTAGCAGTCAGTGTCTGTAATCCAGGGGAACATTACGGCCTAGGGAAATTCTTCAGAGCAATTCCCATCAATAGAGATAGTAGATGTGTATTTTAAGTACCTCTGAAGATCAGGAGCTTTTGTTGGGGCAGAAATCTGTCAGTGGACCATCTCATCAACCAAGCAAATTCCACAATGTGTTTCTTCCTTTTTTTTTTTTTCCAGCTTTAGACATTTGAGGTTGGTTGTGACAAGAGTAACAACCCTTTTCATTCAGATCAAGAATCAGCAAATTAAGAATAACAGTTTTTCTTCACTTGTTGAACATATGTACCCAGACTGTAGAACTAAACATTTTACCAGTCTCCTTACACATCTGGTTGTATTTAAGGTCTAAAAATCAGAAGGCCTTCTCATGGTAGATTTATTTGACATTTTAATTGGTTAGCCTAAAGACTATGTCTGAATACTGCCTGTGTGGCTAATGTCTGAGGAGAACATAAAACGCTTTATGGAAGCATAAAGAATGCTAATTATCTTTTCCCCCCTCTTAGGCCTGTGGGAGAGAAATGCAAAGGGGAGGATGGACATCATTTCTGGGCTCAGAAGAAGACAAAATGTGGAATGCATCTGCTGTGGTTCACTGACATTTCTGTTCTTAGATTTGTTCTTTGAACAGATTTCTCTGAAAGGTGGCAGGAACCACCAGCAGTGTGGGTACAGGAATAAAACTAGGCAAGAGCTGTGTGTTCACCAGAAAATTGGAAGTTTGACTCAGACTTTGACAACCATTCACTAAACTCAACACTCAGGAGAAAAATTTGTAATGTCATCACAATTTGCTCTTTCTTGGTCTTTCTTGTTTCATTTATTTGAGGCTTTGTTTAGCATGACAGTTTCAAACTGAACAGTTTCAGCTTTAAGTATTTACAGTAATGTAAGTGTAGGGCTAGTTACAAATGTGCTTCCCTTTTGATTTGAAAAGTTTGGCTCTTGACCTGTTTTCAGCCCAGTTTTTGTACTGTGTTCATCATCCTGGTATCTCAACAGGCAGCACATAAACTAATTTAGAGGAGACGAGGTTTGCATGTACCACTATTTAGTTTATTTGAGGTTATGATTTCTTTAAAAATATTTCTTAAAAGCAAACATTTTTTGTTGAGAGGGGTTTTTTTTTCTGTCTTGCAGGTTGATCCAGCTTTGAAAGAAAAATTAAAACAGAACACTGTGACGCTGGAATCTGAATATGAGGTAAAATAAATGTGTTGCTTGGGGCTCATAACCTTGGCTACCCTTGATTACCCTGGCCGCTGGTGGGTTGTATCTGTCCCTAACTAAAATTAGATCAGCCATCTGCTTTTGACTCACTGATGTCCAATAAAAACAAGGTTTTATGTAAAGAAAGGCTTTTGAAAATGCAGTGCACTTTCTGAACACAGCTTTACTTTGACGTCCAGGTGCCAAGTACAGTGATACAAACAAATTTCCCTATTTCTGTGGTTAACCTACTCTATAAATGTAGAGCTGATGTTGTCCTTAGATGGAATGTGTGTACATACATGTCAGTGCTTCTACTGCATGAGTTTTGATGATCTTTAGACCAAATTACAGAACAAGGTGCTTGATGGACTTTCTGTTATTTCTTGCTTTTGAAACTTCCATTCCTTTTTCACTATTCTAATTTATGGGTAAGTATTTCACTCTTTCCCCAACCATGCATTTTCTTCAAACATTACTGAGCTTCAAAATAGCTGTTTTGTCCAATTTAATACCTAGTTTCATAAATCTTCAGGCCTGCAAAAAGCCATGGTAGGAAAACTGGAAAAACCCTCTCTGTATCCAGAAACAAAGGGTTCAAGCTATTTGGGATAATTTTTAAAATAACTTGGATCAAATGTCCAGCTAACACTTTCTATGTCTCTATGGTCTTTATGCTGAACAGAGGTTTTCTAGTTTTCTTTTTGTTCTCATACCACATTCCTGTCACAAGCCTTTGAAGAGCTTGTTTGCACCAATGGGCTTCATAATTTGGTGTCCCAATGGCAGTACCTGGTCTTGCTAATAAAATCTTTCTATTATGATTTGTCCAAAATAAAAATAAAACTTAGCTTTTGTGTTTTCACATGCCTAATTTTGTGGAACATCTGCCTGCCTGACACGTTTGTCATAGTGTTTTACCATCTCCCCTCTACAAAAAATTGTGGTTTAGGTGATGGGAATAAAGAGATGTGATCCTTGAGTACATATGGAAAGCTCTAGTGGAAACTCAAAACATACAAAACCTTTAAGTTCTGATTACCTCTGGGGTTATTGTGTTTCTCACTTTCCACGGAATATACTGTAAGGCTGCTCTGATTTATTCATGTGGAAGAACCACAAGTGGTAAAAAGAACCACATCTCTCTGTTTAACTCACTACCCAACCTCAAGATCAACTGATCTGTATTCAGATACACCTTGCTTGCTCTCCAGAAGATAAGTAAATAGTTGAACTGTAATATTTAAATGCCCATAATTGTATTAGCTTTATGGATAAATCAATGCTAATAAAATACAACTGGCACAACAAAATGTTACAATCCTACTTGGGTAAGAAGGCTTCTTCCTGGTGGACAGAAACAACAGAAGCAATCTTGCTTTTCTGTTCATCTAAACTGCAGAGAGTACCCAGGCTGAAATTCTTCCCCAGTGTTTGTGTTGTTCTGAACTCACATCTCAATATATATTTTACTACGGGTAGCAACCTGCAAGCAGCAGGCAGATTCATTCCTTGCTTCGCTGAAGCTGGTGGAACTGTCAGCAGTGAGGCACACACTTTGCAGGCTCCACACAGAGCGGGTGACAAGTTCAGTCAGTGTTACTTCCATGTTCTGGTGGACAGAATCACTGAGGTACAGCTGACATTCAGGAGAGGAGTTTGCTGTGGACTCCCTGTGTTCCTGGCACGGTGATTTTGGGTGGAATGTTTCTCTTTCTTTATATTTTACTTGTCCAAAATGCAGCTCTTTAAGAAGAACATCTTCTAATTCTCTATATAGGTCACATTGGAGGATTACACTGGTGGCTGTTGCTAAATATGGTATGATAAGAGATCAAGGGCAGTTAAAAAAAAAAAAAAGTTGCTGTTTTGTGATGTAAAGCCTTATTTTACAATATTATTAGCATTATATCTGCAGCTGTTACTGAGGTTACCAAGCCAGCTCTTTTGAAGCATGGTTGCTTGATGAATGCAAATGTCCATTAGCCCTCCCTAAGACTTTTAAAATTATCTTATTGTCTTTATGGAAACGTACATCTGGAATCCATACTAAATTCTTTTAGAATGTGCTGATTTCTGCTCTACAGGTACACCTTTGTGGGCACATTGCAAAAGATAAAGACATTCCTGATATTTCAAACAAGTTGGAAGTCTGCATTTTGTCTCCAACGTGATGAAGAAAATGGTAGTCACAAATTTAATTTATTTACTGTGAGGAAATGAACATAAACCCATTTTTCTCACATTCTGTTGTACTAAATTACATCTTCTCCAACTATTTGAAATTAACTTCATTTCATGTGGGAGTACTTCTAGCCAGGATGCTATTTTGAGGAAGAAAGAACTTGCATGTGTAATTCGTATTGTACTTCTATCTCAGATCTGTTAATAATGCCATTTATCTTGTGCCTTGGAACATGCCAGAGGAGCAGCCTACCTTTGCATGTGTTCACAGAATCACAGAGCTGTAGGGGTTGGAAGGGACCTCGAGAGATCATCGGGTCCAACCCCCCTGCCAAAGCAGCTCCCCAGCTCATACTGCACAGATAGGCGTCCAGATGGGTCTTGAATATCTCCAGAGAAGGAGACTCCACCACCTCCCTGGGCAGCCTGTCCCAGGGCTCTGGCACCCTCACTGGGAAAAAGTTCTTCCGCATGTTGGTGTGGAACTTCCTATGCTCCAATTTACAGCCATTGCCCCTTGTCCTGTCCCCACAGACCAAAGAAAAGGGGCTGGCTGATTCCCCCTGCATCCCATACTTAAGATATTTATAAACATTGATTAGATCCCCCCTCAGTCTTCTTTTCTCCAGGCTGAGCAGCCCCAGCTCTCTCAGCCTTTCCTCATAGGATAGATGTTCCAGGCCCTTAATCATCTTTGTCGCCCTTCTCTGGACTCTCTCCAGAAGATCCCTGTCCTTTTTATCCCAGGGAGCCCAGAACTGGACACAATACTCCAGGTGGGGCCTGGCCAGTTCTCCATTGTTTATGCATTCCTCTCACATGCTTATGTGTCCTCATATGGCCAATTAGTCATTGCTGTTCCCCTTTGCCTAATAAATAATTGCTCTGTCCACCAGTCACACTGGTACTAATGGGAGTGTAGCTCTGCTGCTGAGGGGGCCTTGTAGAACACCCTGTAAAAAATGTCAAATGTTTGACCTGGGATGAAAGCCTTGAGTATTTTATTTGAAAGCACAAAAAATTGTTTGAAAGAGGGGAATAAAAACCCCATCAGTGTGACGACTGAAAAACAGGCGCATGGATATTTAAAATCACAGTACATTCCTTTGCATTGATTTAAATGTGGCTGCAAAATAATATTCCTTCTTCTACACTGGATCTCTGTACTTCTGTGAAATGAATGGTCTAATGCACCCTAAAAAATCTGGCCTCAGTCAGTCACATTGGACCCTAGAATAAAGAATTGCTGTTTAGGGTTCTTCAGGGAAGTAAAACATCTTTAAGAATAATGTAATAACATTTCATAATGGAAAAATCAGTAAAGTTTGAATCAAATATGTTATATGGAACCAATGACAATTAAAGGCAGAGGAAAAAAGTGTCACAATAAATTAAAAATGTAATTGTATGGAAACAGTAAATGAGAAATCTCAAGTAGAGAAGGTTCATAAAAGACACAAAGGACATCAGAGAGTTGCCTCCTAAGTAAGATGACAAGCATATGGATAAGAGGATGGTATTGCAGCAAACTAAGAATAAAATAATCAGCGATAATAAGTAACCACATTGGCAATGTACCAGCATTTACAAAATATATTTGTATTTCTTACAGAGAAACAGTCCTTTGTATTCAAATCAGAAGAGACAAGGGGTGTAATTCCAAACCTCTTAATAACTAAACAAAATATTATTTCATGTCTGTTGTGCTGTGATAGTTTATAGTGGAATTTCAGCAAAATGTTTGGAAGACTAAAGTGGTTGCTGAAAAATCTGGGTCTGGATCTCTAGGATCTAAGAGGATGGATCTCTAGGAATCATCACTGGGCCAGAAGTTGATTATTTTAAATGTTCTGTGAGATTGGGGACTTACTAGTGGTTGCACTTGGATCTTAAAGGTCTTTTTCAACCAAAACTGTTCTGTGATAAGGGCAATATTAAGTACTTTTTTCAGTGATATGGAAGAAATTGTGAAATCATTCCTGACGTGCAAGTGCCACGGAACTGTTGAAATAGTAGAAGTATGGCAAGGCAGGGACAGCTTGGTGAGCTGGGTTCATTAAATCATAGAATCACAGACTGGTCTGGGTTGGAAGGGACCCCAAGGATCACAGAGCTCCAACTCCCCTGCCACAGGCAGGGCCACCAACCCCAGGCCTGGAGCTACACAAGGTTGCCCAAGGCCCCATCCAACCTGGCCTTGAACGCCTCCAGGGACGGGGCATCCACCACCTCTCTGGGCAGCCTGTTCCAGCCCCTCACCACTCTCTCTGTAAAAAACTTCCCCCTAATATCTAATTTAAACCTTCCCTCCTTTAGCTTTAAACCATTCCCCCTTGTCCTGCCATTATCTGCCATTTAAAAAAGTTGATTCCCCTCCTGTTTATAATCTCCCTTCAGGGACTGGAAGGCTGCTGTATTGAAATACTGCATTTACTTCTGGTGTCCACATTTTGAACAGGGCTTTAAAAACATGTTGAATTGCAGAGCAGGTTGAATATATTAACTTGGATCTTGAGAAAATGCCTTAAAAGAAACTTAAAAGATTTAAATCTTTTTAAAGGTACTGGAAAGAATGTTAGTTATGTGTAAATACCTTCATAACAGGAAAGTTCTAGCTATTGAAATTGTTTTTTTTTAATTACAACAAAGAAACTAAAAATAGAAGTAAGTTCTATTATTAATAAAAGGGAACATCATTTGAACACAACAGCAAGAAAAATGGGTTCTCTATCATTCAGAATTTCAAAACTGTAACACTTTTATAACATTCCTTCAACTGGTTGTAGGGTATTGGCCTCATTGGGTAAATGAGGGAATATGCAGGTCAGCAGATAGTCTAGAGAATGCTGCTTTTTAAACTTAAATTATATTTTGACTAGGTTTTGTTCCTCATAATTTGATAAAACACAACATTAGTTGTGGACAATAACTGTTATCTGTTTGTCCTGAGGATTACAACAGAAGTATTTTAATTGCAGTATTAAAATACGTTTTCAGGGACATTTCAAAAAGTAAAAACATGTATATGGAGAAGTGGCTTGGGACAATAACCTGTAAACTTATCTACTCTCTTAAAAGAATAATTTGAATAAGCTCTTCTAAAAATTATTCAAGCCACTTAATGCTCATTTGACTTAAGTGCCAGCAGAACTGATGAAATTCCAGGAAGGAGCAGGGCAGTAACATGGTAAGCCATATATTAAATAGATGTGTTGACATGTGTGGACATGAAGACTACTCTAGAAGGAAGATAATTCCAGAATGCCAGTAGTTGAAGTCTTGCAAGGATCTTGTTGCTGCCATTAGCAGTACCAGGGGATTACTGATTTTATTGTTGCTTAAGAATTAACAGCTTAGCTTATTGAATTCATTTCCTTGTGTCTGTGAAGATACTAGTGGCTACATATCTTGAGCTGTTGGAGAGCTGACAAAGATGCTAGGGGAAAAAAACCCTCCTTAGTGACTGTTGTGACAGTAAATGAGGTTGAGATATTTTTCTTACCCCCTTTAATCACTCTGCATTCTCCCTGCTCTCTTGTCAGTGTGTTGTCCAGCCTAGTCATTAGATTCTGATTGTCCAGCAGGTTGTGTCTGGGACCCATGAAGTTGTTTTGCATTTCATTTTATTCACATGTAAAATGGACAAGTTTTTATTTCACTGTGAGTCTTCACCTCTTAGTTTCTTGTAGAGAATGACTTAAGTATTGTTAGCTTATCATTAATGGAAACTGCCTTAGGAAAGGATATAAGTTGAAATAGTTTGTGTTAAGCATTTTAGTATGAGTGGTTGTACAGTCCCATAGCCAAACTATAGTTGGCTCATTTTTGTCTTGACATCTAAAAAGTCTTGTGTGCCATAGTTCAAATTGTGATCAAAGAAACCCAAGAAGCTGGGATTTGGGGGTGGATATGGCACAGGGAGAGTTCTGGTGGAAAAGCCTTCTTGCAGGAAAAAAGATAGAGGTAGTCTCCAAGTGAAGTTCACAGGGTATTGCTTTTTGCTGGTCTTATTTCTGGAATTCATCTCTGTTCAATAGTCCTGTAAATGCTTTCCAGGTCATGTTTGTCACACATCTCTTTGCACAGGATTTGTCATAACTGGGAGATGTTTCTTCCATGGGGGTTGCATTTGCACTTTTCTTACTCCGTAAGAAGACCCTGGTTTCTCATAGAGGAAAAAAGAAGTGAGGTATACAAATGCCTGTTATAAATAATCTCTCTCCAAAACAGAATCATTTGTACCTGTTTATGCTCTCTGTATGCTTTTTTATCCCCTCCTTTTTCAATCCCAGAGGAACCAACTCTTACCAGGTTGGGGCCAACACTCTGTGTTGTCTCAGTCCCAAAGTAAAAGGTTGGGTAGTGAAAGTGACATCCACACAGCATGGCTGAATTCTTTCATTTATTATCCTAAGGGATGCTGCTAGCTTCTGCTAGATGGTACTGGGAATATTTTCTTCTGGAACTGACTAGGTGGAAATGTTAAGCACTTCTGTCAGGCTCCCAGTGAGGAATTGCTAGATTACTGGTATGAAATATCTCTGAAGTACCTTTAATGCGCTGTATGAGAGAGCTGCACAGCTGAGGCTGTATGCATTCCTCTCCTTGGCTGCTGCACAAGGGGATACAGCAAAACAGGTAGTTTTGAAGGAAGCTCTTGTCTCAGCAACCAGGCATGGTGGCTTTTTGCAAGAATATCCTCCTGGTTTGGATATTTTTTTGGCCAATTTCATAAACACTGGTCTGTTCTGTGTCTACCAGCATACTTACAGATGATGCCTGATGCCCACACATGGATGCTCAGGCTAAATTTGAAAGATTTGAGAAGGTTGTTATACAATTCTTACATGTTCTTTGCTTCTCAAATAATTGTTACACAGCTTTATTTAATGCTCAGACTGTGCTGTACAAATGTACTCTGCAGGAGCAAGTTACTATCAGAGAGTGGGTCACTGTCCTAAGAGACTGTCTGACAAAACAGAAAGATGAGATGCAGTATGATGGTGGAGACTGACCACAGAGTTTGCACACTTTTAAACTAAATACTTCAAACTAACTAACAAACTTCAAAAATCTGAAAGGAAGAGTTCCCTATTTCAACCCCTGACTTCATCCTACATCTGGTAAGTCTTCACTTTTGCCCAAGTCTGGCTGGGAGACATTCCTGTGAAGCTGAGAGGCTGAGGGAAATCCTGTTGGCAGTTCAATATGTGATACTCCTTGTTCATGGCCTCTTCCCAGCAAGTCACTGCACAGTTCTAACATGAAAATAAAGAGGCTTTAGCATGATGCAGTTCAAAACCAAAAATGCCCTCCAACCATAGAAAGACCCCAGACCTTACCTTCTCAAACTTCCTGCTCATATAGAAGTCTTTCTTCCTGATTTGATTTTGAAGGCCTGTTAGTTCTGACAGAATGGAAGAGAGATTTACTGGCCATAGTTTCTGCACAGAAGAAAGCATTTCTTTTCCTATAAATTGGTAAGTCAGCTCAGGCAGAGAGATGAGTGGAAAATCAGCAGGGAAAGTGTAGATAAGAATCAAAAGTCCTAAACTACCTGAACTAACTGAGACCAGGATAGAAGCAGCAGCATGAGAGGCAGGAGATGTAGCTCACTAATTCAGAAGGGCTGACAATAAGGTTGACTGCTGAGTTGGAGTGTGCTTACTTTAAGATAGTTATTTAATGGCCTGGATTTAAGTTTAATTTGATGTTATTGTCCTCAAGTTGTTTTCTATGCCCACACAGTTCTGGTAGCAGTTTCATAGTGGCATCTGGTTGTTTCTTGTGGTAGTAATCTCATCACAGCTTTTTCCTCTCACATAAGAAACCTGTAAAAGCTTGTTTTTCAGAACTCAACATGGGTCTAGATCCTCCTGCACACCTCTTTCTTTTTTAATTAGAGTATCTTCTAATTAGAAGGACATTTTATGTACACAAAGTGGAAAAAATTGTCCACACTTCCATATAATCATATTAGTAGCAAGATGTGTGAAATACACCACCTATGTGGTGTCAGCAGGCTTTTGTAGGCTCCAGACAGGGACATACAGTGTAAAGCCATATGCTCTTTCTGCCAACCATAGAACTGCCATTTCTTGCTCTCACTGCACTCCTGCACTGTAAAAGATCACATTTGCCATGCAGGCAAGCTCATCTTGAAAAGGAGGATGCAGGCATCCTCAGAGTCTTGTCTCTGGCTGCTCCCCTTTCAGAGGGTTCTGCAGCAGTAACCAGGATGTACCTTTACAAAGTTTAATCTGATAGAAAGTTGACAAGATCAAGCACTCAGAGTTGGGAAATTCCTTGGTCCTGTTAACTTGGCTGGGTGTCCCAAGCTGCAAGTTCAGTGATAGTAAGCAGCATATCTCTTTCCAGGGCACTTTAAACATCACTTGATAAAAAACTTCCATATACAAGGGAAATTAAAACTTCCCTAAATATACTTCATCACTTAATTAAAAGTGAATTTGCTGAGTCATAGAATTATAGAGTGGTCTGGGTTAGAAGGGACCCCAAGGATCACAGAGCTCCACCCCCCTGCCACAGGCAGGGACACCAACCTCAGGCCTGGATCTACACAGGGTTGCCCAGGGCCCCATCCAGCCTGTTCTTGAACACTTCCAGGGATGGAGCATCCACCACCTCTCTGGGCAGCCTGTTCCAGCCCCTCACCACTCTCTCTGTAAAAAACTTCCCCCTAATAGCTAATTTAAATCTTCCTTCCTTTAGCTTTAAGCCATTCCCCCTTGTCCTGCCATTGTCTGCCCTTTGAAAAAGTTGATTCCCCTCCTGTTTCTCTGCTCCCTTCAGGGACTGGAAGGCTGCAATGAGGTCCCCCCGCAGCCTTCTCTTCTCCAGGCTGAACAAGCCCAGCTCCCTCAGCCTCTCTTTGTAGGGCAGCTGCTCCAGCCCTCTGATCATCTTTGTGGCCTCCTCTGAACCCTCTCCAACAGTTCCACATCTTTCTTGTATTGGGGCCCCAGCTCTGGACACAGGACTCCAGCTGGGGCCTCACGAGGGCAGAGTAGAGAGGGACAATCCTCTCCCTGTCCCTGCTGGCCACCCCTTTTCTGATGGACCCTGGATATTTGATTTTGAAGATAGACTACTGCATGCATGCTATACTTTATATGTTGGCTGTTTCAGACAGAAGATTGACCCACACATGAGTTGTCTTGACTTTACCCATACAGCTTGTGAATCCTGTGGAACAACAAGTCCATCTTGGGTGGACTGCAGGTGTAATGCATAAATGGCACAGGATTATCCTCTGACATTTAATGTGGGTGTAAAGAGAGTCTTCACATTAAGAAGGGAAACTGCTCGCTAGTTAGGAGGAAATAATGGAGAAGCCTGAATCCTAGAGGCAAGTCTTGTTATTTTCTGTTACTTTTTAAACATTGAAGGCTGTGTAACCATGTAGTTTTAACCAAGTGCTGTGGTTGTTTGATTTACTGAATAAATTGTATCACTATAGCATCTTCACATGAAATTAGGAGAGCATTCAGTGAACTCTGTGACACCTCTGAGATGGAGACAAGTCCTGTTCTCATTCTTCAAATTGGAAAAATGATGCACAAACAAGTGCATCATTTGGTGGTGCAGTTCCTTGGTACACATGGTTTACAATGTAGCCACCTAAAGATGCTTCTGCTCTCTCTCCACCCAATGCTGCCTTCAGCTCTGCCTGTGAAGTATTTGTACAGTCATATGCTTAAATAGGAATCGCTCATACACAGTATGTGTTTGCCTAAACTAGTTCAGTTTTGTGATTGGAGCACAGGCCTACATAGTGCTGAATTGGCCTAATTAAAGGAAAAAGCAACTTATGGGGAAAGAGCCTCTTAAACCTATTCACCATAAGTTAATTAGTGGTATTGGATCCCAGTTTTTGTTAGCAACAAAACCTCTGTTGGTTTTATCATTGCAATTTTTGCCAGTCTTCAGCAGAGCCCAACATTGAAAAGAGATGTCTGGATGTTTACAGGCAAAAAAAAAAAGGAAAAAGTAAAAATTCTTCCCTTAAAGAGCAAACCCCCCCTTATTCTGACTTTATCCAGTATGCTGCTTGCTGAATTGCTTGTGTACTAATAACACAAAAACTAAGCGTTCTCTTGTTGGAAAAGATACTGCTTTTTAACCTGAGGATTAAATCACTAATCACAGGCTATGAAGCCATAGATTATTGAATCACTAATCACAGATACTAAATCATGTCACAACCTAAAGAAAGTAACACTAAGTTTATATTAAGAAGATCAGATGTCCAGAAGGTGACTCTGGGAAAGAGTTGTAAAAAAACCAGTAAGGTGATACCAGTGTAATGATAAAGTTCAGAAGTACAGAAGACAGCAGACTCAGTGTTAGCCTTAATTCTGCATCTCTCTATGTATATGTCATCATAGAGTTCCTCAGTGTCTCTTTTATGGTCTTCAAGCTGTTTTGACACTCCACAAGCTGGTTTAATACATTTCTTTCACTGAATCTTTCAGCCACAAGGACGTTCTTCTCATCTTTTATCTGCAAATGGCTTTAATTACTACAATGATGAGAAATAATTGTCTCTCTGAATTAGAGTAAGATCTTTCTCAGGTGTTCCTCACAGAATTTATTGCATCAAGCTGTAAAGTAAACGGGGTTTTCTTACCCCTCCTTTCACGTGTGGCAAGCAGAGTCTGAACTCAAACATTTTTGCAAGTCATGACCTTGAATTAACTCAGCCTGAGCAGCAGTAGCTCTAAATTAACTTCTGCAGATTTCTGTTTGTAGTGGCAGGAAGACTACCCTGAGAGAGTAGAATCCAAACTCTTTCTGAAGATTGCTTAACTCTTAAGATTTCTGAGGATTATGGATTTTTCTTAATAGCAAGTCAGGCATTTGAACCATGAAGAAGTGAAGGTCTCTCTGCACCCTTCCTGGTACCTTTGCACCTGGCAAGCTGTTCCACAGAAGTCTTAAAATTCAAGTGTTTTGCAGTTTTGTTCACTGTGCCTGTATGCATAGCTGCATTTTTTTCTTGAATTTACAGCTTCTGTCAGTCCTGTACTTTTAAGAGGCAGTTTAACTGATTTAGGAAGTGAATCAGTAGATTTAATGGACTACTCTGATCTTACTTCTAACAGCTAATTTTCAATATCCTTTGGGCTACTTGAGACAAGCAGGAGTAGTGGTACTGGTTTGATCTGATTACATTGCACTGGAGTCTCCATGATTCACTATTTAGTACATACAAACTGAGAGAAAAAGCTTTTTGGTTTTTAGACTGCCAAATGCATTTCAGTTTAGTAAAAGCTGAAATGTAAAATGTAGCTACATGTGTATCTTTGGCCTCTTTGTAATGTAGCCATTACACTGGGGTGATACCATTGTAAGAATTTTCATGTCAGTGACCAAAAATAATTAGGTTTTCATAGAACCACAGAATGGTTTGGGTTGGAATGGACCTTAAATATCATCAAATTCCAACCTCCTGCCATGGGGGACAAGATCATGAGGGACATCTCTCACTAGACCAGGCTGCTCAAGGCCCTATCCAACCTGGCCTTTAACACATCCAGGGAGGGGGCATGATCCTCCTTCTGCCTCTTTCCATCTCGACTCAGATCCCTTGCAGTTTAAATGAAGTACCAGCTAATCATAAGACATACAAAGTAGTGAAGACAATTCTTCAGAAAGACCTATGCCGACTCCACTGTATTAAAAACCCAGTTGCTCCTACCTTGTGCGAGTCTGCTGGGTTTGGGCATGTGTTCTCATCTACCCTCTGTCAAATGTTGCCTAATTTCTTTTGATATCTGACTAATCTCAATTTCCTCAGTCACAGCAGTGGCAGAAAACTTTCACATAACAGGAACTAACAGCAGCAGGTTTGTTCTGTTCCAGATGTTGAGTTATTCTGCAACTGTTTCTCGAGTCCCTCAGAATTTGCCATTTCTTTGGATGAGTGATGGCAGGCATATTAGACCACAGGGTCAGGGCAAGGTTATGTATTTTCTAGTGCATCTACAGCATTTGCTGAGATGAGGCCCTGACCACAACCCAGAGTTTTAAACCCCGCTGCTGTACGTATCATTAACAGCATGCAGCGTCGCCCTCTTCACCAGCACATAGATTATTAACCCTATGTTTGGTGCAGACCCCCCTCCTCAATCTCATCTTGGCGACACCCCTTGTGTCTGATGTACCACTCCAGATGGCAGACTGGTGTGTGAGGTTTGTGTCTGCCACAAATGCACTTCTGTGTCCCTACCAGTAGAAGTGTGAAAATGCAGTATATGTTTGTTGTCTGCAACTGCAGCACGTGGTAGGGCTCATCAGGAGGTTGCCTGTTCTTCACCTTTGTTCGCCTTTAAGGCTAGGTAAATACTGGAGCATAGCGTTTCTGAATGGGGATGATTGGAATTGGCAAGGAGGCAACTGAAATCTAGATAGTTCTTAAGCATCTGACAGTTTGGCTAGTTAGTGTATCTCATGTATGACTCTGAGAGACCTATCTGTGATGGTTGAGTGCCACGAGAAATTAGGCAGCAGAAAGCATTGCATACCTCTCTCAAGTTAAAGCCACATAGATTGAAGGGGATTGTCCTGTCACCATCTCTCTTTGTGCTAGATAATTCATCTTTGTATCTGTGCTGACAGGACAGTGCAGGTCACTAATTACTAATCTACTACTTCAGTACTTGGCAGACCTGCAGATGAAAAACAGATCTGGAAAACAGGCTGAGAAAAGAAAGAACAAGTGAACACGAGGTGTCTTCAGTCATGTTGAGATGCTGGAGTGCTTCCTGTCCTGTATGTTGTTGATCTGTTGATAAGCAGGTGTAGCAATGCCCACCCTACTCATTTATGGAGCCCTCTGCATAACTCTCAACTATTTTTTTTTGCTTGTTGTTGAACTTCTCTTGCAGGGTAGATGAAAGTTCTTCAACCCAACAGTGATACTGAGTTTCTTGTGCAAAAAATAAATCATTTAGAGTAATATGTACTTCAAATCACGAGGCTGTCAAAGTGACACTGTTATTTTTGGTGTTTCTCTGCAGAAGCTGGACAAGTCTAACTTGGATAATTGGGAGAACATCAGAGGACCCAGTCTGTGGGAAGATTCCAGGGCTGTTCAGAAGCAGCGGCGGGAGGCTGCCCATCTCAAGGCAGAGTGATTGAGCAAGCCTACTTCGGTGCCTCTGCAAAACAACCCAAAAAAGTCTCAGGCTGGACTGTCTTTTTTAATCTGTTGTCAGGGACAGACATGGGAGGAGTGGATTGCACTGAAGTATTCATGCTGGTGTATGTAGAAGTAACTGTGAGATCAATCCTAAAGACTCTGTATTATATGAAGCTCTTTGTTTGCATCCATAGGTTGTATATATGAATTCTCAATTAAAAAACAAGCTGATTATTTTACTGACAACATCCCATTGTTTTTCAATCCCTATTATTCAAAAATGAAGATGTTTCAGCAAGGAGTAACATTTCAGGAGTCACTTGTCAGTAACAGAAGTTGTGGTCCTAATGAGGACAACAGCACTGCCATGGAGTTGTGTGTGAGCAGATAAATGCTGCCTGGGGGAGTTCTCACATGAGCTCAGGCTCTTGAGCTCAAAAGGGTCTCCAGAGGCATACGAATAGTTTGGAACAGTGAGTCCATTTTCAGCTGAATAATATTGTTGCATTTCATTTCCAGGAACTTGACTCTACAGAGGAACGTGCAGAGTGTCAGCTGCTAATGAAGCCAAGTTGCATTTGTTTAGCTGGGCTCAGATTTTTGGGATTAGCTTATTGAAACCTTTATGCAGACAGGACCTTCGCACTGGAACTTCTCAGGTGAAGTTGAAAGGATTCTTCACCAAGAGCTGTTCTGTTTCTCTGTGAGCAAGAATTGAAGCAGCATGTTACTGAACCACTGTATAGTGGCAAAGCTCATCTTACCTCTGTTATTACATGGATTTTTGTGGACATGCACATAAATTCTTTTATCTTGTGGCCAATTCTTCTTTTTATATTTGTCTTTGCTAAATGTCTGCTGTTAGAGGAAGCCTTGCTTGCATTCAGGACCCTTGTGCTGAGGCAGTTAAATGAAGAAGCATCTAGTTGAGTTTTCAGTTGAAATGAAGCTTTTGGTAAAAGGTGTTACAGCAGACTTGTAAAATTCCTCTTCTGGTGAATGGGGTACCAGAGCACACATCAGCAGCAGACTGTAGTTTCAAAGTAACATCTGTATTTAAAACCTTCTGGAACTGTCTTTGGAAGACCTGTGGTTTTACTCCTCTCTGCAAGAAGGGTCAAATGCAATTGAAATGTATTTTTAACCATTTCATTTAGGGTTAACTTCCTTGTTCTCATGTCAGTATTTTCCAGCACTTAATTTTCTTCAGTCTTTCAGTTATGAGGTTCAGTCTTTCTCTCAGAAAGAAGAAATCAATATTGATTTTTAGAGAGTTGTAAATCAATTCATAAAACATTACAGGAAATAGCTTAGTCATGTTTTGTGCATGTTTTCTTCTGGTAGAGTTGCAAAGACTATCAGAAAATGTTGCATGCTATCTGGAACAAGGTTGGAGCTGTGCTTTTTCCTCTTGTTCAGTGTCATATATAGCTTTGCTTCTATATAAATATACTAACAAATTAAACCAGCGGGAGAGGAACACAAGGAGCAATACAAGGTTGAGGTCATCATAAATGCTATTGGGAAACAACTGAAAAACTCGAATATGGAGGCATTAAGCCTGTGCTAGACCAAGACAAGAAGGAAATTGGTTTAATTGTTTTGTCATTAGCTTTCCCTAAAAGAGAAAACAATATTCTCAGACAAATAAGATATAAAATAGGAGAAGGAACAAGTAATTAAAAGTGCGTGCCTTGCTAACCATTCTTCCAATGTCACAGAATCATGGGGGTTGGAAGGGACCTCCAGAGACCATCGAGTCCAACCCCCTGCCAAAGCAGCTCCCTAGGACAGGTCGCACAGGGAGGCGTCCAGACCGGTCTGGAATATCTCCAGAGAAGGAGACTCCACACCCCCCTGGGCAGCCTGTCCCAGGGCTCTGTCACCCTCAGCAGATCCCCTCAGCCTTCTTTTCTCCAGGCTAAACAGCCCCAGTTCTTTCAGCCTTTCCTCACAGGGGAGATGCTCCAGGCCCTTAATCATCTTTGTAGCCTCCTCTGGACTCTCTCCAGGAGATCCCTGTCTTTGTTATACCAGGGAGCCCAGAACTGGACACAATACTCCAGGTGGGGCCTGACCAGGGCAGAGCAGAGGGGGAGGATCACCTCCTTCGACCTCCTGGCCACACTCCTTTTAATGCCTCTCCAGGATCCCACTGGCTCTCTCAGCCCCCAGGGCACACTGCTGGCTCATGGCCAACCTGTCATCAACCAGGACCCCCAGGTCCTTCTCCACAGAGCTATTCTCCAGCAGGTCACCCCCAGCCTGTACTGATACAGTTGGTTATTCCTCCCCAGGTGCAAGACTCTACACTTGCTTTTATTAAACCTCATTTAGTTTCTCCCTGCCCAGCTCTCCAGTCACCTTGACTGAAGGAGAGGGGAAATTGCCATTGCTTTGCCATGGAGAGGCATGCCCAGCTCCCAGCCTTGCGACACTGGCTCACAACAAGGACCAGCGCTGGCTCTGAAATGAACACGGGGCCCTCTCAGAACAGCCTCTGAGGGAAAAGCTCCCCCTTGCCCCAGGGGAAGAAGCAAAGCAATTTTTCTTTCATGAAGCCCCTAGGCTTATCTGGGGTTTTTTTGATGAACCAAACACTCACTGAAATTTCCTGTGTATTTTTAGTAATTTGATATCCCACGAAGACTGTTTTGGAAATGGTCATATGTTAGCAGGTCTGGAGTAATTACTTCTATGGAGAACACTTCTTATGTTGTAACTTAGGACCTGGTTGTAGTTGTTGGATTGTTGACTGTGGTGTATCCCCACCTCCCCCATTTTCATAGGCCCTACATTTTGTGTAGTTTCTGGGGGCATATCTGTAACTACCTTTGTAGTGGCATCTCTGGAAAGTGATGGATTTCTCTTACCATCTCTGAGAAACACTGACAGGCAGCTGGAAAACTTTCCCTTCCTTCAGCTTCCCTCTTAAGAGACAACCCATATGTATTGCTAGACCACTAAAAGAAACCCCCACTTCTTATTTTATGCTGTTGGCTCATTTATGAATTTTTAAAAACCAACCCTGACAAAGAATAACTTTTGGCAGGTACAGAAGCTGTGCTTTTCTTAAAATTGGGAGAGCTATTTCAGCATTTTATTGCCATGCACTTGGACAATGGATTCATGTTTTATGCTGTGCTTTTCTTAGCCATTGAATTGGAAATAATACCTATGAAAGGCGTGTTGAGAGTTAATTAAAGTCTCTTAAGTTGTCATGCATCCTTAAGTAGAAGGCACTCCAGAAATGTAGAGAATTACAGTTCACAACAGTAGCAAAGAAAGGCAAACTTCAATTGGTTCAGGACTCATGCTTACTTTGGCTGCTTATTTGAACTGTCCTTTGTCTGGTTATCTCCAAGGTACCTGGGAACAGCCTTGCTGAACTCCTGCTTTGTTATTCTAAACATCAGTGGCTGGGGGCACTGAGGTAATGAAATGCAGCTGTCAGTCTGAGACACTGATCGACATCCTTTCATCCTCTTTGGTAACTGGCATATACTGGTCTGAGGGGCTTTAGTGAGAGCTGTGAAGTATTAAAGGGGTAAAAGACAGGACTGAAGAAGCCAGGTCTTCTAGTCAGTGTTGCTGAAATTCGAAATTAAAGGGAGCTTGGCCAGGTATCTGTCTATGGGAACTGAAAAATCAGTTTCAAAATCTCTTGTTTGGACAGTAAAGAAGAAAGTGTCTCTCACAGACACTGTCATGAGATTGGTCTGTGGGATCCTCCATAACCAGAAAAGCAGCAGGGCACAGAAGTGGAAGGAATGTGGGGAGAACTCAGCACAGCACTAGTAAGTATTCAGATGGATGGTTCCAAACAGCAGCTATCTGCAGCCCAGAACGCTTACCAGATTTCTGTATGACATCAGCTCTGTGGATCCTGCTAATTGGATTTGTTTCTCCTGTGGCACTTCAAATTTGCAGACTCATGGATTACCCAAAAGAGAAAATGCTCTATATCTTAGCTCAGCTGTGATACAGATGGAGAGACATAGCTGTAGCTACCATGATCCAAAAAAAAAGGTCTCAAAACCTGCATAGTAATTGTATTTCAGAGCTTCTAGATACACCTGGACGAGCAGGTGGCTTTCAGAATCAGGATGCAGAGAAAAATCAATCCTCCAAGGTCTTGAAAATGGCTCCAGCTGCCCAAAACAGGTAGGTTATGGCATAGTAAGAGTTGAGTGATGGGAGCTTTTATTGTGTCTGGCTGAGATGGAGTCAGAGCATTGAGGCTGTCACTCCAACATTTACCCCCTCGCCACCAGTAGGCTGGGGGTGGGAGGGGACCTAGCCAGGACAGGGGACCCAAACTGCCCAAAAGGGATCCATACCTTAGGATGTCTGCTCAGCAATAAAAGCTAAGAGAAAGGAGAAGGAGAGAGGGGGGCATTTGTTATTTACTGCATTTGTTTTCCAGAGTAACTGCTGCACTTAGTGAAGCCCTGCTTGCTGGGAAGTAGCCAGACATCATCTCCTGATGGGCAGCAGAGACTAAATACTTTTTATTTCCTTTGCTTCATGCTTTGCAGCATGCAGCTCTGCTTTTGCTTTATTAAACTGTCTCTGTCTTAATCCATAATGGGTTTTCCATCTTATTTTTCTCCCCTCTCTGTCCTACTGAGGAAGCCAGTGATACAGTGGCTTGTGGACATCTGGAGTACAGTAAAGGTCAGCCCACCATAGAGTTTTAGACCAGAATATAGGATGCAGAAACTTCTGAAAAACAACTTAAACATAACCCATCATCAGCTGGGGACCAGTCCCAAAAAGCATGGAGAGAAATCCATTACTTCACAGCGATGCAGCGACTGGGAGTGATTTAAAGGTCACTGTTGGGATGCTCCTTGTTTAACTGTATGTGTGTGTCTGGAGGCTAAACTTGAAGTAGGAGGGTTCACCTTCTGAAGTAACTATGTAGACAGACTTTCATGATCATGCATTTGCTCAGAGTTGCTGTGTTTGAATTTCCAGTACAAGTTCAGGGCAAGTTTCATTTTTATATCCTCTTTTTTCCAGTCTTTTCTTTCTCTAAGAAATGGAAAAGCCTAATATTGTCCTTTTTACTAACTACTTTATGTCCACTGGAAAAAAATAAGACTAAGGAAACAGAGGCAGGGAATGATCTGAAGTCTTAGGGAAAGCAGAATAACTGTTCTTACATGACGATGGTCACAGAATTTTCCATAAATATTTATGGTTGGAAGGGCTGCTTTTTGTCAGTGTTTTCATTTGAAAACCTCTTTTCATCCTTCAGTGGAGTAAGGTTCACAAAAAATTTCCACTCTATTTTAGACTTCCTAACTAGGTTTCAATCACAGGAAGGCAATTGCTCACTGGTAGGCTGCCTTTTCCTACAAAGACTTGCAGCCAGACTCAGCCAACACACAGTCTCTAGGCTTAGAAACAAAAACTCCATGCAGATGTTTTTCTCAAACTTGTCCTCTCCCCAGGAACCCAGAGCAGTCTTACACACCACTGGAATCAGACTGATCGTATTCTCTTGTTGAACATGTGTTGTCCTACAACTACCTGACAGGAGGCTGTAGAGAGGTGGGAGATGGTCTCTTCAGCCAGGTGACAGGACACAGGACAAGGGGAAATGGCACAAAGCTGCCCCAGGGCAGGGTCAGATTAGATGTCAGGAGAAAGTTCTTCCCTGAAAGAGTTGTCAGGGCCTGGAACAGGCTGCCCAGGGAGGGGGTTGAGTCGCCTTCCCTGGGTGTGTTTAACAGATGGGTAGATGAGGTACTTAGGGATATGGTTTAGCAGAGGACAGGAATGGTTGGACTCAATGATCTTAAAGGTCTTTTCCAACCTTGTGATTCTGTGATTAGCTGTCTTGCTTAAAGACAGGCAATTAAAATTTCACCTTCACCAGCTCTCTGTGCTGCTTGGGAGGAGTGTTACACTCAAAGCAGCAGCTCGTAGTGCTGCTGAAAGGACACATAAAATATGGTTATACATTGCAAATGTGAAGAGTATGTGTCATAGAAAAAGGTCATTTGTGAAAGGAAAAAAATACACCCAAACCACCACAAAAGCCAGAAATAAGGGGGTACTGTGTATTGCCAGTGCCCCTGTAGCCATACATACATGGAGCCTGGCTTGATGTCCTTCAGCTAATGGAAAAATGACTATACTTAGCATGTCTTTTTCAAGGTAGTTGATAAGATTCTTGTTGCTCAATATCAATGTGTGAGTTCAGTGCCAAATCCATTACGGTATCAATCACAGAATCACAGAGTTGTAGGGGTTGGAAGGGACCCCGAGAGATCATCGGGTCCAACCCCCCTGCCAAAGCAGCTCCCCAGCTCATACTGCACAGATAGGTGTCCAGATGGGTCTTGAATGTCTCCAGAGAAGGAGACTCCACCACCTCCCTGGGCAGCCTGTCCCAGGGCTCTGGCACCCTCACTGGGAAAAAGTTCTTCCCCATGTTGGTGCGGAACTTCCTGTGCTCCAATTTGCAGCCATTGCCCCTTGTCCTGTCCCCACAGACCACTGAAAAGGGGCTGGCCAATTCCCCCTGCACCCCATACTTAAGATATTTATAAACATTGATCAGGTCCCCCCTCAGTCTTCTTTTCTCCAGGCTGAACAGCCCCAGCTCTCTCAGCCTTTCCTCATAGGATAGATGTTCCAGGCCCTTAATCATCTCCGTAGCCCTTCTCTGGACTCTCTCCAGGAGATCCCTGTCCTTTTTATACCAGGGAGCCCAGAACTGGACACAATACTCCAGGTGGGGCCTGACCAGGGCAGAGTAGAGGGGGAGGATCACCTCCTCAAGAATCATCAACCTCAAGAATGTCCAGTAGCTCTCATGCCTACAGCTTAATCCCAGGTAGGATTGGGGTAAATCCATCTCTCTGCCCTGAACATCCTCTTCTTTCTGTCCTGTCTTCCAGTGTTCCTCCTAAAAAGTAACTGCTCAGCCTCTGAGCTGCTCATTTCTAATGGAGCTGGCTGTAAAATGTCACCCTCTTTTTTTCTTTTTTCTTCTTTTTTTTTAAAGTTCATTCTCTACCAAGTACTGAAGAATAGCAGTTTCTAAATTAATTTGAAAATGTCCTATAAAATCTAAGCTTGGAAACACAGACTAGTATTATATCCCCTTAAGTATGGCACCTAGCAAAGACTGGGTCTCTTTATCTTCAGATACACAATGCTGTGCTCTCTATTTTATGTACAAAGGAAATTAAATGTACTTTTTTCTTTAAAAGATGAGATCTTCATCCATCACCAGCTGTCAGTTCCTAATAATGTTGCCCAGGGAAGTGTTATCTGTGATTTAGTGGCCTATCTTTTGTTGAACAGAGGACGGCAAAATAAAATTTCAGCTTAATATAGCTCTTTTCAAGCTCCTTCTGAATAAACAGAGGAAGAGTGGAGAGCAGGAGCAAAGAATCTTGGATTCCAGGCTCAAGTTTCTTCTCTTTTTTTGCAATAGATAGGGCACTTTAAGAAATAAAGGAAGGAAAATGAAAGTGAAGATAAAGGAAATAAAAGAAGAAATGGGAAAAGAAAAAAGCTTAGGGAAAAAATAGTAATAGAAAAGGGAGTATTTTTTCCTGACTGGTCCCTCTGGATAGAGTCAGAAAGAAAATTGTTTCAGGAAAAAACTTCTGAGCTCAAACTCAAGTCAGAATGAAAAGTCAAGTATGTTTTGCAGGCTGCTGGTTTTAGAAATACTTTTCTTTCAGTGAACTGCAATGTTTTATTTTCCTTTTCATGTTTTTCCATTCTTGATACTTTTTTCCTCAGGTAGCTTAACCCTGGAAAGGAAAAAACCACCAGTGATGTTAAAAGTGTGTTTTTCCCCTTAAAAGACTGTCAGAATGTTTCAACAGTTTCCAATACTTTTCACCAAAAAAAAGTGTTTTCAATAAGAGCAAAGATACATCAAACCAGATCCCGCTCAATGAACAGGTTGCAAAACGTCAACCAACCTGAGTAAAGAAAAAAACCAAGGGGGCAGTATTGTAAAATACCTTCTATCAGCTGTACCAGGCAATTCCTCTGTTAACTAAATGAGTGCCCACCCTATGTGCTGACGAGTGTGGCTGCACGCCTCTGTGGCTCTGTACCTTCTCCCCGCCACACGTGCACGCTTGCAATTCAAGTGGGGAAAAGACCTCTCTACCCTTTACTGCAGCATCCAATATTCTGATACCCCAGCTAATTAATGACAGTGCAATTTTTAGATGAAATCACAGAATTGTAGGGGTTGGAAGGGACCTCAAGAGATCATCGGGTCCAACCCCCCTGCCAAAGCAGCTCCCCAGCTCATACTGCACAGATAGGCATCCAGATGGGTCTTGAATATCTCCAGGGAAGGAGACTCCACCACCTCCCTGGGCAGCCTGTCCCAGGGCTCTGGCACCCTCACTGGGGAAAAGTTCCTCCCCATGTTGGTGCGGAACTTCCTGTGCTCCAGCTTACAGCCATTGCCCCTTGTCCTGTCCCCACAGACTACTAAAATGGGGCAGGCCAATTCCCCCTGCACCCCACACTTAAGATATTTATAAACATTGATTAGGTCCCCCCTCAGTCTTCTTTTCTCCAGGCTGAGCAGCCCCAGCTCTCTCAGCCTTTCCTCATAGGGGAGATGTTCCAGGCCCTTAATCACCTTCGTAGCGTCCTTTTTCTTCTCCCTGCTTCCTCTAATGCTGCAACCTACATTCACTTCTGTTGAGTTCACCCTAAACATTGTCATCCTGTGTTAAATATTCCAACAGCATGCTCATATGCCCTAACATAATGAGAAGAGAAACAACATTTTTCCTAGTCTAAGAATAGGCATTGTCCTTGTTGGGAGTTGGGCTTGTTCAGCCTAGAGAAGAGAAGGCTGTGGGGGGACCTCATTGCAGCCTGCCAGTCCCTGAAGGGAGCAGAGAAACAGGAGGGGAATCAACTTTTAAAAGGGTAGGCAATGGCAGGACAAGGGGGAATGGATTGAAGCTAAAGGAGGGGAGGTTTAAATTAGATATTAGGGGGACGTTGTTTACATAGAGAGTGGTGAGGTGCTGGAAGGGGCTGCCCAGAGAGGTGGTGGATGCCCCATCCCTGGAGGTGTTCAAGGCCAGTTTGGATGGGGCCCTGGGCAACCTTGTGTAGATCCAGGCCTGAGGTTGGTGGCCCTGCCTGTGGCAGGGGGTTGGAACTCTGTGATCCTTGGGGTCCCTTCCAACCCAGACCACTCTATGATTCTATGATTCTGTGTTTAAGTGCCTAGGTTTTCTGTCATTTTATGTTACCTGCCCAGCAACAAACTGGGAATCAAAGATGAAAAAACTCAATCCTACTCCCATTCATAGATCTTCGAAGTGAATGCAGGCCATCCCATTTTGGACTCATCTCTTACCATTCCTTTATCTATCTGTCCTGCTGCAGATACATTTTTTTGCCTTGCAAACATCCTGCCTGGGTGGTAGATGTGATTCAAGGACAAAAGCCTGAGATGGCACATTTCTTACGACAAGCCTCTTGGGCCATGTGCTCCCTGTGAAATGCAAACATCCTTATCGCTTCTGCTGGAATAATAGACAGGAAAAGCTATCTGTTATATTTTTATCAGTTTGATCAAATTCTGCAGTTTACCCTCACCCTGATATGGGGGTGGTGGGAGGGGGTGGTTTAAAAGGGAATTTTGACAGTGTTTTGCAACTTGACTTAGGGAAGTCATTGCTGGAAATATTTCAGTTTAGCTAAACCCCCTATATTTATAACAATCAGAAATTTAAATTTCTTAAATGCTTATTTGAATGTCTATTTTAGTACATCTCCCACGACCAGCATAGAACATGTCCTTTTTTGTTGAGTGGACTGAGCTTTCAGACTAATTCAGGTTATTCAGCAAGAAAAAGCTGGATATGGGAACCTGTGCTTTCTATGGACAAACCCAGTTGACTGGTCAGTGATTCTGAATATGAATAGGTGGAGAAGACCTTTATTTATTATCTTTCATCTACTCAAGAAGATTTCTTACCCCCATAATAAATTATTCGCCACAGCAATTAGAAATGGAGTGGTCTTTGTCCCTTGAGGCTACACACGGATGTGCAGGGTTACCTGATAGGTCTATTTTTCGAACACATACTGCACATGATGTTCAAAGTGCAGATGCCATTTCCTAGCAGAGCCAGATTTGCACATTACTTCCTTAGATTAACTTGACTAACTTGATAATACCATCTGCATGCATCATATCATGCCGTACATGGGTGTCCCAGTTATTTATCCCTGAGGTATTACACTTTTCTCCCATCTCCTTTGCTACCAGTAGGATACACAGCATTTTCTACAGCTGCCTAAGGTTAAAAAAAATCAATATTTTCCCCCAAAAAAGTCTCTTTCTCTGTGTTGCAGTAATGCCAAGAAAGTAGAGGGAGAACAGGTGTTAGTTCTCTCCTCAGCTCTCTGCCTGGAGATGCTGTACTCTAGGAACTCCTGCAGCAGTGGACCAAGGTATTCCTGTGCCCTCCTCTTTTGTCCTTGGAGAAGTTTCTTTTGCCTCAGAAGATCATAGAATCATAGAGTGATAGAGTGGTCTGTGTTAGAAGGGACCCCAAGGATCACAGAGTTCCAGCACCCCTGCCACAGGCAGGGACACCAACCTCAGGCCTGGATCTACACAAGGTTGCCCAGGGCCCCATCCAACCTGGCCTTGAACACTTCCAGGGACGGGGCATCCACCACCTCTCTGGGCAGCCTGTTCCAGCACCTCACCACTCTCTCTGTAAAAAACTTCCCCTAATATCCAATCTAAACCTCCCCTCCTTCAGCTTCAATCCATTCCCCTTGTCCTGCCATTGTCTGCCCTTTGAAAAAGCTGATTCCCCTCCTGTTTCTCTGCTCCCTTCAGGGACTGGCAGGCTGCAATGAGGTCCCCCTGCAGCCTTCTCTTCTCCAGGCTGAACAAGCCCAGCTCCCTCAGCCTCTCTTCGTAGGGGAGGTGCTCCAGCCCTCTGATCATCTTTGTGGCCTCCTCTGACCCCTCTCCAACAGTTCCACATCTTTCTTGTATTGGGGCCCCAGATCTGGACACAGGACTCCAGATGGGGATTCACCATTCTGTGCTTTCTTTGTGAGAAGAGGGGTAGCAGAAGATCTGGAATCTGGAAAATATGTCATACCTTAAAGGTCTCTTAACTGTCACAATATGACTCTTAAGAGTTTTCAGTGGGTATGTGAGATAGATATATATATATAGAGAGAGAGAGAGCGTGTGATTAGAAAGCCCCAAAACCTGCATTCCCCTTTCTGTGCACACACGGTGGAGAGCTGGAACGTAGTGTTCCTTTGCAGTCACTGCCCTGCCCAGGTGGGCCTTGCAGGGATCACCTCTGAGGGATGAGGATGGCAGCCTTGTGCAGTGATTGCCTGCAAGGTTACAGAGAAGAGAATTTGTTTTCCCACCAAGGCAGCTCTGTAGAAGCCAAGTGCCTAGGCATACATTAACAGCAAGGCACCCACAGACCTCGATCACCTCAGTCAAAGGTAGATGTCCATCGAGGTGGGTGTTGAATTGTGCTTCACTGCTTCTTCCCTTCCTGTCTTGGAAGGCACGAGTTTTGATCACTTTGCCTTTACAAGACTAGCTCTGGGTGAGCTGGATCCCAAGAAGTCTGGGGCACTCCACTTTTGGCTTTCATGGAAGTTAAGACAAAACCTTTAGATGGGGGCTTGCCAAAACAGTAAGGGCCTGTGTTCTGCTAGTCCCCTCAGGCTTCTCTCCTTGAACCCTCTGGGAGGGTGTTAGGGGTTCTGAATGAGTTTGAAAATCTGACACTGCCCTAATTTTCAAAGTTAATATTTCTTCTTAGTCTCAAGAAGCTGCTGTTTTCCTTGACAGCTGAGATAAAGATTATGTCAGTAAATTATTATTACAAAGTTCAGCAAATATCTCACTGTGTCACATCAGTGTTTAGCTAGAAATTGCAAACCTAGATGCCTTTCTGAAGAGGGGAATCATGGCATGGACAAGGAGGAGTCATACTATAGGCTTGCTTGGGTGGGACTGAACGCAGTCCTGAGGGAACACACCTTTCCTACTTCAAAAGCAAAGTTGTGCTTAGGCCATCCTTCAGTCAGAGCTCATGGTGTACAGGCAATAAGCTCAGAGGATCCATAGTTTCCTCCAAGTCAACAGGGAGCAAGAAAAAGATCTTTCCTGCCATTAAAGAGAACCTTGTGCACAGCAAGGGCACGAACAGCGTGTCAGCAAACTGGCCCTGTGAGACTATCCATGCTGCTTCAGGTTATTATTACATGATGATGATGATTATTATTATAAACCAGCATTATTCAGGATTATGTATTAAGAGCAGCAAGTCAAATACCATCTGCCTAACGTGGTAAATTCTAAGTGTTATTCCAAAGAGGTCTGCCCGAATCTCCTCTGCAGAACACACAGAGGCAGCTGCCAGTTGCTTTTATCCTCAGTCCCCATTAATGCTTCTTGGCTTAGATCAAGCTCAGTATCAGCTGAAGTCTTGCTGTGTCCTCACTTTGGGGACTCAGTGCTGCCCTGGCAGCAGGCTGTGGGCTCAGGGACCCTCCTAGCTCTTTTCCATCTGCAACTGCTACCCTTCCTGCTCTTTAAGAGACCTGGCAGCTTTGAGAAGTCAGGTGCCCTTTAACTTGCCTTGTGAGTACACCTGAGATGTGTTGGCCTCAATTACTTCTATTACAAAAAGGTAGTGGGCCTCTGCTGGAGTGGTGGTTTTGTTTCATTTCTGTTGGGGGCTAGCAAAAATCCGCATTGGGAGAGTCTACCCCCTTTTTTTCCCTGTAATATATATACCAGCTGTTTTTGAAGGCATACAGTAGGGGTAAGTCCTCTCTGAGCTTTGTACCCTTTTATCAGTGGGGTTCTGGCATCAGGTAAAAACATCTTTTACAGGGGATGACTTTAATATACTGTTATGGCAGTACAGTGCTGAATTTTTCTTGGTTTGGCAGATGTAAGCTTCCTAAATTCAAAGCTCAGTATCCACAAGGGTGGATAATTGCCAGCCAGACTTAATGCTTGAAGACCTTACCTAATCCTGACTTTTATACACAGATCTGTTACTTTGGGGTGGAAAAGTGGTTTGTTGGGCAATCAGAATGGGGGAGAGGGGAGATGCTGATGTCCCAGATAAAATAACTGAAGGGTTTTATCTGGGATGTTGTTAGGGTGCTGTGTTTTTTTCATGCCTTGCCTTCCTGACCAGGT
This sequence comes from Laterallus jamaicensis coturniculus, assembly GCA_022605575.1. Taxonomy (NCBI): domain Eukaryota; kingdom Metazoa; phylum Chordata; class Aves; order Gruiformes; family Rallidae; genus Laterallus; species Laterallus jamaicensis. The sequence continues at coordinate 225,545 of JAKCOX010000021.1, forward strand.
CTAAGTGCTGTGACAGGAGATGGGTATGTCTGTTAGAGTCTAAGGTGTGCAGATGGCATGTCCCTTCCTTCCTTGTGAGTTTGTTTTTCACCCTGATCAACAGTTGCTTAACCTCCAAGTGAGAAGTTCTCTGCTAGCAGATTTTGGCCAGTGATCTGTGTATGCTTTCCTGGCAAATTCTTTTCAGAGCAGTCCCTGGTTTGCTTTTTGTGGTGAACCTACCTTAGGGATTATATGGAATGGTTGCATCAGTGTAATTACATGATATGTGGGTGGGTTTTTTTTTTTGCATAAGCCACTCATGGAGCAGGAAATCATATATATTATCTCTGGAAGAGACCATAAAATGATACAGTGGAACTTTGTGTTTAAAAAAAAGGAATTTCACTCCAGCATTCCTACAGCAAGGCTCTTAGCTAGAGGGTATCTTCCCAGCCCTTGTGCTGGGAGAAAATCACTTTAAAACTCCCCAGCTGTCTCTGCAGCTACCCTTTGCAAGAGATACATGGAGGTTATTATGAATTTGCCTTCCACCTAGGGAGGGCTGGCCAAGCACCCTCCAAAACAACTTTAGGGGCAGCATCAGCCATTTCTCCATCCCTTGGCATAGGGAGGCAACATAGGAGACTTCTGCTGCAAGAAACCTCTTGCTGGCCTCTGTAAGAAGGTAGTGAGTATCTTCCAGAGTCTTAGGCTCCTGGCTGAGGTCTGTCTCAAAAGATTGTTTGGCCTAATGACAGGAGTTGTGGGAGGCCAGGTTTTGTTCACTGTCTCTTGCTGCTATTTTCGGGATGTGATTTTTCTGTTTTGGTTGGCTGAGCGTGGAGGGAGTGTTGCTCTGCGTTAGGGAACACTGTAATTAGATTCACTCAAAACAATCATGATTAATTATTATGACTGTTTTGTTACCAAAAAAAAAGGAAAAGGTAGAAATAAATAATAAGCCACAGTGTCTTGGAAGGCAATCTTTGTCTCTCTGTCCAGCTGTGGGAGCGGTTGGGCTATCCTTAGGGGACAGCAAAGTCCTCATTTCCATATGTGGCAGTAGGCCTTGCTCCAGTGTAAGTAATCTGATGAGTTCTCTGACAGATCTGCATTTACCAGTTGGGGACTCTTGTTTGGTAAATCCCAGCTAACTGCAGCAGCTGGGCAAATTTCAACTGCGTTCCAAATAATTAGCACAAGTATTTGAATCAGTGGTGGCAGGGAAGCCACTGAAACAGCTTTCCTGAGAGAAATTAGTGAATAAACACTGACAATTTCCAGTCCAAGTGAAATCTGTTTGGTGAGGATGGCTTCTTTCTCCCTGTGCACACATGGCCTCGGGCCTGTGATGTCCCACAGAAGCTGTTGCCACCTCAAACCATGATTCGTTATCCCCTTGGAAGCTGAACTAGAAAAGCATCATGCTAACTGCTGGCCCTGTTTCCAGCCCCTTGCTCCTCCTGATGTCTTGGTTTGGGAGACATCTTGGTGTCAGGAAACAGCACAGGCCTCAGAAGCAGCTACTTTGCATGGCCTGCTTTCTGCAGAGCCATAGATGGGCCGGGGTGAGCAATGGCAGCAAGAGCAGGGGCAGCGTGTCCAGTGGGGAGCTTCTTTGCTGGGAGAGCTGGGAGCTGCTGGGTTGCCCAGTGGAAGAACACGTCTTGTCTTCAGTTTGCTGTGGAAATGGAGTAGACAGCACAGCGAGGGCCTGGCAGTGTTGCTGTCTGTCTCCCACAGATGCCACAGCTCGGTACCTCAGTCCTAGCAGGACTTCTTTGCCACGGACTGGATGTCTGTCGGGGGCTGGAGAGCGTGCAGACTGTACCATCGCTCTGGCAGCAGCTCTTCAGAAACATCTCTGGAGATCCTTGAAGCTCTCAGCATTTCTTTATATCCATACACACAAGAACATATATGTAAGTTCAGTTCACTTTCGACTTTGTTTCATAGAAGCTGAAAAACTGTCTCAGTTGGCCCAAGCATGTGTGAAAGTGTCTTTAAAGTAATCTCTTAAAGAGCAAAGAATTCTTATATCCTGTATTTGAAACAGAAGGGCATGTGCCTTCTGCTTAATTTTTCTGGAGAGGTAGCTCCTTGCTCTGAGTTTACTAAGGAGCTTGTTTCCACATTCCCAAAGCAGTAATTCATTAGCCTTTAACACAAACGTTACACTGATTGCTGATGGGTAACTAGAACATAAAGTGCCTGTGCTGGTTTTTGCATGTAAGGATGTCCTTTACACAAGGCTTGCATGCTGCTACAAAACATCTAGCTCAAAAGGGGGTTCCAATGTGTAAATGTCTGGTTTTAAGTGAATCAAAAAAGTTGGGGACCACAGAAGATATAATTAAAATGCTTTTGGTCATCAATTTCTTAATAAAAATAGTGCCTTTTGGCAATCCCACCCATTTTTGCCTAAAAATTGGAGGTGTAAGGGCAGTTTCTTTTGAAAGAACAGTGAAAAGCCAATGTCAGTTCCTGAGTTTTGGGACGCCAACAATGATCCTGAGCAGAAATGTTTGTGTTTTCTTAATCCTCCTAATAGAGAAGCGCTTCACGGAATCTGTCACTTGAGGTAAAATTCTCTAACAACTGAGGTCTTGTACCAGGCTAACGTGTCCTGGTTTTAGATGAAAGCAACCATGTTCCTGGTTTTTCCTCCCTTTTGGTTGTCTGTTGTTGAGATTTATTGCCTGCCATTTATAGCATCAGCAACTTGCAATTACAGCTTCTATTTTGAATACCTAGCACATAAGCAGGAATTACCCTAACTTGGTATTTAGATATTTCTTTCAAACCATAGCAGGAAAAGAATATGGCTCAAATGTGAGGTAAAAGCATTAAAAGCTGGAGAAAGTTTATAGTGGCCTAATGTTGCATGAATAAATTGTAATTTTATTAAATACTTTCCTGTCATTTTGAAAAGCCTCCCCTGCATAGTCTGTCTGATCTCATCTGGTGGCTCACTTTTATTTTATATATATATATTTTTAGCAGATTTTCAAGTATGTTGAGCATTTGGAGGAAGAATAGTTTAACACCTGTATAGTTCACTCTTTATTATGTAGAACCTCCCAGTTTTTAAATGCTAAGCTAGCATTGTGAAATAGAGACTGACTGGACATTCATCCCTGGTCTGGAATGAGCATTGGAAGATCTGTGAGCTGTATCCCTGGAAGGGCAACTTACCCAGCCTGTGTGCTGGTTCCCAGGGCCACCCAGGAGCAGCAGGCACTTAGCAGACCTTTTGTGGAGCTTATCTAAGGGGAGGCTTCAGTTTTGGGGGAAGCATCTGGCTGCTGCATGTGCTAAACCCCAGCACTCTGTGTGTCTGTTGTATACTGAGTCTTATGGCAAGGAAGGGGCTGTGAGGACCTCAGAGAGCAGCTGAGGTGGCCAACAGCATGGGAAATGTGGGCATGACTGGGCAAGACTTTTAATCATGCTGAAGGGCTGGCAGGTTGAAGGATGGGCAGGAGAAAGCTGTACCAAACCAAGTTTGGTGGTTGGTGTTGTGTAAGGGAAAGAGAAAATGGAAAGAAAGAATTGTTCTTGCCCCACTCCCCACCCCAAGTGCCTTTCAGGTTAAATCACTGTTGGCTAACAGGAAAGCTGGAAACTGTCCCTCTGGAGATGGGGGAGTGGAATGAATACCAATGTGTATCTTTAGCACTGCTTTTAATCATGTCACCTTTTGAAATGAAAGCACCATCACGTAAGAGCAGAGGAACTGTGGAGGGGACATGTTCTACCAAGAGAAATGTCGTGGTCAGAGTGGATTGACTCAGTCACTAGTTGACTCTGAGCGATACTGGTGCTGGCCAGGGCAGACCCATCTCATCCCTACTCCACACTTCCTCCCCCTCCCAGCTCCCCAGTTTCAGGGCGACAAAGTTGATTAGGGGTCTGGAACATCTCCCCTATGAGGAAAGGCTGAGAGAGCTGGGGCTGTTCAGCCTGGAAAAAAGAAGACTGAGGGGGGACCTAATTAGTGTTTATAAATATCTTAGACATGGGTGGCAGGGGGAATCAGCCAGCCCCTTTTCAGTGGTCTGTGGGGACAGGACAAGGGGCAATGGCTGTAAGCTGGAGCACAGGAAGTTCCACACCAACATGGGGAGGAACTTTTCCCCAGTGAGGGTGCCAGAGCCCTGGGACAGGCTGCCCAGGGAGGTGGTGGAGTCTCCTTCTCTGGAGAGATTCGAGACCCGTCTGGACGCCTATCTGTGCAGTATGAGCTGGGGAGCTGCTTTGGCAGGGGGGTTGGACCCGATGATCTCTCGAGGTCCCTTCCAACCCCTACAATTCTGTGATTCATTTGGCTTCCTCCTTGTGCATCTCTGCTGGCTGTCTCCTCGTGTATTCCTTCCCAAGTGATTCTACCCTCCAAACTATACCCAGCCAGTATAACACCCATCACATGCAACATTCTTTGGGATGTCCACCCAGAGTCCTGCCCAGAGGATAGGTAGCCCTGGCAAGGTGACATCGAATGCTTTAATGGAAGCTACTTAGTAATCCCTTTTTCATTTACCTTTTTGCCTAAGAAGAAAGCAGATCTAACACAAAGAAGAAAGGAGGGCATCTGTTCAACAGTGAGTGTTTATTTTCTGTTCACCTCTGAAATGCCAATGAGCATTTGTGCTGTCTAGTTTGAACTGGCTATTGGCCTTGGAGAAATCACTGGTGCTGCTTGTGAAAGAAATTGTCCCTCACTTTCTAAGGGGGTAGAAAAGGTCTGTCACATTCTCCCTCTGTAACCATGGATAGAGCATGTCATTGCTCTGCTACATTCAGGAGAAAGGAATAATACCCTTTTATGCCCACCCTTTGCCTAGCCTTCCTAGGCTGGTAGGAAGGCACAACCTGATTTCTCTGCATTTACACAATCCCCAGAACAGTGATCCTCAGCGGTGGATAAATTCCTTAGTGCTGTTAGCACACTGCTTGAACTGCCAGAGGTCACTTGTCACTGCTGACCCTCTGCCCCCTGGCTCAGCTCTGGCAGGGGCACGCAGGCACTGGCTTTCAGCACTCTATTTGGTGCCGAGTGGGATGTCTTTGCCCCTGGCAGGTAAAGAAGCAGGAGAATATACAGTTGCTTGAGGAGGATTGACTGTTGCCTGCCAGGCCATTCACTGCATCTCCCTGTGCCTGGGTGAAGGTGCTGTTGGTGGCTCAGGTGACCTTCCTTACCAAACAAGGTGGATGTGCAATTATTGCTGTAATCTTTACTGTTGTCCAGGAGCCTCCTTGACGTGCCCAAGAGTGATGATGGACAACCCTCACCTCTTTCCCTTTCCTCCCTCTGCTTTTTCCCTTGAGTGTTAGATTAAATTCTCCATTGTACTGGCACCAGCACAAGTGTGATGTTTCTTCAGTGCACCAAGACATTGTTCTCATGTCTATCCTACCTCCTGCTGCATGACAGACATCTTTAAGATTAATTAAGGCATGATGATGGCTTTTTCCCTCTGTCTTGTGTATCTACACCTGATACACAGCCTCATGGCTTGACTGAAGGCAGGAATTGAGACATTCCCACTAAGAGTATGAGGACCAGGGAGGACTTGGCTCTGGTGAGCCCACACCTCAAACACTGTGTTCAGTTTTGGGCCTCTCACTATGAGAGACATCAAGGCCCTGGGGCATGCCCAGAGCAGGGTGATGAGGCTGGTGGAGGGGCTGCAACACAAGTCTGATGAGGAGCAGCTGAGGGAACTAGGACTGTTTAGCCTGGAGAAGAGGAGGCTGAGGGGAGACCTTGTTGCTCTCTACAACACCCTGAAAGAGGCTGTGGTGAGCTGGGGTTCAGCGTCTTCTTGTAGATAAGTAGGATAAGAGGGAATGGCTACAAGTTGCACCAGGGGAGGGTCAATTTAGAAATTAGAAGAAATTTCTTCTCAGAAGGAGTGGTTGGGCATGGGAATGGGTTGCCCAGGGAGGTGGTGGAGTCACTGTCCCTTGGGGTGTTCAAGGAAAGGTTGGATGAGGTACTTAGGGACATGGTTTAGTTAGTAACAGAGGTATACAGGTGGTAGGGGGATGGTTGGACTAGATGATCTTGGAGGTCTATTCCAACCTTGATGATTCTATGAGGGTTCCCTCTGAAAGCAGCAAGCAAATGTCAGTGGAGGAAGCTGACCTGGACTGGAAGGCAGCCTGGTCCTGCAGCAACCGTGCTGCCTCTGGAGCTCCTGAGACAAGATGTGAGCTCTGCTCCTGTCTCCCAGGGCTCAGTGACACTCCTTTGGCAGCTGGGGAGGGGAGCAGGTCCACAGGCAGCCACAAGCAGGCTGCATGCCCAGCATTGCTTGCTACGTCATTTTTGGGTTTTTAAGCCTGATCAGACATGAGGAAATACTTCAGAGTAGATGTGGCTTTAAGAGATTACCTTTTCTTTCCCAGGCATCAGACCCATCAAAAGGTTCAGCAGAGATCCCCTCCCCCTCTGCCCCCACTGCTTCCATCCCTGCTTCTTTTTTCCCTTTACCCAGTTGGCAACAATGACAATTTCTATTTGTGCAGCACCCACCTAAGGACCTCCAGATATTTTTTCTAAAGGTGGATGTCTATTTTAAACCTAATTTTATAGGTGGTGAAACTAAGAAGTAGAAAGGTTTGTGCAGCAAACTCCTTGCAGACCAGCTGTGCTGGGGTGAGAAGAGGTGAGCTGGGTGGCTGCTGGAGCTGGGCTGGCAGATGGCAGATGGAGGAGGTGTGATGTTGCTGGGGAGGCTTTAGGGCAGCCTGCTACAGCATGTGGATGGGGCCGGACAGCCCTCCTCAGCCTGCATCTGTTCCTCTATCAGAATCATAGAATGGCATGGGTTGGAAAGGACCCCAAGGATCACAGAGTTCCAACCCCCCTGCTGCAAGCAGGGCCACCAACCTCCAGGTCTGGATCTACACAAGGTTGCCCAGGGCCCCATCCAACCTGGCCTTGAACACCTCCAGGGACGGGGCATCCACCACCTCTCTGGGCAGCCCATTCTAGCCAGCCCCTCACCACTCTATGTAAAGAACTTCCCCCTAATATCCAATCTAAACCTTCCCTCCTTTAGCTTTAAACAATTCCTCCTTGTCCTGCCATTATCTGCCCTTTAAAACATTGATTCCCCTCCTGTTTCTCTGCTCCCTTTAGATAGAAGGCTACAATGAGGTCTCCCCGCAGCCTTCTCTTCTCCAGGCTGAACAAGCTCAGCTCCCTCAGCCTCTCTTCATAGGGCAGGTGCTCCAGCCCTCTGAGCATCTTTGTGGCCTCCTCTGAACCCTCTCCAACAGTTCCACATCTGTCTTGTATTGGGGGCCCCAGATCTGGACACAGGACTCTAGCTGGGGCCTCACGAGAGCAGAGTAGAGAGGGACAATCCCTCCCTGTCCCTGCTGGGCACCCCTCTTCTGATGGAGCCCAGGATACCATTGGCCTTCTGAGCTGCAAGAACACTCTGCTGGCTCATGTTAAGTTTCTCATCCAGCATCTATCTACCTCTCTTCTAGTAGAAGTGGGTTATTCCCATCCAGACTTGCGCTCTGGGTGACTTTGGGGCACAGCTTCGTTGTCCTCTCACATGCACACTGGTACAGTGCCTTGCTAAAGCCCTCCCAGTGCTGCCTGAGTGAGGGCTCTCCCGGTCCCCAGCAAGCCTTTGCAGGGTTAGGGAGCAGCCCTGCATAAGCACTCGCCTTAGGGACTTACCCATCAGTTAAAGTGGAATTACATGCTTAACTTACTAAATTACTCTAGGCTTCGTTTAAGTATGTAATTAAAGATAAACATTTGTAGGGCTGGAGCTTGCTGTCCTGCTTCTGTTTCCCTAACAACACAGGCAAATTACTTGTCTTCTTGTCTTGGCCTTCCCAGGTAATGTTTCCAGCTGCTGGGATCAAAGAATAACAGAAGCTGGAGATGGAGTATACACATCCATTGCTCTGGGAAACAATCTCAAAACATGGGACTGTTTCAGAGGTCCAAATACATGGCTGGAGAAGCCGAATTCAGTGTTGTGTGGAGCAAAATCCTGGTTGTCCTCCGCCTCCAAGCTTTTCCTCAAAGGTTCTTTCCCTCTGTGGGTGGGCTGGGAAGGAGCCAGCCATGGTTGCCCTCAGCCCAGCTGCTGGTAGGGCTGTGTCCTGGAATCCCTGTCTGGCTGAGGACCGCTGGTTGTTTAGCAACTCATCTTTGCAGAGTGAAGCCTCCACTGACCTCCCCTGCCAGTGGTTTCTCCAAATTGCTATCAGTGTCCCAATGGGACAGCACTGGGGCAGTGCCAGCTGGCCCTCCCTTAGGGTTAAACCAGTACCAAAGGTTGGGAATGAAGAGGGCTGAGCAGCCATGGTGACTACAGCCTTTCACTGGAGACACCTGCAAAATGAGGCCAGGAGTAGAATTTTGATCAGACATCCACACTGTGGCAGGCAGGGAGCTCCTGAGCAGGTTTGAATAGATAATGGAAGCTGGCAATGCCCTAAGTGCGCCAGCTCCTACATGCTGGTGTCTCCCAAACAGCACTTTTCAGAGGCAGGGGTCACCTTGTGTCCATGTGATTTTTGGCAAGATTTGTCTATGGCATGAGAGCAATGAGAGGAAAGATCACAGAATGACAAGGTTGGAAAAGATGTTTAAGATCATCAAGTCCAACCATTCCTGTCCTGTGCTAAACCATATCTCTAAGTACCTCATCTACCCATCTGTTAAACACATCCAGGGATGGTGACTCAACCCCCTCCCTGGGCAGCCTGTTCCAGGCCCTGACAACTCTTCCAGTGAAGAACTTTCTCCTAACATCTAACCTGACCCTGCCCTGGTGCAGCTTTGTGCCATTTCCCCTTGTCCTAATGTCCCACCTCTGAAGGAAAGGAGTGTTGTGTAACTAGCACGCTGGGGACACCCACTGCTCTTCTTTCTAGTCATCCTCTCTCCTTTCTCATGATGTTTACAGGACCCGTGGTTGTAAAGGTGGGGAAGGCAAGTTAAGAAGCTAAACCCCAGTTGGTATTTGTGTGGGGTTTATATATATATATTTTAAAGGCAAGGCAAGTTTGGGGGCAGTTTCTCCTTTCCTTCTGTTTCTCACTGCATTTCACAGCAAGCTTGCCAGAGATCAAAGAAGGTGATTTCACTTTTTCATGTTGCCTTTCTGTTTTGTCTGTTGGCTTGTTTTCTGGGGGGTGGGCAGTGGTGGTTCAAGAGGTATCACAAAGGGTCAGGCCCAGTCTGGGCAAGGGAAACAGGAGCACAGAGGAGACTGATCAGGGGAAGTTTATTACAGAGAGAGTGGTGAGGTGCTGGAACAGGCTGCCCAGAGGAGTGGATGCCCCGTCCCTGGGGGTGTTCAAGGCCAGGTTGGATGGGGCCCTGGGCACACTTGTGTAGATCCAGGCCTGAGATTGGTGGCCCTGCTTGCAGCAGGGGGGTTGGAACTCTGTGATCCTTGGGGTCCCTTCCAACCCATGCCATTCTAGGATTCTATTAAAATAAAAATTCACCACTGCCACCTCCCCCTTTGACCTCACTGAAGTGCTTCTGCAGGTGGAATGTGGTGGTGGGCCAGAGCTGCTGCTTGGACCCTCTCCAATGGGCAGCTCTTCCTCTGCCTGTGTTGCAGGCTCAGAAGTAGGTGGAACGGCCCAACCAGAGCTATAAGAGATGACATCTGGTGCATGCATTGTGTGAACAAAGCAGAGGGGACATTCTGGAGTTTCTTGTGACATTGGCACCATCACAAAATCTTGGAAGAGTTGTTCATCCTCCAGGCTGTCTTCTCACACAAGCTCCGCCATCTGAAGTCATTGACTAATCCCTGCCTTAGGCCCAAAACTTCTGCTTGAAATGGAGCAGATCACTTGAAGATACTAGATACTAATTTTACAACCTGAAGTTTCCAAAGGCTAGTCATGTCCTAGAATATGTCATACCAGTGGTTGGTTGCTCCCACAACTTGGTGTTTGGGGCCCAGCCGCATCCCATTCTTGGCTCCTGCCAAACCTGACTTGTCCATGCAGGTACTTCCAAGGAAAAAATCCTGTAGTCCCTTGGTGTCTTTTCCTAGCCAAGTCCAGTGATGGTGATTTCTATTTATCAGCAGAATCATATCCTCCCAGTCCTATCTGGCTGTTGCTTTCTTCAGCTCTTATTCTAAAGTAGGTGACGTGGCTATGGTTAATGAAATCTTTGCTGTGTTCCTCCAGACCATTTCATTTCACTGGTGGATGGGGCAGCTCCAGGTGGTTTCTGTAGTTTTACAAAGACTTCCTTTGATCCCTGGGAGACGAACTGTATCGTGGCTGGTACGTACCCTTGCTTTCTGCAGGCATAAGCAGGGCTTGGTCTGTTCTCAGTTTAGTTTCTCTCTAACAAAATGTGAGCAGCTTGGACAAGAATTTAATGGTGTCATCTAGAGTATGTCTAGACTTTAAGGAGAATCAAACAGCTTACCTTGGGTGCTTGCTCTAGCCTACACTGGAATGCAAGATCTCTGGCCTGAAAAATGAACACTACCTTCAGTGCCCTTGGCCTAATCTGGTTCTCAGAAGCCTAAAAATGCTGTTGCCACTATTCAAATGGGTATTGCCTGCCCACGCTCTGCCATTTCCCCTTCCCTTTTCTTTTTCTTCACTCCAGAGATCCCAGTGACAAACTCTTTGTCATTTCAGTGTTTCTCTTCAATTCATCCTGTGCACTCAGTTCAGTTTTCCATAGCTTTTTGCAGCTCTGTCATCAGAATGCAGCTTCATCCCACATTTCCTTCCTGTAAAACTCCTCTCTCTGGAATATGCCAGGGAAAGGCAGGCCTCTGTGTGTGAAAGAGAGAGAGAGAAGCGGCTCTTCCCAAATTCCTGCCTGTCATGCAGATGTTTAGCAGCTGAGCCTCTGTGGTAGCCTGGGTTTTTTGTTGTGGTGTTTTTTTCTTTGCCTCCTCATCTCTGATCTTCTGATAGCAACTGTCTCCTTTCATGTGCTACATCAAGGCTGTTGCTTTGGCCTCCTGTCCCATTTGTTCCTTTTTTTAATGTTGTGCCAAGCATATTAATGTCTGACAGTGCTTCCCTAGACCCCTTGGCATAACTCCCAATGCAAACCCCTCCCTTCACCCACCTGGCCAGAGCTTTGCTGGGCCAGCTCCTTCCTGGCTCCACATTTAAGCCACAGCCCTGTCTGGACCACGGACATTTATTGTCCTGTTGACTGATCTCAGGAATCTGAGCTGAACTGACCCCTGGCTTCCCTGTGTCCATCCTTAAGTGTATCCTGCTTCCCTCTAATGAGAAATACTTGTGGTCTGGGCCTCTTGTGTGGGACCAGAAGGAGAAGGAATGCAGGGTGAGGAGTGAAGTACCTGTTGTGTGCAGACAGGGGTGTGTTACCAGGTCCTGGTGATGGAGGGCCTGCTGCTGGCCACAAGTGTCCAGCTCCCCTGGGAGCACATGCCAACTCCCCCTCCAGGCTTTGAGGGGCACTGCTCTGCTGCCTCTGATTCGCCTGCTCACATGTAAGCTTTATCCCCAGTCTAAATATACTACAAATCCATTGAAAATGGAGAGCTGGCTGACAGAGACAGACAGGCTATAAATGCAGTGGAGGAGAGTGGGGGAAGGTGCAGGATATTTGACAGGTGATTATAGTTAGGGATTTTCTTCCTATTTCTCCCAGTGTAACTGCACACCAGGTAGCTGGACTGCTTGGTACTGAACTGGGTTTTGCTGCAGTGTTGGCAGGACCAAAATATAGTGTGGCCAGTAGGTCTGGGGAGGTGGTTGTGCCCCTGTGCTTGGCATTGGTGAGGCTGCACTTCTGAGTGCTGTGTCCAGTTCTGATCCACTCACTACAAGAAGGACATCGAGGTCCTGGAGCGAGTCCAGAGAAGGGCAACCAGGCTGGGGAAGGGACTGGAGGGCAAATCCTATGAGGATTTGCTGACGGAGCTGGGGGTGTTCAGCCTGGAGAAGAGGAGGCTGAGGGGAGACCTTATCACTGCCTACAACTACCTGACAGGAGGGTGTAGAGAGGTGGGAGATGGTCTCTTCAGCCAGGTGACAGGAGACAGGACAAGGGGAAATGGCACGAAGCTGCCTCAGGACACGGTCAGATTAGATGTTAGGAAAAAGTTCTTCCCTGGAAGAGTTGTCAGGGCCTGGAACAGGCTGCCCCGGGAGGGGGTTGAGTCACCTTCCCTGGATGTGTTTAACAGACGGGTGGATGAGGTACTTAGGGATATGGTTTAGTATAGGACAGGAATGGTTGGACTTGATGATCTTAAAGGTCTTTTCCAACCTTGTGATTCTGTGATTATTGCCCCATTGCAATACCAAGGGAGACCCTCCTCATCATTCACAACTCTAATGCCCAGGAAGGATTTGTCCAACCAGGCTGTTGCCCTGCAACACGCTGCTGATGCCCAAGTTAATAAGGCAAGGGAGGATCTGTTTGCTGTGTTACTGAGAGCCCCCCTGGGCAGCTGGGTCGCTGCGCAGTGTGACAGCTCTGGCTGGCTCCGGCTTTAGCTGGCAATGAGTCACCCTGAGTGCCTGAATTCTTGATAAATCCTGGGAAAAACAGGACAGTTAAATGTCAGCCAATGGGGAAAATTTTCAGCTGGGGTAAGTGAAAGCAGCTCCACAGCTGTCAGGGATACTTGATCAAAAAGCACCCACCCCCAGACCTGGCTGGTTCTGTAGCATTCACCTGTTGTGAATTTGCTGGGGTGTTGGGTAAGGTGGGGCATAGCTCTTAAGGAAAGCCTGAGCTGGTGAAGCTGTTTTCTCTCTCCTGAGGCCAAGTAGGTAAAGAAAGAAGCTCTGTCTTTCCCTGCTTCTCTGGAATTCTGGTAAAGCAGCTGCTGAGAAAATGCCTTGATTTCTGCTTAATCTATGGTTCTTTCCAGCTCCTCAAGTGTCTCTTTATTCACTTTAAAAGCTGATGGGAGTTATTGATCTCACTTACCCTCTGTATATCTTGACTGATTCTTTATTTGGAAACCAGACTCTTGAGGTGCAGAGGAAAAGCAAAGCTTGTCTTTTGGGCTGGATCAAAAATGTGTTTTAGCACCTCTGAAATCTGTAAGGTGGCTCTGTGTTTCCATGCTATGTGCTGCAATACCCAGTCCCTGGCAGGGAGGGGTCTGTGACCCGCTTCTGTGCTGTGGAGAGCGCTCTGGCCTCCTGGTCCTCTAGCAAGAACCTCTTTTGTTACCACCCTTCTGGGCATTTCTCCTGCTTACCTGAACTCATGGCTCTGGGGAGTGGCGGTCCTTGCTCAGGAGGAACGCTCCAGCCTGTGTTTCTGCCTCTGTCCAGGCATCTCCAGCCCCATAGGAGAGGTCTTGATGGTGCTCCTGAGGTGTGTAATAGACACACGAAACTCATCTCTTCCAGCTAGCAGTGCAAAAGTCTCCCTTGTAGCTGCATCTCTCATTTTAGGTCTTATTAGCAGGCTAGATGGTGAGTCCTAAGAGCACTGAGGGAAAACCCAGTAAAGAATATGGCTGACTCTCTAACCCTAGGAGTGGTGAGAGCCACCTTTTCCAACAGCTGTGCTTAATACTGAGATAGTCTCAGATGACCCACCTGCAAGAAAGAAAAGAAAATTATTTTTTTCTTCCTTCTGGAAGCTTCTTGACCCACTTCCCAGCCGTGTCCTCTCCTCCCCACTGCCCATTCTCTGTGCCAGCAGAAGCTCTGCAAGGAAAATTGCTGTGTGACTGTAAATAGTTAAATGTGGTTTTGTTTATTGGGTGTTTTAAAAAACATAACGAGCAGCTAAGTGCAGAGAGACTGTTGCATCTGAATGATTTGCTGCTTTGCCTCTTACAGCTCTTTGTTGCATCAGTTTGTTGGATCAGGATCTCGTGTGTTACAGTTCAGGCTGATGGGCCAGCACAGCACGGAGCCTTATTGCTGGGTGGTTTTCCAGCAATTAAAATAGCTTTTTGGGGGATGTAGTGCAGGTTCCCCAAAGCTGAGGAGCAATCTGAACTCATACATGTTCAGATGCTTGTCTGGGCCATAGATCAAAATAAAAATAAGCTGGTTTTATAAATATCTGGGGTACTTTGCTTAGGCCCTGCTGTACATGAGCAAAACCCTTGCTGAGTATTTCACTGCAGCTGGCTGTGGAGCAGGCTGCAGTCTAGAAGTGCAAAGCAAGAGCCTGTAGCCAGTGAGGAGCAGGCCTGTAGGTCAGGGTCCAGAGTCCAGCAGCTCTGGGATACGAAGCTGTTTGAGTCCTGTTCAGAGAGAGGCACAAGTAGCAACAGCAGGCACAGGCTTCATCTCCTTCAAAACACCATCAGGGTGAGATCCAGGATTTAGTGCTCCAGTGCCACATCAGGGTTTGGCTTCGTGCGTGCAAGCATCACTGTTTTTCTGGAAGAGTGCCCTCCTGCCTGCCAAACAACTGAGGAAGACTGTGATGGGATTTATCTTGGAAGACCAAGAGAAGCCTGCAACAGGAGTGGGTTCCCAGTGTCTTGACAGCTCCTGGAAGGCCAGATCCAAACCCAAAGGAGATGTCAACCTATATTAGAAAATCTACCCTTGCCCTGTTGTGGTCCCTCTCCCTTCTCCACCCCCTTAGCAAGCAAACCAACTTTTACTTTAGGACGCAGAAGGTGGCAGAGTGAAGGTGACTAAGGTTGTGTGCTCAGCATAGTACCTCCACCATGGTGCAGAACACCTGGGATTTGGGGTCCATGCTCTTTGAGAGAGCTTTTCTCACAGTGGAAAAAGCAGGGCTAGAAGAGCAGGTACTAAAACAGTTCAGCAGTGTCTTGGTAGAAGAGGCAACAGTTGTGACTGTAAGCCCTGGACAACCAGAATGGGGGAGGCAGGGAGAGGAGAAGAAGGCTCCCTGGTGAAAACCATTTTCATTAACAGTTCAATTTCCTACTGTAGTCAGAGCTTGTTCCTCACCCGTGTACATCCCTGGATCAGATACCCTTCACAACGCTCTTCTTTGGCTGGGCACTAGACACAACGAGTGATGGCAGGAAATTGAACATGGGGCCACGTGGAATGTGATGGCATTAGCAATCCAACCAAGTGTCTCCTTCTGGTGGCTCCAGAACTCCCTGAAATACAGTATAGTGCCTCAGATCCAATTTCCTGCTCTCCTTTATCCTGGGTGGATGCATCAGGCAGAGCAACTGCCCATCATTATCAGGTGATCCATCATATTAAAACAAGGGGGAAAGAATAACCACAGCAAAAAGGAAAATGAATGATCTGTAGTCTTTGAAGTGCTTTCCCTTTCATCCTAGCCTGCAAAATTTTGATTTAGTTTTGTATCCTGACTAAGGGGTTTATCTCTGTCCCAGTGCTCTGATCAGCTCAGTCCAGTTTGGGCACTGGTGGAAGCCAAGCAGTAAGCGCAGCTGCATATGCTATCCTGGCCCCTGGTAGCCTTTCCTTCTGGACAGGGTCAAGGCAGGTGTCTTGTGGGACTGTCACTTCACTCATGCTGGCTAACACCATCTCATGCTAGGGAGGCAGGACAATCGGTGCTGCCCCAGGTAACCCCATTCCCTCCCTGCTTCACTAAATAATAAACAGGGTGTAATGCCAGGGTGGCCAGTGACCCTGTTCAAGGCTGGTGTGTGAAGAAGCGGGCTCTACAGCACACAAGGAGGATGCAGGCTGTGTCAGGAGGTGTCTGTGTGTGTTGTGCTCTTCTCTGAGAGGCCAAACCAGTGGTGGTAGGACTGCAGTAGTCTCCAGTCCAGTTCAAAGTCAGGAGCAAACCAAGGACCTGTTTGTGATCATGCCTTTTAATGGATGACATCAACTCAGCAGCTGTCATTAAAGGTCTGTTATACTCTGCTAGGGTGTTGGTGGCTATTGTCTTCTGGGCAGAGCCCAGATTTCATTCTGCTTCTGTGAATTCCTCTTGCAAGGTGTTGGATGGAGCATGCTTTGTTTCCTGCTCTCTGCTGCTCTGCACAACTTCTGCAGGTGCTTCAGCAGCTCCCACCATGGTGCAACAGACAGTGACAAAGTTCCATCTTGCTCTGTAGGATCATGACTGGCTCAGTCTCATAATCTGTACTCCGCTAAGGTGACTGGAAGCCCCCCGTGTCTCCCCCTGTGTACAGCATCAGGACCTCGATGCTCTTCAGGTGAGGGAGAGCTCTCACACTGTCAGGTGTGGATGAGGTGAGGGGGAATTGTCCTCAGGTTCTCCAACAGCCCAGAAAAGGTTATGCCCAGGTCAGGAGTTTGTGATTTACAGGTTGGTCTGACAAGGTGCAGAGCCTCATGACCTGGCTGAGGACAGTGCAATGCTCAGACAGGTAACATGGTGCCTGGAGGCTGAGCCTGGGCGCTCCCTGCTCCACAGCCAGGATACCTGGGATCAGACCTCTGCCCTTGCTGCTGCTGAGGGGTACAGGAGCCTTTTTTGGGCAGCAGAGCCCTGGAGGAAGTGTGCACGTGTCTCATTTACTGTGTGCTGGTGAGAAATCTGGGAAGGGATTCCCTGGCTTGGCCTGGGAGGTTTCTCTAGCAAGGCCTGGCACTCCTCTACATGATTCCATCAGAGAAAAGACCTGACCTGGTTTGGAGTGGTTTGTCTTATCTCTGTCCCCAGTGGTACCCAGAGTAAGGGGGGGGGAGACTCAGTAGCTGAGAAGGAACCTGCAGCTGCAATTGCATTCAGGAGAGAAAGGTTTCATTCTTCTGTGATGAAAATCTCAGCAATAAAATTAATTGGTGATTTCACACTCCCTGGTACGCTGTGGATGTGATTAGACACAGCAGCAGCTGGGGGAAGTGATGGGACTCATGGACTCTTTGCTCCTTCTAATAGTATATTTTTCCTCTTTTGTTTTTTCCCCCCTTTTCTGAACATGCATTCATTGTTCATGGAAGCTGGTGAAGGACTTAAAATCTCAGTGCACCCACCAAACCAGTCTAAGGAGGGAGCTGCACTAGCAGCCTGTCCCCTGACTGCATGGCAGCAGCTGTCTGCCTGGTGAAGGCAGTAAACCATGAAACCACCAATAAAGCAATGAGTGCCCATGCAGAGCCTGGGTAAAGGGTGTCTCCTGGTTTCAGTCTTTCTGAAGGCGTGAGGAAATGAGGTGCACCTCACGGCTTTACTGCATGCTCTTGTCCCTCTGCACCCCTATAGGGACAGGATTAAAGCCCTTACAGTGTGCTCACCTCCACTGCAACCCCAAGCAGTGACACAGCCCGGGGAACCAGGGACTTGCTGCCAGGTTTCTGAGCAGGTAGGTGACAGACAGCAGCTGGGATGCCTGGAGGCATGCTGAACTTCTGCATAGCGTCGGGCAGAGGGGAGACACAGAAGGGAGAATGCTCCACCAGCCGGTAGAGAAGAAGGGAGCCTTGTTTTTCTGCCCAGGGATGGCTGTGGCAGCCGGTGGCTTGGCTATCCCTAGTCCTCTGGCAACAGTCACAGTTCTCTGTAGGACATGGAGCCGTCCCTTTACTTGCCTTCTCAATAAAGAGAAGGCACTGAAGAGGTGCTAGGAAGATTTGAAGTGAAATACCATAGCCTACCATAGGAATACAAACACACTGAGGCCTCAGTCCATTTCTAGAGGCTGGGGAGCCCAGCAAGGTGATGGCAGTAGGGACAGCAGCTGTGGGATGAGCACAGTGGTTCATAGCAGAACCAGCTGAAAGGGACTCCAAGCACTGCAGACCCTGCTGCTCTTGTAGTGTGAACAAAAATATGTGCTGCTGGGGAAGGAGGCTGCTTCCCTTGTCTAGTAAATATGAACTTCTGTAATGAGCCACATAATGAGTGTGCTGAACCACACCTTCCTCTGCAGGGCCTTGCATCCAAGTGTCAATCAATTAGCCCTTCCAGCAGCCTTGGGAGATGAGTAATGCCCCATTGCTTTCAAGGAGTTATCTGGCACTGCTGAAGCTCCAGGAGTAAGCTGCAGGAGTAAGCAGCAGGGCTCCCAGCTCGCAGCCAAGTGACTTGGTCTGCACGCTACTGGGGAGCCTGTTCCATTGCATGGGCACAGACTGGGAGATGGACCTGGAAATTGCTTCCAGTGTTCTCAGTACCTTTGACTTCTGGTTCAAGAGTAAATCCAGGCCCTTCTGAGGACCCTGGGTGTAGCACGTGTGTGTTGAGAGCAGGCTAGGGCAGGAAATGGCATGTGGAGACAGCGTCTGGGGACCTCATGTGGGTTCACAGATGCTCCCTGTCCTCAGGAGGAGGATGGCTGGTGGCAGGATGGGGTGAGGGCTCTGTCACCCCCGAAGAATGGCAGGACATTCCTGGGGCATGGCAAAGGCAGACATCTGAACCAGGACCTGCTCCCCAGCATCACCCATTGCCCTCCAGAGAGGCTGCAAGCTCCCAGTGGTGCTGGACCCCACCTGCAGCTTGTCACCACCCCACTGGGCAGCCTGCTCTGAGCACATATCCATGAGCTGGGGCTGCTCAGTGCCACAAAGACCCTTTGTCCAGCTCCTGCCAGCACAGCTCTGCCCCCTCCCCCGTGTGCTGCTGGGGCCTGGGGCTCTGTTTCCTCCAAAGTCTGGCGTTGGCATGAAGTTCTGCTGCTCTTCCCATGAAGGTAAACACTTGCTTGTGCTTTAGCCTTCCTAAAGGGCTTGTGGGGGTGGCATTTAATCTGTGTATACAACACCTCCTGAGGGCCCTGTTGTGACTTCTGGGCTGGGGTCCTAGGGCAAGGATGCTGTTTGGTGTTTCTTTGCCAGCAGTTCTGTGCTCATCTGGAGGTCCCTCTTGTAACTCTGGGACCTGCGAGCCCACCGCAGGGAATCTTGGTAGCCAGGTAGCAGTTCCTCCCCCAAAAAAATCTTAGTTTTGTTGTGAGAAATTAGGTGGGTGAGGGGAGGAAGGAAGAGGCTCTGCTTGGGAGGAAACACCTGGTCCCTCAGGGCTCCACTTCGAGACACCGGGCATTGCCAGCTAGGTCCTGCCTGGCTGGCAGAGCTAAGTGACACTGGGCTGCTCCTGTCAAAGGTGTTTCAGGGGCTGCTGCAGCTGAGAACCTTGACAAGTCTCCTACAGGCACCTGGAGATGAGGTGGGGTTTGTTTACTGTCTGTTCCTGCTCATGGCCCCTGGAGTGAGGTTGGTGGGTTTCGGGAGCAATTCTCTGAGCAGCCCCTTGTGACTGGCACCCCTGGAAGTGGGAAATACTTCTCTGTAGCTGCAAGATGGCCAAGCAGTGCAACAACAAATGCAAAACAAAACCCCACCCAGAGCAGAGGCTGTGCAAAGTGGCCATAGCCTCCTTCTGCCAGGAGCAGCGTGTGGCTCCAGGCTGAAGCTCTTCTGCTGTTCTGGGTTATTCCAGAGCAAAACTCCTTCTGCACATTGTGGGATGCAAACTAGTTCCCACAAAGAGAAAGAGAGAACTACTCTGAGCTCACAGTTTGTGATGTGTCGACAAACAGCTAAGCCCACGTGCCTGCTGCCAAAACACAAAGTGTGGTTTAAAGAGCACGTGGGGTGAGAGGCACGGGTGGGAGATGGTGCACAGAAGCAGCAGAGGTCAGGACAGAGGCTGAAATGTGATTGTGTACAAAGTACAGCTCAAAATCTATACTGCATAGAAAAGAAACCCCTTTAGAAAGAAAAGCTAGGCTATGAAAGGCGTCCCTGCCTCTTGTGTGCACTTCTGAAGTCTTTCTCCTCTCCAAATTAACTTCCTTCCATCTGAATCCTTTTTGATGACTCTGAGGGTGGGATCCTGTTCTCAGCGCAGTGCTGTGGGGCTGCTTTGGGCTCTGACTGCCTGCCCAGGGCGAGTGGGTTGTGTTCAGGAGAGGCCAAGTGTATGTAGGGATGTGCTGCATGCCCCTGTGTCCTTCCGTGCACCTCTTTAAACATTGAAACAAGGGATATTGCTCTGGTCAACTTGGTGTTTAGAAGAACCTGGATGGATCAATGAACTTTAAGGGGTTTTATCACCCACTTCACCCCAAAACATGGCACTTATCTGAAGGACAGTTTGGTCACACAACTAGAGACCTGAAGTCAAGGCTTCAGTGCTGAGGATGGTGGCAGATGTGTGGAATCTTGATGGCAGTCCCTTCCCAGGGAGACTGTCTCCATCCTACCACCATCACCAGAGCAGTCTGGGGGCAGACCCTGCACCAGGAGCACTCATCCTATATGTGTTTCCTGGGTCCTGCCAGACCTGGACAGAGACCACATGCCTGCTGGAGACAGATGCATCTCTCCAATCTTTCCACACACTAGTGGCTTGCTCTTTTAATTAAACTGTTAGCTTTCATTAACAGCTGATGTTAATTTACTTTAGAGTTCCTTATTTCCCCTGATTTTTATAAACCAGGAGCAGAGCCTCCTGGAGGGGAGCACGGCTTGCTTCTGACTGCTCAGGGGGAAGAGACAATCTGGCACTCTTCACTTTGTCCCAGATTTTTAAAGGAAGAGACACTCTTGCATAGGAGACCTTTTTTTTTTGATTTTTTTTAGTAGGTCTCAGCTGTTTTGCTAAGAAAATTATTCCATTGACCTTAGGGGAATAGTAAAATCTTATTCTATCTTTATCCAACATTTATTGTTATCCCCACTGGACATTGCTATCAAGGTCTGTAGCTGTGCTGTCTGGTAACATCCCCTGAGGTCAGGAGCCTTCAACTCTGGCATCTCATGGTACTCAAAGTGGAGACAAACCATAGCATGAAGCTGCTGTGAGGTTAAGGGCAGGGGGTCCTGCACCTGCACCAGCATTTTCTGTCAAGGAGCTGAGCATCCACAGCCCTGTGCTGGGTGCTGCTCGTGTAGGCAGGTGGCTGTGGGTCCATTGGCTACCTGAGCTGCAAAAGGGGTAGGAGGGTTTGCACTCCTGATAAAAGACCCTTAGGAACTGGAAGCCAATACAGGGGACAAGCAGCTCCTGCTACCTACTTGTTACCTGCAATATACCTACGTGCTATCTGCAATATAATATACCTGCATGCAGCTCTGAGCTCCTCACCATAAGAAGGACATTGAGGTCCTGGAGCGAGTCCAGAGAAGGGCAACCAGGCTGGGGAAGGGGCTGGAGGGCAAATCATATGAGGATTTGCTGTGGGAGCTGGGAATGTTCAGTCTGGAGAAGAGGAGGCTGAGGGGAGACTGTATCACTGGCTACAATGACCTGACAGGAGGTTGTAGAGAGGTGGGCGATGGTCTCTTCAGCCAGGTGACAGGAGACAGGACAAGGGGAAATGGCACAAAGCTGCCCCAGGGCAGGGTCAGATTAGATGTTAGGAGAAAGTTCTTCCCTGGAAGAGTTGTCAGGGCCTGGAACAGGCTGCCCAGGGAGGGGGTTGAGTCACCATCCCTGGATGTGTTTAACAGAGGGGTAGATGAGGTGCTCAGGGATATGGTTTAGCACAGGACAGGAACGGTTGGACTTGATGCTCTTAGAGGTCTTTTCCAACCTTGTGATTCTGAGATAACCCCTTTTTGTTATCAATAGCAGCAAAATTCAGCCTGATAACAAGACTGCTAGTCAGGGAGCATCTTGCCCAGAATTTGAAGGCACAGGATGAACGGGGAAGAGCGTGAGAGAGGCGTAAGAATCCAGGCTGTGCGCAGCACATGGCCAGAGCACCAGCTGCTGCTCTAGGGTCGCTGTGAATCCTCCTCATCACAAAGAGCTGGCTTCTCTTTAGAAGTGTGGAATTTATTGTTTTCATGCTATTAGCCAGCATGTGGTGTAGGAAGCAGAAAAAAAAATTAAAATCTTGGTTCCAGTGTTTAATGGGGATACCTGGGTGGTAGAGGTACAATCGATTTTCATCGTCCTTTGGTTTCACAATCAATGAAGTATGAGCTCTTCCCATTGATTATTGGAATTCAAAATTGTTTTGGGAAGCTGTGAAAGAAATGGACAACTTTGGGAGCCAAATCCTCTTCTAGCACTTGGTAAGACACGTGTGAGAACCCATAAGAACATGCTGATGTGCTTGCAGGCTTCTCCCCATGCTAGTATCTCTTGCTGTCATCTGTCTTGCCAAACCTCCTCCTCTGAGGCCAGGCTCCCTGGTTCTGAGTGAGAATGGGGAGAGGAGTAGATCCATTCCACAGGTTTAATTTAAGCTTAACATGCTTGTTCCACTGCTGAGAAAAATGGGTGTATTTCCAGCAGCATTGGTGCTGGCTGCTAATTAGTAGTCACTGCAGTTGAAAGGGACCTTCTGATCTGCGTGTAACCTCTGTCCTGGCACATGCTCAGATGCTGTAAGCCATAGGGTCTCATTGGTCCTTCCTTGGGAAATCTTGTTATAAAACCCCTCAAAAACATATGCCCTAGTTTGTAACAGTTGCTATTGCTCTAAGATGCCAAGGAGGAAAGTCTCAGAGCTCCTCAACCTGAGAAAGTCCCCTTTGAACTTTGAATGAGTGCCTGTTTCCTGCTCCAGGGTGTGCTAGCTTGCCAGGCCTTCTCCCAGGGTGTTTGATCTCAGCAGGGATGATCCACTGCAGATGCCTGCTTTCTCTGCACCCTGCAGTGGTCAATCTATGGGTCAACACAGTTTCTGAAGGCAATGGTCAAATGGAAAACTCTGGAATTAATGTGTGTCCTGGACTTTACTATGATCAAACTCCAGTTTTGAGGTGTGCCCTCGCTCTCCTTCATTGCCAGGTGGATTCTTTGGAAGATGATGCTTCTCATCAAAAGTTTTCAAGGGTTTGGGTTGGCCCAGACTCCCAATGACTACGTGCTATATTTAGTTAGTTAAACAACTTGTATTGCTCTCCCTCCTGCTCAGTGAGCAAAGGATACACAACGCATGAGCAATGTTTCATCCTTCCTTGTGCTCCTGTGGCAGAAACTCCTTTGTTAGGACTTGTGGAGGAGCTGCCCACGGGTCATGGGAAGTGCCAGGAAGAGTGTGGACTGTCCCAAGTGTCCCACAGCTTGACTGATAGGATCTTGTGCACTGTTGAGCATGTGTGTATAAAGTCCAGCTTCAGTCTCAGAGCACTAGTCATGTTTGCAAAGCAGGCTTTTTTTTTTTGGTGGGGGGAGGGTGGAGGTGGAGTAAAGTACAGAATTTTACATTTAAACTGGGCTCATGTGGTCTGTAATCACTGGTATCCTTGAAGCTGCCTCCTGCATGGTGGCTCCTTTCCTCCTTCCCCTAGGAAGTAATTATTTCTCAGATTTGGAACTTCATTTCAAGGACCTACAGATGCATCACCCTAATAAATGTCACATTATCCCATCTCTTCTGACATGAACGGGAGCAGGCACCTGATGAAAGCTGATGAGGGAGCAAAAGCAAAGCTATGAAAAAAAATAACCTGACATATAGCCCAGGTTCACTGAGACCAAATCTTGAATGAGGAAAAAGGGCCAGGCTTTTAGGTACAAACTTCTGGGCAGGAGCAGTTGGGCTGCTCATCAAATATGAGGGGGAACAGGGGGAAATGTAGATAGTGTTTATGGCTGTTCTTGGGTCATTGGGCTGAAAGATCAGAGGAGGACAGCAAGATGATAAGAGACATTTCCAAGGCCTTGCTCAGCTAGAAATTTCCAGGGAGGAGAGGAGCCTGGGGTGTCTGCCATAATATAGCAGGAATATGGCCTTACCTTGATGAAATTTTGGGTGGCACCTGGGTGAAGTTCTTATTCACATGTGTAAGTGTGCAGTTGGTGGGTGAAGGGGGAGGAATACATCATTTCTGCCTCTGCTAACACGCTCCCAGAGTTTCTTCAGGACACTGGCAGGTTTTTATGTCGATAGATGACATTGGCCTGGCAGAGCAAGTCGATGCCTGTTACGCACGTTGTCTTTATCGACAGCGCTGCTGTCGGCTACCTTCTGCTGTCAGCATCTTTATTATCAGCACAGTTGCCAGCAGAAGACTGAAGCCATGGGATGTTGATAGAATGGATTAAGTTAGGGAAATCTGCTCTAGTCTTGGATGGGCAAGGAAAAGAAGAGCAAAGCCTGCATTTCTTGTTCCACCCCAATTCTCAAGAGCTTGGATTGAGGGTGGTATTAAGGTCATGATTGCTCACAGGAGGAGCACCCATCTAATGCCTTTCTGGTTTGGGAGCAACGTTGCCTAACTATGTTTTCGGTTTCACATGATGATTGAGGAGTCTGGAGTAGAATGGGGTTTTTTACTTTACAAATTTTGTTTGAGGTTTTGTTGTTGTTTTTGTTGTTGCACAATGTACTAATTATGTTTGTCCGTCACAGAGAGGGAGAAAAGCTTTTGTGAAAGAAATACCGTGTGCTCCTTTAATATATTAGTATTTGATGGTCTTCCAGTGGTTTCTGTTTAGGCAAAGTAATACTTGAAACATCAAGTGAGCTTGGTGTTCATTAAAAACTGTCAGGTTTTTAAATTGTCATTGTGTCTTTTAAACTGATGTCACTGCTTGTTTGGTGAGATTGTGCTTGGCTGCACAGGAGTTTGAAATCCCTGTACTTTATTTGCTGAAGTTAATATGGACAAGAGGGTGTTGTTTGTTTGGGGCTTTTGAATAGTATCATTTAAAGGGTTTGGAAGCTTTCATCCTAGGTCAGTACCTTGCAAGCAGAACTTTAAGGAGATAACAAATCTTATGCACTCCTTTTTTGTGATGAACAATTACTGCTTGAGCTGTGCCATGTAAAACCAGGCCTATATGGAAGCAAAGGGAAAGAGGGAAATGCCTGGGAGCATTTCTTAAACGTCTTAGGCACGATTTTATGTACTGAGCTGAGGCAGCGAGGTGCAGTGAAGCACCTTTGCACAATAAAGAGCTCTGTCTGTCTTAAGTTATTGTCAACTATAAATTTGTGTGTCGCCCCCAGGGCTGGTTCCCACTGACAAGCACTTTGTACTGCCGTTCCTCAAATCCAGACCCACTCTTGACGAGCCTTAAATGCAAGTGGTTATTGGGAACAGCCTGGTGATGAGCTGTGGGTTGGGAGAGCTTCCCTCTGCTGCCTGGGATGGTTTCTTTTGCTCAGTGTTGGAGGAGGCTGAAGAGCTGCCAGCTCTGCTGGGGTCTGTCCCCTCTTGCAAGGGGTGTGAGGTTTGGAGGTGGCCACCTAGAAATCGGGTGACAACAGCCAGTGCCAGGGTCCCTGTGTCCACTGGGTCGTGGGTTTCAACCATTGATGCTGTGCTGTTGATCTGACCTGTGCTGTTGATTTTATGTGTACAGCCCTATGCGAGGCTGGCTGGCACCCCAAGCTCAGGCACCTCGGCACGTGTCAGATCTTGCCCTGTCCTCAGGCCCATGAGGATGCCATGCCATGTTCCCACCTGGCATCTTGCCTTGCTTGGGTTACTTGGGGACAGCAGGAGTGGCATGTGGCATCCAGGGAGATGCTGAGTCCAGGACCCATGGGATGTTCTGCACTCTTTTGTGCCGCCATCTCCTACCTGCTCACCCTACCTGGCAGCAACCGTGTCCCCTTCACAGCCTTCCATGGCTGCCTCTCTGTCTCCGTGTTTCCATGCTCTGCTCTAACTAATAATAGTAAATAACCAGGCCAGAACAGGTAACTGCTTTTCCAGCTCTCTGGATCCCTTCTGAGCCGAGGTGTGGGGCCAGGATCTGCCCTCAGGAGCCATAACCAGAACATACCAGCTGACTTTCAGGGATGTAGTGGCCTACAGTTTGCCGAGGGCACCACAGTCCAGCCACAGCTTTCCTCACCTGAGTTTAGCAGTGCGAAGCAGATGGAACTATTTCACCTCCACCTCCCAGCAACTCTCTTGCTGCCCTTTCCCCTTGCCTCTAGAGATCTCCTGCCTGTGCCTGGCCGAGGTAAAGGCTGTTGCCCTGTGTAGGACTGGGGCTCAGGTTTCTCATGGCAGCTTACACAGCTGCCTCTGACAGGGACAGTTTACACTTTGCGCATGTGCTTGAGTCTCACTGAGAAGCTTCTGGTGCCACATTATGTCAGAGGAAAAGGGGAGTCACCAGGGAACACAGAGCAGGCCATAGCTTCTCTCTGGAGGAGGAAACAGCCCACCGGTTGACAGAAGGGTCCTGTGTCAGGGATCACTGCCTTATGGTGGGCTTACCACGGGCTCACTGGCTCTTTACCCAAGTGAGAAGCCACGCCAGAAGGTAAATGTTCTGGAGGCAGATGTCTGCCCATAACTGCTGTGGTGAAAAGAAGGGGATCATGAAGAGAGGCAAACCTGTGTGCAAACATAGAGATGTGGGTTGTGCGAGGCAAAAAGCTACTGTCCTGTGCCACAGCCTTGGAAAACAGCACCCAGTCATCTTCTGCCAAAGTCAAATAGCAGCTTTGGAGATGATCTGTATTTTTTTTACCTTAAAATTACTTGCTGTCTTGCAACTTGTTATTTTGGGGTTTTTTTTTCTTTTTTTTTTAAAAAAAAAAAAAGACTGGGTGGTTCCTGCAAGTACAAACCAAAGCACACAGCTTCAAATAGGTACTGGGAATAACTCTGCCTGTGTAATTACACTGCCTGTATTTAATCTTTCAGAAGTCTTTGGCAGATGCTTTACATTTCATATATGCAATCAATACCTTCTGCTCTGAGGCTCAACTACCATGTTGTTCCCCTCCCTTGCTTGACATGCACAAAGTCCATATACTTGGAGGGTATGGGAGCGATTGCTGCTCAGCCAGTGTGCGTCTCTCATCTGTGTATACCCATGGAGGTCTCTTAGAGATGTGCGAGCGCGGGCAGGTTACACGCCTCTCTCTTTTAGAAAGGGTTTGCTCTGGTTTCATTGTGTCTTGCTTTAAACGATCCGAAATCCACCCTCCCCACCTCCCCCCCCCCCATCCCCGGGTTCAGAAGAATAAATATGCATGGCTTGTAATTCTGTTGCAGCTCTCGCTCCCAGCTGATAGGGTGACGTGGAGTTTGGAGGCTCGCAGATTGGCTTTTTGATTTGGCTTCTCGCTGCAGTTGTGCAAACCTCGCCGTCTCCCAGAAATCCGGCTCAGCGCTTCGCCGTAATGCTGGGAAGCCCGGACCGAGCCCCGGTGCCGTGAGAGCGGGACTGGGGGAAGCCCGGCAGATTCAGTGGCAATCTGGGGTACCATCCGTTCTGCCATCCCCTCTCCCCCGACCCCCGTTCGTCTCCGGCCTCCTCCCCCTTCGCCAGCTCTCCCTCCCCTCCCCAAACTCCGCCGCGCGGAGCTGAAGATCAAGGCTGGTGGATTTATCAACATTTTACCTCCACCCCCCACCCCCTTTTCCAGATGCACCTCCCCGCTCGCCCTGACAGCTGCAAAAGGGAGCACAGGTTTTGTAGCGAGCGAGGCAACTCGGACTGACATGCAAAGGCGAGCCCCCCCCGCACCCGCACCCGCACGCACCGTCGGTGAATCACCGGGAGAGGCGATGAGCTCCCTTTAGGAACCGGAAGGATTTGTACTGGGGAGCCAGCGGAGACCCCCCTCCCGCCCCGACCCCCGCCCGCCCCTCCACGGAAAGTCAGGAAGGCGGCCAGGAGGGGTAAGTACAGGGGTGCTGCCACCCCCCCCCATCCCCCCGCTCCGCAGGGGACACGAGCGTGGCGTGCAAGTTTCCTGCTGCCAAGTGGGAATTCACGCCTTGCATGCGGATGGATGGGGGGTGCTGGGGGCGGGGGGCTCGGGCAGCGGGGAGAGGGGGCTTAGCGCTGCCCGAGCAGCAGGAGCTCGCTTCATTCCTGCTGTTTTCCCGGAGCCGCGGCGGCTCCGTGTGTGTGGATGTGTGTGTGCGCTGCGGGGGGAGGGCTTTGCATACGGCGCGGAGCGGGCGCTGCGGGATGGATGCGCGTCGGGGAGGGGGCGCCGGGCCGGGCCGGGCCGGACGCTGCGGGGCCGGGGCCTGGCGGAGGGAGCGAGCGGTGGGAGCTGCCGGCGCAGCGTGAGCGGCGGGGAGCAGCGGCAGGGAGCAGCCCCAGCCCGCAGCACCGTGCGCGGCGGCCCCGGGATCCCTCCCGCCGCCAGGCGGGGTGCCCCGGTTCGGCGGGGCCCGCAGGGATGCCGGGGAGCCCGGGCGGGGCGAGGGGGGTCTGCCTGGGGCTGCCGGGCGGGGGAAATGCCTCTCCTGCAGTGCTATAAATCCCACCTCCCCCCCCCCCCTCCCCGCCCTCCCCCCTCCATTTTTTTAATTTTTATTTTTTAATCTTTTCCTTTTCTGCCGGGGGAAGGCCGGGCCGGGCCGGGCCGGGCTGCGGGGCGGGGGCACCGGGACCGCCGTCCCGGGCAGCTGTCGCGCTCCGTCCGCCGGGACCGGCTTGTTTACCCCGGGTGTCAAATGGAGCTGCTGCGCCAGGCTCTGCCCTAAATAGGGCACGGGGCTGCTTGCGGGGCCCCCGCAGCCCCTGGCTGGCAGGGAGAGAGAAACGGTACACACACGCATCCGAGCTGACCTAAATGTTGGGCGATTTCCTACTCTTCCTCCCAGCCTTTCATCAGGGATTTTTTTGGGGGGTGTTTCCTCACCCCCACCCCAACCTGTGCCTAAAGTGTCAGTCACCCAGGGTGGGAGACAAAAGCGGTGCGGGAGGCTTTCGGGTTTTTGTTTGGGTTTGGCTCTTCTGTGGGGGTTTTTTTACTGTTGCTCTAAAACGTGAGGCTAGGGCTGTTTCCCCCCTCCTCCTCCTCCCCTCCTGTGGAGCTGTAGAGTAACGGTTGGGTTCCTCGCTCCTTCAGTTGTTCCTGGGCTTGTCCTGGGGATTTCACCCTAAAAAACTGTCTCAGATTCAAGGCGAGACACTTGGAGGAGCATCAGGGGTGTGAAGTGGTCTCATGCACAGATCTCAAGCTTGTATATGTAGTCCTTTAATTCCTCTTTATAGAGCAAGAGGGTAATTTTGTTGAGCTGGTTTTTTACTTCTGGAGAGGACGGGGCTGGAAGACTTAGGTAACAGCCAGTGGCATCCTCCTATGCAAGAGTGCTCATCCCGCGCTCTCCAGGAGCCTGGCGGGAAGCCCAGGAGAGCAGAGCTGGTTTTGCGGGACTGCCTAAGACATAGAGGCCTTGAAGGTGCTCCCTAAGTTTGGTGCAGTGGGGAGAGGTATCGCTCCCCCGTGGCAGAAGCGTTTCTGGGGAGCCCCAAACCCCGC
Source organism: Laterallus jamaicensis coturniculus (assembly GCA_022605575.1). Classification (NCBI taxonomy): domain Eukaryota; kingdom Metazoa; phylum Chordata; class Aves; order Gruiformes; family Rallidae; genus Laterallus; species Laterallus jamaicensis. The sequence goes on from JAKCOX010000021.1 coordinate 254,551, forward strand.
TCCGGTCGCTGCAGTCGATGTGATTCATTGAATCACCGTTGCAGGCGTTAGCTAAGCCATGACCAGGGTAAGCAAAGGAAGTGTCTCTGGTGGTTACATTCTGTGGTCAACTGGAACAAGACTTGTTTCCTGAGCAGAAGCAGTGATGTTAGGAAGGAGCATGCCCAGCTGCTTGCTGAGGGAGGGCTGGCAGGGGAGGAGCGAGAGCAGCTGGGACCCCTCGGTGCTGGCACACAGCGTGATGGCAGCAAATCAGTTACCCCCTACTGCAAGTAGAAGGGTGCAACATCTACCAGGGTGCAGGAGGAGAGGGCTGAATGGGAATAGGCAGTGAGCTCCAGAAAAAAAGGTGTACTACAGCAGACTGGGTTGTTTGTTGTTTGGTTTTTTCCCTCAAGCCAAACGTGAGCCCTGTACTAACAAATGGGTGGTTCAGGCATTTCCCAAAAGCCCAAGATAGGACAGATTGGGGTAATCCCACTGCCGAGGTCCTGTGTGAGGGCAGTGGAAATGCAGGTAGGCTCCTGGACTCTGGAAAGCCTCCAGCATCCTGCTGGGCACATCGTTTCACCTCCCCAGGTCTCATTGGTACTGGCAATGATATTTTTCTACCTGTGTTGGAATTTGGTGAAGACATGGTTCCTATGACTAGTGGGTGATGGGTGTGAGAGGGAAGGTGGATGTGTAACCATCCTAATGCTGCTCTGTACAGTGCTTGTCCCTTATGGGTAGAGCACCCTGTTCCTCTGTAATGCTGCCACCTGAGAGCATGGCACTGGGGATGGCAGATGCTGTCACTGGGTCGGATGGTCCTTTCCATGGCCCTGGGAAGTGTGGGAACCACAATTCACTCTGTACTGGACACCAGCACCCAAAGTAGGACTGGGGTACCAAGCACAGCCTGGCTCACGTACCGTGCTGAGCTCCGTAGGCTCTTGCCAGGCAGGTGCAAGAGCAGGAGTTGCCTGGTCCAACCAGGGCAGACTTTGTTGTTCAGAGTCACCTGCAATTGTTCTTCGTGGTCACAGGGAATTCAGGGCACTGCTCTTCTGATTGGTTTGCTTGAAGGAAGGAAAGAAGTACCCAGGGATAAATCCAGCCTCCCTGCTTCCTCTGGAGCTGCCGGGGCTGAACTCAGTGTGTGGCAGAGTTCTGGTAGGACAGGAAAGGGTTTTTCTAAGGTCCAGGGCTGACCTGCTGCCATGTCATGCCTGATCCCACATGCATCCCTCCAATTCAGAGGGTCCTTCCTGCACTAGGCACCCTCCATCCTTAAGGCAGGGAAGCACCATCATGGAATATGTCAGCACTTTTTATCAGGAACCAAGGTAGGGTGCATTCCCTCCACCGGTATTTTCAAGTTCAGCGCTATACAGATAAATGATCTGTCTGTCAGGTTTTTGTTTGCTTGTTTTAAACAAACAGCATCAGTCTCCTCCCCTAGCCTTCCCCAGTGACCAAGTGGCGTTGATAAACAGTTCCTTGTTCTTTGTTGCTGTTGTTTCAGATGCTTTTCCTGTGTTTCAACAGTTAAAAAGATGGCTTTGCTTGCTGGCCAAATTTCTTTCTCTCACCCCCCCATTTTAATCAAGCAGTAATATCTCATTCTCCATTTAAGAAAAAGGGAAGGAAATTAAGTTACATGGACAAAAAAAAAATCTAAAAATAGAAAAAAAAATTTCTGAAGCCAGGAAATTGATAGTTGTGATGCTCTGTCTACTATTACCCACTGTGTTTAGGTATTGTGACATAGATTAATATTATTGTTGATTTAATGTTCAGATAATGGTAACTCCTAAAGGCATCAGCCTGGTTGGGGGCCCATGTTTCAAAGTGCTGTACAGATGTCTAATAAATGATAGTGTCTGTCCTGAAGAGTTTTATGCACTGAGAGACACACAAGATCACAAGCCGTTCTTGGGCTCCTTTAAAACACCTTCAGTGCTGGCCCTGCATTTGCTGATTTGAGTGATGTGGGGTTTGGGGCTGAAGATGAGCTTGCTGTCCCTGCTTTGCTTCCAGAATGAAATCTGGGAGCCACTTCGAGCCTCCTCCTCTCTCTGCTTTAGTGCTTTACCATCCAAGTTCTGGTTGGGGGCCACTGTGGACATGCTGGCACAAAGTTCAGCACAATGGCCTCCAAATCTTCCCTCTGGGAATTTCTCTCATAGGAACAACAGGGCGTGAGGCATCAGGGATGTGTGATGCCATTCTGAAGGCACCACCACCCCATCTTGCCAGTGTCACAATGAGAAGACCCAGGTGCTGTTGTTCCTGCGGCACAGAGTGATAAAGTAATTAGTTCACCCCATCAGACACATTTATAAACAGGTGATGATCATGCCCCTGTGCTCCTTCAACTCTCAATTTTGTGGTAATTCTCCTTAAATCCTCTTGCTGTAGCCTTTGATCACACAGCTGAGCTGTCGTTGATGTCTCTGACAGTAGGCATCATGGGAAAGAGGGGAGCTTAGGGCTCTTAACATTTCTTTTATGATAGCTTGTTTTCTAATGAAACACTCCAATGAGGATTTTCCATCATAATAAAACAGGGAGCTTTTCTGGAGCACTCAGATTTAGGGAGAAGCTTTTGTTTCCATTCAGCATTTCCATTCACTAGCAGATTATTTCAAGGTTGCAAAACTGGACTCGCTCTGTTTCCTTCCTCCCTCTACCCAGGCATCCTTTTACCTAAGCCTCCTAACTCAGGAGAGCATCAGAGACAGCCAGGTCAAGTGTGATCAGGAGTACTAAATATCCTGTGCTGCTGGGGATGTTTTGCAATCAGGGAGGTGTCGAAGAGTTTTAGAACCTACAGATGTATGAGATTGCATTGCCACTGCTTTATTGCCACCCTCTCCTCAGCTGGTACCTGGAGGCTGTCTGGAAGCAAACGACAGCCCTCCCTTCCCAGCAGGAAAGCAGGACATGGTTTTAATCAAAAGAAATGTGGTGATGCAGAGACGCACCTCTGAGAGGGGGCTTCCATCTGACTGCTGAGGTTGTGTTGAAGGTGACGTGCCCAGGGGTGAACGGAGCCTCCAGTGTCAGCACCACAAGGTGCCCTGGCAGTGTGCTGGTGTGCTGGTGAGAGCTGTTTTCCTTCCCTGGGCCCAGGCAGGGGCACAAGCAGGGAGAGCCAGAGCACGTCTGCACCTCGCTCTGCGGCTCAATCTGGATGTGTTTGAGCTCCCCTTGGTGTAGTAAGAGACAGTCAGTTGCCAGGGTCTGGGTAGGCTGGGAAGCCCCAGTGCCACAGCTCCTCACACCCAAACTGGGTGAGGCAGCACTGCCGCTGCAATGCACTGCTGGCCCATCCTGGCTGCTGGCAGATGGGGGCTTGGAGTGATGCCTGACATGAAGAAGCCATCCTTTTGTCCTCCATACTGCTTGCTGATAGGAAAACTTGTTTTGGGGCATTAAGGCTTTAAGCATGAGTTGTCCACCTTGAGGTGGACCTTTCTTGGTGGGAATCAGAGAATCACTAGGTTGGAAAAGACCTTTAAGAACATCGAGTTCAACTGTTCCTGTGCTATGCTAAACCACATCCCTAAGTACCTCAGCTGCCTGTCTTTTAAATACATCCAGGGAAGGTGACTCAACCCCCTCCCTGGGCAGCCTGTTCCAGGCCCTGACTGCTCTTTCAGTGATTTTTTTTTTTTCCTAACATCTAATCTGAACCTGCCCTGGGAAGTAATACCTGGAAGTAATACCTTGATGTCAAGCTTAAATCTCACCTTTGTCTCCTGCCATGGTTTTGGTTGGGATTACTCGGTGACCTCTGAACATGCATGTTGGTTGGGAAAAAATGGAGGTGGGGATGTGCCTCTGCCTTTGCATAGTAGGATGAGGCTGTTAAACGGTCCAGGGGGTGTTGCAGGATTCTCTGCTGCACCTGTACAGCTAATGCCCCTGCCACGCGTGTCATTTGTACCATGGTTTCTACAGCCTTCCCACCCTGGCTGCTTGTTCCTGCCCCTATCCCACTCCTTGCAGGGTTACTGGCATGGTGGCATGTGGTGGGTCGTCCTGACTTTCCAGCCAGATTGGTTCCTGGTCCTTACTCATGGCATAGCCATGCAAACCATTGCACCAACAGGAAAAAGGAGAAAGAAAATAAAACTTTAAAAAAGAGAGCTAGTGCAGATTGGGATCAAATGACCAGAGGTGGAAAATGTTTGGGTTGGCTTAGGAAGCCTTGCTTCCACCTGTAAAGCTGCTGCCTGAACTGCCTGCAGCAGTTAAGGCTTGGAGTTGGTTCAGCCTTGAAGTCTGCTCTTGATGAGATGGATAGCCCTGAATGCAAATTAGTTGCAAAGAAGCGAAGAGTGATGTTGTCTGGAAAGCACTTCTTAAGCTATTAAGAGGCACAAGAATCAGCAGGGGGAAAAAAAAAAGGAAAAAAAAAAAGAAAAAATAATTTTGAATATAAAATTTTCCCAAGAACATGCATAGGGACTGATCCTGAGTAAAAACACCTCAGAGAGGCTTGGCCAAGCTGTTTTTCAGATGCAACATGCCAAATGGACTCAGGTTCTTCAAGAAGAGAATAAAAATGAGAACTTCCCTTCTGCTCTCAAGATCTTTCAATTCCCTTGAAAATGTGGCACTAGCCCTCTGCACCTCATCAGCAGCAGTCGCTCCATGTTGAAGCCTCCACGTTGCCCGCCCTGGCAGCGCGAGTGGGAGCGGTGCCGACTCTTGCGTTAGGTTTGCACCCACGAATCCCACTGGTAGGGAAGGACCTGACTCCTCATCCTCACGAGGTGGCAGCGGGATAAGTCTGGGTGGCTGCCCTGCAGTCACTGAGGGGCTGTGCCCTACACGGTGAGTCCCGGGGGAGCTGCTTGCCTCAGGCCCAGTTGGGGACCCCTTCATGGGGACCCCTTCATGGGGACCAGAGTGAGGGGGAGGTCTCAGTGGTGTTATCTGTAAGGTGAAACACGAGGTGGGTCTCTGTGTGTGCTTTTCCTTTGCAAAGGATCCCGATGAGGGGCAATAGCCTGCTGCTGCTTTTCAGTTTTGGCGGCCCCCCAGACAAGAAGGAGCCTTTCAAAGGGTGGGTTATAGGAGGCTGGCACAGGGGGTGCTGCAGGAGTTAGACATGATGGGGAATATGGGGAATTCTCCTGTCTCAGTACTGGGAGGTGGGTGCACTAAATGTTGCCCTAACACAAATTGCCACCTGTTCTGACTCTTTCAGCATCATTTCTTCCTTCCACTTTAACCTTCCAGAGTAGTTTCAGGTTCACTTCCTCTAGTAAATGTTTCCTTCTCTAACTTAAATAATCCATCTCCCCAAAGCTGACCTGACAGATGTTTCCCCCGCAGTGACCCCGCGCGCAGTAGTCTTCATGAAACCCTGGCTTCTGTGGGGAAATGCAGCACCAGCAGTGACCCTGCTGGTGTCCCAGCTAAAAATAAAGCCTGTCCCTCCTGGCAGTGTTGGGGTTTGCTTTTAAGTAGGTAGGCAGTTTTACCCATCGGCTGCACTGTGCTCTTGTGCCAGGCAGAAGGCACAGCTTAACCTTCAGAGCACAGCAGAGCTGCCTCCCCTCTGGGGAATCACACCAGGAGATTGAAGGTGAGAAGATGCTCAGCTGCACTTGGTGCAACCTACGTCACTCCCAGAAAAACGCCGGCTCACCTGTTGCCTGCCTAGATCCATCTTCTAGCTGCTTCATCCATCCCAGTGTGTCACACCCACCTTTCCTTTTCCCAGCTCTGGCCTTTTCCCTCCCCTGCTTATCCTTAAATATATGAATTTCTTCGTGATTCTCCAGTAACTGCCCCAACTCCACGCTTCCTGCAACAACTCCATGCCTTCTACCTTCCCAGTCTTGTAACAGCATCCCTGATGTGTTCAACTCCTGGCTATCCTCTCTGTGTGGCTTCCTGCCTGGCTCTCAGGTCTTCCTGGGCTTGGCAACTGGGATAAAGCAAGAGTGTGGTGCAGTGGGGAAGCAGATGCTTGGTTAAGAAGGGCCTTTCCAGCTTTCACTGTACAGGTACACAAGCCAGTTTCACAAAAAACTGTTAAGCATGTGGTTGAAATACACTCTGGTACAAGAGGAGGGATGTATCTTGGCTGGTAAACCTGTGGATAGTTTATTTCCATACTCATCTAATTTTTCTTTGAGCCTTGAAGTACTTCATTCATTTTTCATGCCATTGAGCTCCATGGGTCACACAGTATGAGCTAGGGAGCTGCTTTGGCAGGGGGGTTGGACCCGATGATCTCTCGAGGTCCCTTCCAACCCCTACGATTCTGTGATTCTGTGTAGATGCATAGAATGTTAAAGGTTCCTTTTGCTCACTAGATAAAATAACCCCAAATCTAGGAGCTTTCTATTGGTGTCTGGAGTGAGCTTTGTTTGGCCTGGTTGACCCACTCTGTCCCTCTGACCGAAACTGGTGTCCTGTATAAAGCAGAGGGAGGGCATGTGGGGATTGTGAGGGAGCTGAGGGACATTCTTGGTCATGCAGGATTGCAGGAGCCTCATCTACTCACTGTTGCAAAGAGAGCATGCAGAGGTGACACGCTCCTAATTTGCAAGGATCTGTGTGGGAGCCAGCAGCTCTCGGGCACGGCAAGCGGGCTGCAGTCGTCTCTGATGGAAGGGTGGTCGGTCTCTCAGGGGCCGCCTTCTTAAGGGCTTTGGGAGATGTGCACCAGTGGCCACTTGCTGGCCAGCACGTGGGGCTCAGCAGGGGCTGCAGTAGGTGCTTGGCCAGTACCTGGGTATGAGGAGGGCCTCTCTGAGGTTGCTGTGGATGGATGGGTTGGGGCAAGGGGCATGGAAGAGTTTGTGTGCAGGTCTGTGAGGAGAGCAGAGGGCTGGGAGGATGGGCTGAAGGAAGGATTACTGCGGAGCGGAGGGTTCTTGGGATGGAGGGCAGAAATTAATTGCAAGCCCGTTTTTACTCGTTTGTCTGTTCATTGAGCTTCTGCTGCAAAATGGATTCATTTCAGGGCTTTGCTTGTCTTTTAAAGCCATTGTCCTTTTGTCAAAGACCTTTTGTGCTTGTTCTTTTACCCATTCATGTCACTGACCTGAACTTAATAGCAATGGTGGCCCTGCCTGGGGGAACAGTGTCCCTGGCCCCCTGCTCCTCACCCACTGGTGCTTGGGGACTGCTGCTCCTTTCCTGGATGAAGCAGGTTTTTCCATCGCTTCTGACAGGTTTCCCAGATGACAAGAGTCACTGTCATCAGTGACTGCAGGGAGGGAGGGCTGGATGCAGGGCACCGCTGCAGGAGTACGGCTGGGCAGGAGAGGCTTTCTGGGCAGATGGAGCAGGGGACAGGACTGAGTAATCAGGCTGTAGCAGACTGTAAGCCGGAGTAAGGCTGTGAAAACAGCCTGTTCATTCCTGCCTTAGGTGTTGCTTGGGTCAGTCCTCTGCTGAAACTCCTAGCAAGAGAGAGACCCTGCAGTTTTCTTACTTTAGCCTTGTCTTAGGAGAGATTTGGATTTCAAAGCAAGTAGAGCACATCTCTGTTTAAATCTTCTCTCTGCCAAAATGGATGGAAGGATAATTTCTGCAGTGCCTGAAGGGGACTCGAGCTCCACAGTAAAACTTACAGAGCTCTGGGACTGCTAGCATGGATAACAGAGGCTGTGTCCCTGAGTGGCAGGATAAAGGGTGTCCTCTCTCTTTCCCTCGGTGGCTTAAATAGACCGTACAGTGGGTGGCTGCATGGGATGAGCATGTTATTGAAGGACCTGCATGAAGCTGGTGACTCTTGTCATTGTAACTCCAGGATGAGGCAGTTCAGGATGCTGATCCAAGGTGATGCTGGGCACACGGTAGAGAAGAAAGACTCCAGACCTTGTTTGCTGGGGCCTGGGGTTGTGGGAGGAAGGAGTGTTTTCTTCTCCTTGTCTCATTTCAGTGTATTTGGCTGATCTGGTCATCTCCCATGACTCAGCTGCTCCTGCTGGCAGGACTAGTAATAGCAAATCCAGGATCAGCATGGAGTGTTGGTGGGGAGGGAGGAACCAGGGCAGGATGGACAAGAAGTACACGTGGGAGAAGCAGGAAGATGCCCCCCAGCTGATGTGTGTGACATGAGTCGCAAAGAGGAAGTAGATGAAGCTTTCTTTTTGGAGGTTTATATTATATGAAAGGTTGCCAGAGCTCCTCAGGCAGCTCTTCCAGTAGAATCAGCTAGCTCTGCTGATCTGCTCATTGGACCTACACTGATTTACACCAGATTTTGGTCCTATGGACCCTCTCTCTTCTCTTGCCAGCCTTCAGCTGATGGTATGTAAGTGGACTGTGCTGGAAAGGTAGTCTTCACTTTTAAGATGATTTTGTGTAAAAGAAGGCTTTTGGAGGGGGATGGTCAAGGGAGGGAAGCTAGTATCAGTAGTGGTCTAAATACAATGAAAATGCTGTTTGTTCCACTTTGGAGAGAAACAGCAGCATGATTATGTACTTTGCTAGGAAATTCTTCTGTTACACAATGCCCCCCATCCAGTTTTCAAATGTTCCTCACTAGTATCTAAGTTAGGACTTGCTGAGTGCTGGGAATTAGGAGAGTATTGTTCCAGGCATGTTAGAAATGACAAGGGGAGAGCCTCATCCTTTTCAGACACGGTGCTTTGTTGTAAGCACTGCGCCCAGGTTTGCATAGACCTACAGGTAATCTTGATGGCTTTAAATCTTCTGGAAGGATCGAGTCATCGAGTCACTTCTTTACCTGACTAAGCTCTGTGCCTTTTGGGTGTGGGACCCACTCAGTGCTCTTGGCAGGAACCAAGAAATAGACCTCATACCTGTGTTTGGAGAAGAAAGCAGTGGCCCATCCTAGTCATCTGGTTGGTTTTCTGCAGGAATTTTAAATCATGTATAAGTGTCCCTGAAAAAACATGATCTCAATGGGGTCAGTGTGTCCAAGTGGGTTAAAGAGCTGCTCCATTGAGCTTCTCACTGTCCTGGAAAATGTGGTTCTTTGCAACTCCCTCAGTGAAGTATCTGAGACACATTGAGACCACGGATGGGCAGAGTGCTGTTGACCAAAGAGAAAAGGTAGGTAAAATACCTTTGGATGGTATTTTGGATTACCTACCCTTGACAGGACAGAGCAGGGCAGGCAGCCAGGGAGCACAGACCTGCAGCTGAAACACTGACTGAAAGGACAGAGGTGAATAATCCTGCCTGGTAATGCCATAGAGAAGAACAAATCTCTCCCTGTATTTGCTGTAGAGATCAGGGTGGCGTATGGCTTTATACAGCCCACAAGGAAAAGCCATCAGAGGGTGTGGGGAGAAGACATGAAGGTGGGGTAGCAGATAGCCTGGAGGCTGCTGCCACGTCCTGTAATTGCCATAGCAGCTCGGCTTCCACTGTTTGTTGTCCATGTCATCTCTGCAATTACCATATGGTAAATATGACTTGAGTCTCTAGCAAATAACAGAGCTAATATTAAGGGAGAATCTGTAAACAGCTAGTGCATAAATGAACAAAGAGCAATAAACAGCCCGGACTCACGAAGAATGAATTAATCATCGTAGACATGAGGGTTTGTGGTGGGGTTTTTTTTTTAAAGCAGTTGCAGAATTAACAGCTGAAAAAAAAGCACTGAAGGATTAAGATACCTAAATTGTCAACAGGAGCTACGTGGGGATATGTGTCACTAAAAGGTGAGGGTGCTGTGTGAAACCTGATTTGATAACTGTATTCAAATGGGTGAATTTAAAGGGTTTGGCACCTTCCAAGTGAAGTGGGAGGTATTTTGAGGATAAACCATAGCTCAGTGCATTTTTCATGCCTCCTGCTGTGCTCAGATCTGCAGCAGCAGTGAGCACGTTTGAGTGTGTTTCCCTCCTCTCAGCAGGAGACCCTGACTTTTTTTGCTTGCAACTCTGGAAATGTCTGCTTTCCTTGTGTGCATGCCCGTCACCATGGTGTTTCTCATCAAGCCCCACCACGCAGGGGACACAGCAAGCAGGCCAAGAGGCCTTTGGAAGTGAACACCACAGTGAGCTTGTGTCAATCTAGATTTAAATCTAGGCTTAAATTAGATATTAGGGGGAAGTTTTTTACAGAGAGAATGGTGAGGTCCTGGAACAGGCTGCCCAGAGAGGTGGTGGATGCCCCTTCCCTGGGGTTATTCAAGGCCAGGTTGGATGGGGCCCTGGGCAACCTTGTGTAGATCCAGGCTTGAGGTTGGTGGCCCTGCCTGTGGCAGCGGGTTTGGAACTCCATGGTCCTTGGGGTCCCTTCCAACCCAGACCAGTCTGTGATTCTATGATTTAATTTTTGGAAGAGCCCAGTACCTTGTGAAAACCCACTGTTGGGGCAGAGCTGAGGGGTGAGACTTCACTGCCCAGGCTTGGTGTGCTGTCTCCAAGAAGAGCAGATCTGCTGCTGGTTTTGATGGGGACAGGTGATGAAGAGGGTGAGGTATGGTGCTCCCAGATAACCTGACTGCCTCTGACTGCCTCAAAGGTGGAGAACTGAAAAGAGATCAAGATAAATGATTACAGAACAGTCTGGGCTAATTTATAAAGATTAAATTAAATTTGTGAGCTTTGGTCATAGAATAACAGTGGAGGGGAAAAGCTATTTACAAGTATCTGAAGCATGTAAATCTCATACAAGGAGGAGAATGGTTGAGAGTGCTCCAAGGACAGGGTAATGAGAACTAGCAGCATAAATTTTCTTAATTTCATCCTAAGTATAAGGAAGATGGCTAAAATGTCTGAGAGAAATTGCATCATGGCAGAGTGTATTGGAAGTGGTGGAAATGCCATCCCTTGGGTAATTTAAGACTGGGCTGGACAAAGTGTTAGGAAATGATGTGTATACAATGCAGTGGGAGCCCCTGAGGCATCAACCAGACAACTCTTCTGGCTCTGGTATAGTTAATGCTGAAATTAGTGAAACCTGTGCTAATTGAGCTAAGCAAGGGCCTTTCCTGTCTACCCCACTTCTGTGCCCATCACACATAGGAGTGTAGAAGTGGCATTTTTGGTAAAAGCTTTTTTTTTTCCATATTCAGACCAAAAAAAGAAACCCAACACCAAAACCCAAAACTCTTCCTTGGAGCAGAAGTTAAAAAAGAAACAGGAATGTTTCTGGAAGAGCAGAGCAATGTGTGCCTTGGCTGCTGGGGTTATCACCCAGCATGGCTAGTAGTGGTGGCTGAGAAAGAGCTGCTTGCCTGGCTACTTGGATTGAATCCAGTACGTGATGTGGCTTGTTTTATTTGCCTTTGGAAAACAAAGTTTTCTGTCAGGGAACGTGATGATTTTTTTTTTTCCTAGCTGATTCTAGATCTAAAGAGGGTGAGATATGACTGCAACACCTTTTCACCTCTTATTTACCTCTTGGCCCACCTCTGTGTGTGAATTACTACAGGCTCTGCAGCACAAATGCATTGTTGACAGCAAATCCTAGGGCCTTTAATTGTAGCTGTTGCAGATCTCACACCAGAATGCTAAAGAAATGCCACGAGTTGCTGCTGTCATCTTTCCTCTAGGATGCTGTGAGTCACCAGGTGATAAGTTGCACTCTGATGGTGGCACCTGAACCAGCAGTATAATATGTCCATGAAGCAGGAGCAGTAAATAACACCCCCTGTGTGCTGCCACAGGCAGTACATAAAATGTCTTTTACTGACAAGAAGTTTTCTTCACACTGCTGGAATAATTTTTTTTCCCTTCTCCACCCCTCCCCAAATGTTTTTTTGCAGCTCTTCATAAAGCAGCAAGACAGAGAGCAATGAAAGCCAGGGCCTTGAAGGCTCCAGCAGAGGAGTCAGCATCAATTTCAACCCTGCACATTGTTGGGTGGGTGCTCCAGGTTGTCACCATCAGTTGTGGAACAGGGAGGGGACAATGATGACAATGACTGGATCACCCAGTAACTCCACTTCTTTTTTTTCCCCCATCAGCTTCCTAAACCTCAAAGGAAGGCCTCTTCACTGGGCCTTTCACATCATAGACATAAAATCAAGGGCCTGAGGAATGTGTTTTGGAGTATCAGCCCTCTCAATTTGGGGCCATTTAGACTGCTAAGAGTGGTGTTTTCACACATGCACTGGTATTCAAGCAGCTAAAGGCTTTAACTGTGTTTATAAATATCTCTAAACATAGCAAAAAGACTGATGTCTGAAGTTCTGCCTCTAAGTGTGCCATGCAGGCTCCCCGGTGACTTCCAAAAGGTCAGGTTGGTGACTGTGGTTGCCACGAGGTGCTACCATGAGCTCCCAGTGTGGCTTGTCCCGAGTGCCCAGAGTGCACTGGCACTGGATGGGCTTGTCTGTCATGAGCAGGTTTGGAATCCATACCTCCACTTTTTTACTTTTTTGCTGTGAAGATGACTTGAGCACTGATGCAGGTTGCTCGGAGAGGTTGTGGAGACTCCTCACTTTGTCCTTCAATACCCTTCTGATATTTGTGAGGAAAGGTTGAGTCACCTGGGGGTGTTCAGCCTTGAGAAAAGAAGACTGAGAGGGGATCTGATCAATGTTTATCAATATCTGAAGTGTGGGACACAAGGGGAAACAGCCAGCCTCTTCTCAGTGGTCTGTGGGGACAGGACAAGGGGCAATGGCCTCAAGTTGAAGCACAGGATGTTCCGCACCAATATGGGGAAGAACTTTTTCCCAGTGAGGGTGACAGAGCCCTGGGACAGGCTGCCCAGGGGGGTGTGGAGTCTCCTTCTCTGGAGATATTCCAGACCCGTCTGGACACCTCCCTGTGCAACCTGTCCTAGGGACCCTGCTTTGGCAGGGGGGTTGGACCTGATGGTCTCTGGAGGTCCCTTCCAACCCCTCCAATTCTGTGAATCTGTGAATATTCAAAAGCCAGTTGGATGTGGTGATGGGCAAGTGGCTTGGGCTGGCTGGTTGGACCAGATGACTTCTGGAGGTCTCTTGTACCTCCTGTGTGAACTGACCACTCAAAAGTACCACACAGTGCTGCTCAGGAAAACAACAGTGAGATTGTGTAATAGCCATGCAAAGAAAAATGCCATCTATCTCCGAGCGGATAATGCTGCTTTTTAAGCAGGAGGATGGCCACTACTAATCTGTATGTCAGCCTAAATACCAGGTTTTGTTTTCTGAATGTAAAAAGGGTTACAGTTCTGGGGGGAAAAATGAAAAGGGTAACACTCACTGTCCCTCAGCATGAGGGATCTTAGACACACAGACATGTATGGGGAGTGGAAGAGCAAGCGTGCTGTGGTTCCCAAGGAGGCTGCGCTAGCCTGCACCATAAATAAGGACTGTGGCTGCCTGCTGAAGGGTTTCCTTCAGTCTCTGCCTCCTCCTCCTTTATGTATCTGTGCACAGAGCATAAACCACAGCTCCTGTATCCATATATATATCCATATATATCCATCTATCCTGTACAGGCATTTTTCAGCTGGGGTGAGGATGAGGATGTAAAGTGTCCAGCCAGTCAAGTGCAGCTGGTGCAGCACTGGAAGGGGACAGTTAAGTATAGGCATCTTTATGGGGTAGCTATTTATGGCACTGCTTCCTCAAGAGCATCACGGATACTAAACACAGAAAAAACCATCATGGACTGGTTCCCTGAGGCAAGTTGAGTGTTGGGAGATTGCTCCTAGCTGTACACAGACTTGTGCTCCGTTGGGGTCACTGACTGTAACTGCATCCCATCGCTGCAGCATTTCTGTAAGGAATTAGTAGACTCAAGTTATGTCGATTAACACCCATTAACCACACTAGGATGGTAGGAGCGGCTCGAATTAGTGGAGACATCAGCTTGTAAATATTAAAACAACTTGCTACAAGAGCTGTTGGTGGTAGCTTTTTGCATGATCACAGAATCACAAGGTTGGAAAAGACCTTTAAGAGCATCAAGTCCAACCATTCCCATCCTGTGCTAAACCATATCTCTGAGCACCTCATCTGTTAAACACATCCAGGGTCGGTGACTCAACCCCCTCCCTGGGCAGCCTGTTCCAGGCCCTGACAACTCTTTCAGTGAATAACTTTTTCTTAACATCTAACCTGACCCTGCCCTGGTGCAGCTTTGTGCCATTTCCCCTTGTCCTGTCTCCTGTCACCTGGCTGAAGAGACCATCGTCCACCTCTATACCCTCCATCAGGAAGTTGTAGGCAGATCTTCACAGCTAAAAAAAAAAAGACACATACAGAGAGGATGGTTATTCAGTAGGCAACTAATTCTGGGGTTTGGCATGTTTATTGTGAAGTGCAAAGCAAGCAGCACCTACAGGTCTCCGCCATAACTTTTCCATAGGCCGGACTATGGGAATCTGCCATGGCCTAAGCATGAGTTACTATACTTCTTACCTCATAAAATCTAGCTGGTGCAGCAGTGGGGAGCTAAACTACCTCTCACCATGCTGTAAAGTCAGCTTTGGGTTGCACTGGTAACAGGTAGACACATGTCATAGGTGTGATGGTTTAAGGCCAGGTCTGTTCTTAGAAGTTTGCATTTGTCTGACAAAAGGGATCTAATTGCTCTGGCTTTTGGCTCACAAGTATATCTTACATTTTCCTTTGGGTGCTCTTGCAGCAATGAGCAAAGGGCTCGTTGAATGGGGAATACTGAAAAATACACTGTGTTTTGGGTTAAATATTTTGCTGTGCTTTTATTTGGGGGGAGGGAGAAGGGTGAAGGAGGCATAATACCTCTTCTGTTAAAGCTCAGTTATTTGTATTCTTTGGCAGGAGGGCTGTAATTTCAATTTTTGCTGATGCTTATGTTAAAAAAACATAAAAAGGAGTGCTTAATCAAAAAGCTTTTATGTGTTTTGGAGCTGAGGAACGTGAGGCCCTGTTATTAAGCTGAACCTTGTTTCAGCTTTGGAGTGGGGCTGTAAGATGACACTAATAACAGTGCTTGTATCCGCTCTGCTCTGGGACAGATGTTTGCTGAGCAGACAAACCCCTTGATCTTGAGATGTCTCTGTCTGGCCCTCATGCAATGCCCACGCCTGAACGGGGCTCCCCCTGTGCTCAGATCTAATCAGCAGCACCCAAGGGGAGGGAGGTCAAGGGAGAGAGGATATATGGCCACTGATGTGCTTTGTGTGTCAGATTTATTGGGGTGTGGGAGGGAGATGAGAAGGAAAGGGAGATGCCAGACAATGTAATCTTATTTGCAGGTCAAATCCTAAGTTTTTTATCATGGCTTAAGGGGAATTTTGCCTAAACAAGAAATTACAGGGATTTAGAGGTTTGCCTTTGGTTTGCTGTTTACTGAGCAATGATCTTGGGAGCTTGGTGTGTGGAGGTTGTGTGTTAGCAGCCATCACTGTGTTGCGTTGCCCCTTGATTTGATTCCTTGTTATGAATGCTTCCTTTTGAAAATATCCTTGCCTTTAGAGTCATGTGAGCAGCTATACACTGCTAAATAATAAGGGATAAGTACAGCCTTCCCAGCTTCCTGCCTCTACTCTAGATTCATAGCAGACAAACCACCAGTCTTCTGAGACTTGCCATTATAAAAGATGCAAGGAGTTTGATAGTTGTCTAAAAGTCATTTTCTACTGCAGGCTTAATTGCAACAAGTGTGGTCCAGGCTACTTTCTGGACTGTCTCCAGAAGTATTTCAAAACCTCATCTTTTTATTTATGGGTTCTTTTTATGGATTTATGGATCATGTGGTCATTGTCAGCTCTTGCAGAAGGAGTTTCCCCTGCTATAATAGCTGTTCTGCATCTTCCCAGAGCCTTGTTATTGAACACTAGCTCATTCTCTTGCATGGATGCTTTCAGCTTTTCAGCTCTTGTTTTGCATTGATTGCATGCTTTGAACCTGTCCTACCAGGGAGGGGGCACTCTGCTCAGTACCACTGCCCCTATTTCCAAGCATTCAGTGTGATAAAGAGCGGGACAGAGACCTGTGGGAGAAAATTATCTCTGATAGCAATGAGGTAGGAGAAATTATGATCCTCATAGTGTAAGGCTGATGATCCCCCAGTACCAACTGTCTTTCCACTGTTGTTTGCATCCCACCGGGACGGACCAGTGATGCTGCTGCAGTGACACCTCTCTGCCCCAGATGTGGATGTGTTTTGTCTCACTGGCGTCAGAGAAGTGACACTGTGACCCCTCTTGGGTGACTTGCAGTGACTCAGGACTGTGCTGCCCGGAGGCTTGGTCCTTGGAGTGGGGCTGGTGGCTCTTCTTACAGTTAGCCCTGCTCAGATCAGTGTTGTGGCTTAGAGGAGGAGTGGAGAATGTGTCTACTTCACTCTGGGGAGGTCAGAGGTCCCTTCTACTGATTTCCAGGCTGATCTTAGTAGATAGATCCAAGGGCAAACGTGCATCTTGTATAAGCAACCTTGATGACCTAGAGATTCAGTTTGAACTCTTCATTTCTCTGTCATCTGAATGTTAAAACGGTTACCTCAATGTTTTATTAAAAGCAGCTTTAGCATTTAATAGTTTTAATAGTGTTGCACTAGTTCCCAAGCTGGGGAGAGTGTGGGGTGGAGGGGAAGGGAAGGGAGAAGAGGGGGATGTGGGATGACAGTAAGAATGCTTCGTTGTGTTTTTCAGATTGGTTAGGGTAATGCTTTTCATGTTAATGAACACATATTAAGATCTTATTAGACAGTGTGTCTGTGGGCAAAGTTCCTGTTGATCCCACTGGGGAGTTTTATCTGTGTCAAAGAATTGCAGGATCAGGTCATTATTGTATCATTTTAGAAAATTATTGGGACCTCCACTTAACTTTAAAATGTTTGTCAAAGCAAGGGAAACCCAGTGAAGAAAAGTATTCCTGAATTCTGAGATTTCAGTCCACCACCCCATAGCCTGAGTTTGGAGGTCTGAACACATGAACAGATGCTACCCTGGTAGAAAATGTTTTTGAGGTAATCTACAGTTAGTTTGAGGACTAATAACAAAATTAGATGTTGCTTAAAATTAAATAAATAAATAAGAAGGACTGGCATGGTCCTGGAGCTTGTTGAGGAATGGTTAGCAAGATAAACCACCACAGCATTACAGAAGGTGGTTGTCCCACAGAGAGGGAGGCTGGTGGTAGCAGTGATTAATTTCAGAGGGCAGTTTAGTCATTGTACTATTCCTAGGCAAGGCTCTGAATTTAAGTGATACGTAGACTCTTAAGGCATTTTTGTAACCAAATTTAGGTTCTTGAGTCATGTAGACGTTTCTGAAATTACTTCTGTCTTTCTGTCAGCCACTTCCACATGGCTGATCTTGGAAGACACAGCACCTACTGCCTGCTGTACAGTTAAGTAGGAGCTGGAAGTGTCAAGAGGTTGGTGGATACCTGCCAGCAATTTCAGTACCAGAAAGGAGGATCTGATGTGCCCAGGGGTGTTTTTAGAGCTGCTGTGCTTGTGCAGTTGGTCCCTGTGCACACCTTGAGTCAGAGGCACCTGGAACATGTCATCTTTACTGTGTGTGTGCCCACAGCTACTTCACAGCCCAAAGAGCTGGGGCTTGCTGCTCATAGTCACTCCACACTGACCACTGGCCCTTTCTCAGGGCTGTTCCAACATCCTGCAGCCAGACATCTGGTAAAACACCATGCACAGCAGCAGGGAAGACACAAGGGGAATGTCAAGCCAAACCCAAGCTGTATGTGCCGGCTCTTCCCCGTGACCCTGAGCTGTGCAAGCAGCGAGGCATTTGAATGAGACTTCAGGACTGGGGCTAGGGCTGAGGCTGGCTAGCAGCCCTCCTAGGGTCTGAGGTCCCTCTGATCCCAGGGGGTGGGGTAGACAGGCAGAAAAGGCAGCTTTTGGAGAAAAAAGGTAAGTAGGCTAATGCAGGAGAATCACTCTCATCTGAATTAGTCCAGGGGTGTATTGTTTTTTCATATCAAGGGTGTCAGATAGGGATTTACCATCCTGATACTGCATAATCAATTCCTTCCCCTCTGCCATGCTTTGTCAGGAATGGTTTTATTCCTCTGCAGTCCTTGGTCACGCTTTCCTTCCCCTTTCACTTGTCTTTAGAGATGTTTATCTGAAAGTTGAGAACGTTTTTTTTCTTGATCTTGGGAAGATTGCACCTGCTTTTGGAAAGAGGGAGTGACACAACATGATGATAAAACAGCCATTTGAGAGGCATTTGTTAATGCTGATAACATTAAAATGTTGCCAGAAATACTTACAGCGCAAGGGTGAGGGGAGGGACCTCCTCAAGTGCTTAGGGGGCAGTTTATCTCTTTGAGCTGCTGCCATCTGCTCTGAATTGTTTGTCTGGGCACTAGTTGAGACCATGGATAGGTATGGGAAAGGACAAAATCCCTTCCGGAGATGCGTGTCCTAAGTACATCTTTTTGGTCAGAACAGGGGTGAGATGGGAAGGATTGTCCCTTGGAAGTGACTGTCTCTGTCCTCTGACTACAGTAGGGAACTTAAGTGGCTTCATTTAACTTACTGCCCAAGATTTAGAAAGCTACAGTGGGGAAAATGAATCCCACCCCTACTGATCTGGCAGTAGGAATCTCAATGAAAGTTAGTGGGAGTTAAGGCTCTTGAACCTTCCAAGTGCTGTAGATAATGCTGCTGTTAAGTATGATGTTCCCTGTGAGACACTTGTCTGTGTCTGGACTCACGAACATGACTTGCCAGCTAAGCCAGAGGAAGGAGAACAGCGTGGTCCATGACGATGCAAAGGGTTCAGAGTCCATTTTTAAGTGGTGTAAGCTCTATGGTGTCTGTAGTCTGTAAGTAAAGGAAGGCATTACTGGGTGATGATATGCCAAATCTGTGTAGTACACAGAGCGGGACACAGGTCCGTTGTTCTTGCCTGGTATTTCAGGTTAGAGATTACTTTCCTTTCAGGCAGTATTTGAAAATAAATCAATTTCTTAGGGATGTAGAGGGAATGTTGGTGGGCACATCTATTTTGTTGTGTGCTCTGGATTCACTCCGATGATACAAAGCTGGGAGGAGTGGCTGACACGCAGGAACGCTGCGCTGCCATCCAGAGACCTGGACAGGCTGGAGAGCTGGGCAGGGAGAAACCTAATGAAGTTCAACAAAAGCAAGTGTAAAGTCTTGCACCTGGGGAGGAATAACCAACTGTATCAGTACAGGCTGGGGGATGACCTGCTGGAGAAGAGCTCTGTGGAGAAGGACCTGGGAGTCCTGATGGATGACAGGTTGGCTATGAGCCAGCAGTGTGCCCTGGTGGCTAAGAGAGCCAATGGGATCCTGGGGTGGATCAGGAGGAGTGTGGCCAGCAGGTCACAGGAGGGGATCCTCCCCCTCTACTCTGCCCTGGTCAGGCCCCACCTGGAGTATTTTGTCCAGTTCTGGGCTCCCTGGTGTAAAAAGGACAGGGATCTCCTGGAGAGAGTCCAAAGGAGGCTACGAAGGTGATTAAGGGCCTGGAGCATCTCCCCTGTGAGGAGAGGCTGAATAAGCTGGGACTGTTCAGTCTAGAGAAAAGAAGATTAAGGGGAGACCTAATTGGTGTTTATAATTATCTGAAGCAGGAGATGCAGGAGGAATCAGCCAGCCCCTTTTCAGTGGTCTGTGGGGACAGGACAAGGGGCAATGGCTGCAAGTTGGAGCACAGGAAGTTCCGCACCAACATGGGGAGGAACTTTTTCCCAGTGAGGGTGCCAGAGCCCTGGGACAGGCTGCCCAGGGAGGTGGTGGAGTCTCCTTCTCTGGAGAGATTCAAGACCTGTCTGGACACCTATCTGTGCAGTATGAGCTGGGGAGCTGCTTTGGCAGGGGGGTTGGACCCAATGATCTCTTGAGGTCCCTTCCAACCCCTACAACTCTGTGATTCTGTGATTTTTCTAGCTGTGGTGGTTTTATAGGTTTCTGTGACTATTTAAAAACAGGATTATCAATGTAAAATGTGATCCTCTAGGTCACAATGGAGAGGCTACTGAAAAATGGGCTTTGGCACTTTGCCAAGCACACAAGCTCTGCCCTCCTTCTTGGCTGACATCATTACCTCCTAACGTGGAGGCCCTGTGCCTCAGAAGTTTAGGGGAGCCTTAGGACCATTCCAGAGACTCTGAAGCCTATGAGGAGAGGCTGGCTGTGGGCATAGTTTGCCCACTGAAGTTCTCCATAATTTGCAACTTAATTATGTCCAACAAATGGACTTGGTGAGGAGATGCCTCACTGGTCTTAAATGGTGCTTCCTGTGTTGCTAGTGATTCCTTGACTTGTCTTATCCCCTGGGTGGTGAGACAGGAGAGCCTTTAGATTGGTTTGTTGTGCTGAAGTGAAGTGCTATGTGTTGGTGAACACCATGGCATCATTAGGTAAGTTGCAGCTGTGCACTCTGTTACTCCTGTTGCACATGTTAGGGGTGAAGAGTGGGATATATATATATGCACTTTTCTAGCAATTGATCTTCAGCTGCTGGGCATATAAATGCTGTTAGAGTGTGTTAGAGTCCCTGCTAAATACCTTCTTCAAAGTGACAGAGACAGACAGTCCCTGCATCTCTACCAGTCCTCTTCAGTGGTGAGATTCTGAAGTGCGTGTGGGTAAACGTTGCATCTTCCTTTTCTCTCATGCTTCCCTCCTCCCTCTCTGTTTTCTTCGTTTCAGGTTCTCGGCCTTTTTGGATCTACACAGTGGAAGTTGCATCTTGTGTATGGCGTGGTTAAGCTTGCAGCCTGTCACCTCGGCCTTCCTCCATTTTGGGCTGGTTACTTTTGTGCTGTTTTTGCATGGTTTGCAGGTGGATGCTGGCCTGACGGGAGACTCAACCAGTTCAGTACAAAACAGCTCGTGTTCAGGATCTTTTGACTGCAAGGAAGGTGTTATCCTGCCAATATGGTACCCAGAAAACCCATCCCTCGGGGACAAAATTGCCCGTGTTATTGTGTATTTTGTAGCACTCATCTACATGTTCCTTGGAGTCTCCATCATTGCAGATCGTTTCATGGCATCTATAGAGGTCATTACATCACAAGAGAAAGAAATCACAATTAAGAAACCAAATGGAGAGACCACGACAACCACTATCCGGATTTGGAATGAAACTGTTTCCAACTTGACCCTCATGGCTCTGGGCTCCTCTGCTCCAGAGATCCTTCTGTCTCTGATAGAAGTGTGTGGACATGGATTCATAGCTGGAGACTTGGGGCCATCCACAATCGTTGGCAGTGCTGCTTTCAATATGTTTATCATCATTGCCACCTGTGTCTATGTCATCCCTGATGGAGAAACCAGAAAGATAAAACACCTGAGGGTTTTCTTTGTCACAGCAGCATGGAGCATCTTTGCTTACATCTGGTTGTACATGATCCTTGCTGTCTTCTCTCCAGGTGTCGTTCAGGTCTGGGAAGGTCTGCTCACACTTTTCTTCTTCCCACTTTGTGTCCTTCTGGCCTGGATAGCAGACAGACGTCTGCTTTTCTACAAGTATATGCACAAAAAGTACCGTACTGACAAGCACAGGGGCATTATCATTGAATCAGAAGGTGATCACCCGAAGGGAATTGAGATGGATGGCAAGATGATGAACTCCCACTTTCTGGATGGAAACTTAGTGACTGTGGATGGGAAGGAGGTCGATGAATCTCGCAAAGAGATGATCCGGATCCTTAAGGACCTGAAGCAAAAGCACCCAGAAAAGGACTTGGACCAACTGGTAGAAATGGCTAATTACTATGCCTTGTCTCATCAGCAAAAGAGCAGAGCCTTCTATCGCATTCAAGCTACCAGAATGATGACAGGAGCTGGCAATATTCTGAAGAAGCATGCAGCTGAGCAAGCCAAGAAGAGCACCAGTTTGCATGAGGTGCGGCCAGATGAACCCGAGGAATTCATCTCCAAAATCTATTTTGACCCCTGCTCCTACCAGTGTCTTGAGAACTGTGGTGCCGTTCTCCTGACAGTGGTGCGGAAAGGAGGGGACATGTCCAAAACCATCTATGTGGACTATAAAACAGAGGATGGCTCTGCTAACGCTGGTGCTGACTATGAGTTCACAGAGGGGACTGTTGTCTTGAAATCAGGGGAGACCCAGAAGGAGTTCTCAGTGGGAATTATTGATGATGACATCTTTGAGGAAGACGAGCATTTCTTTGTGCGGCTCAGCAACCTCCGTGTGGTGGAGAGTGAGGAACCTCCAGATCTCAGTAACTCCCCTTATCCCAAGGCCATATTGGCTTCTCCTTGTGTGGCCACAGTGACAATACTAGATGATGACCATGCTGGCATCTTCACATTTGAGTGTGACGTTATACATGTCAGTGAGAGCATTGGTGTGATGGAAGTCAAAGTCCTAAGGACATCAGGTGCTCGGGGTACAGTCATAGTGCCATTTAGGACAGTAGAAGGGACAGCGAAAGGAGGTGGAGAAGACTTTGAAGACACTTACGGGGAGTTGGAATTCAAGAATGATGAAACTGTGTAAGTACTCCATTTGTTTCTATTCTTGAGTCTCATTTTGGTGTTTAACTTCACATTTTACCTCCATTACAGGTGAATGCTGACAAGGGACAGGCGCCTTTCTTCTGCTTTCCTTTGGTTTCCCTACTTACCTCTTTCAGGCAAGAACCGACAGCAGGATTTAAGAGCTCAAAGCTCTTGTCCCTTCTCTCTTGGGAATGAGAAAGCAAGGCTTAGAAATACTGCATGGGAGAGGTGTGGGGTAGGAGGAAAATATATCATTCTCTGAGGACCTGTACCAAAAGCTAAGGGTTAATGGGGAGGTAAGGGAGAGAGAGAAGGAAAAAGGGCAAGCTTCTACTTGGCTAGGCAGATATGGGAAAGCCTCTTTTTGAACACCAAACATAGAGGGCAGATGAGTTTATTGCTATTCCTAGACTGAAAATTTACAACAGCTATTCCCAGAGAAGCAAGAGCTGCTCAGCAGACGTGGGGCATTATTTTCACAGGAGCAGCACATCATACCTGTGTCCCTAGGCTGCCTCTGCAACTTGCAGGTCTGTGTGGCAGCTATTTCACAGCACAGGCACAGCTGCAAGCTGTTCTGCTGGACTTGTGAAATCCTTCCAGCCTCTTTGTCCCTATGGTCTACCCATATTCCCCACATCACTTTCTCTGTGATCTCCCTATGTCTGTTCTTTTACTCCCTGGGGGTTTTCTTCCCCCTTGTAAAATACCATGGCAATTGGCATTCATCCTCTAGAGCGCTGCAGCTCACACAGCCTGTCCATGTGGCTCCATGACCCAGTGTTTTCATACAGAATAAAGAAGGGAAGCACCAGCTTGCACCAGTCCTGTTAACTCAGTTCTTTTACCGCATACAAAGTCGCTGGTATGCAGCTAGGAAGTAATAAAGACAGGAGAGGTGATAATGTTTAATTACTTTTAAGTACCTGCTGTTAACATTAGCGGGAAAGAGAAAAATCCCTTAGCTGAGTAAGGAGAGGGAGGGGGGTGTGAACCCGGTGCTAAAACTCCCTAGTGGTAAGTGCCTGGGTTCCTCTTGTTAACACCTAATCACTTGAGCCATCAAAGGAAGAATTGTGCAGACTCACAACTGGCATCAAAGAAATCCTTTTACCAAGCCTCCCAATACGGTACCCAAAAGGATGTTAATATGTTAAATGCTGTGGAGCAGAGATGCTCTAATTCCGCAGCACCTTCTGCCTTAGCCCACTGAACCATTTGATCCAGTAATATCCACAGTCCTGGTGCTTGATTACAAGTACGTGTTCTTCCCTATTAAAGGAAGAGAAGCTTCTGGTTGCTGGGCTCAGCTCCTATCAGAGATATCCTTATCTGGTGTTGTTAGGGAGATGGGCCCTGCAGGTTAGTTTCCTCAATTGAGCTGCAAGCTGATTTCTCTAGAGAAAGTGAAGAAGAACGTCAACTGTGTGGTTACAGTCTCCAGTAAGTAGACTACCCAAAACATAGTAGGTACTACCTTGCTTCAGCCAGGCCTTGAGGAACGGAGACTTTTCTTGCTTGAAAAAGACCCATGAGTGAAAGGGCAGCAGATTTGGGGTACCAGAGAAAAAGCCCATGGGCTGTCTTGCTCCAAGCTATACTATACTCCCTTTCTTTCCTCTTCCATCTGAGGGAAGACTTCTTTCTGCTTTTGAAAAGTGTTACAGAAGATCAGAGCATACCCATGTAGTTGATTCACTTGGGTTAGAACAAATCATGTTTGGCAGGACCATATTTATTCTTGAGGGACAGACTAATGCAAATGAAGGCCATCTAGAAAAACAAGTATGTGTAGGTTGCTTAGAGCTGTGGCTTGTGACCAAGAGGAGATGCCCTAGAGCACGGATGAGACCTTTGTGGTGTACTTAAAGCTGCACCCACACCTAATGCATTAATGTGACTTTCATTTCTTCACTGGAAGACCACTGGGAACAGAGTCTGCTAGCCACAGCTGCCACAGAGGCTGTGTGGCTAGCAGAGATTAATTTCTTTTGAAACTAGAATTAGTGTGGCTGGCTCAACATAGCACTAATCAAACTACTACGCTTAACAAGGTAGTTAACTACTCTTAACATGAGAGATCATGCCAACCATCAGGCTGCCTTTATTCACTCCTGGGTTTAATTTTATATCTCCAGGTCTTCTGGGAATGGTGCTTTGGGCTGGAGACATGTGAAGGTAGTTTTCATTTCTCAGAATTTGGCCTTTACGTTCAGTGAACGCAGGCCAGTTGCTGTACTTAAACATCTCTTCTCTGAGGTGCAGGTAGCTGTGGAACCCTAGAAGCAGTTTTGGGTGGACTTAATCCCTTCACCCTTTTTTGTGTTCTAAATCTGAATGCAGAAAAAGAATTTTGAGCTGTATATCAATTCAGGCTGCAAACAAGCTTGAGGTAATTCATGTCTGAGTTTGGAGTTCAGGCCCATAGTATATTACTATTTCAACAAGCACTGTGTAGTTTCAGCCAGCCCCAGATCAGGGAGATGGATGGATAGGGTGTTTGGGATAGTTCTGCTGAACTGGAGAGGAGTGTACGAGTGAATAGTTATTAGGTATTGCTTGGTATGAGACTGTATGAAGACACTGGGTCACCAAATAACCTAGGGGATGCCTAGATGAGTATTTCAGGGCCTACCTCTTAAATGCCTTGCCACCAAGGGGAGCCCATCATGAGGTACTGATGTCACCTCTGCACTGACTGGGGACTGAGGGTCCACAGAGCAGAGGGGAAAGCCAGAAAATTAAGGTGCTCAGTAGATGATGCCAAGGACAAGGTCAGGAAGCAGCAAGAAGTTACATGCTTCCCCACTTCAGCCCAATTATTAGGCCCCTGCATAGGAAAGGTGAAACTTGGGCTCGATTTTCTATGCTGGTGTAGGAGCTGCTCATGGTTTCAGACAAACTCGAGATGGAGTCCTGCCTCCCTCACTGCTTTAGCCTTGGCATTCTTCTCATGGAGACACTTGGAAAAGATTTTTGCCTCGTGGAGGAAACAACTGAATGAACAGCATCCTGCAAACATGTAAGGCAGTGCTACGCTTTACTGTGGCTGTGCCAAAGGTCTGCAGTCACAGAGAAGCGCTGCTCACTGGAACCCAGAGGAGAGGAAAAGCTTCAGTTCTCTGACACATGAATTTAAAAAACCCCCTTGAGCTTGCATTCTGCAGGGGGAGGCAATCAGTACGTCGTTTGTAGGTCGAGCTCCTTAAATGTAGCAATGGCTAGATTAATTTGAGGGGCACTGGATTACACAGCATCCTTGAGATTAAACTGTAGGAGAGTCACTGCCATCTACCAAATCCCTAAGGCCAAGGATAAGCCCTTTGCCTGAAAACTAAATGTAGAAGGGGTCTTCACTTAACAAGATAAACTAAACTACCTCCAGGTTGTTTTTAAGAGGCTTTCCCTAAGATATGCAGAACTGAAAGAAGGGGAGTTGATGCAAGTGTTACAGAACGAGAGGGAAATGGATCCTGCCACCGGCTCTTGCTATTGCCTCTCTGATTCTTTCTAAACTAACATGGTCAAAGTTTCCTTACTCACCTTTAGGTGGGAGCACAAGAGAAGGCAGGCTGAGATGAGGAGGCTTGAAACAATGCAGTAATGGAAATATGGCAAGACTGTCCCATGAAGTGACTCTGTGTGTGTGTGTGTGGATGTGCATGGATGCTGGATAGCTATAAATCAAACCATATAATCTTGAATGCTGTCATCTGTTGAGGAGGGAATTGATCAGGTTTTAAATATTTGATTATGCTGCCTCTTTTTTAATGCATTCATTATTTCTGAACTCGTGCTCCAGTGAGGGTCAGAAATGATCTAAGCAGCTGAAGCAGAATCCTAGTTCTCTTCTTGACTAAAAGGAAACTCTTAAGAAATCAAGCCCAAAACTTAGATTTTTTTTTTTTTCCAAGATGACTGAACACTTTTCTATTAAGTTACTTGGTATGGAAATAAATGTTAGGTTCTTGGAGGCATGGAAATATGGAAGAATGATTGACCTGGCTGCTATATCATGTCCAAGCAATAAAGAAATCTTGAAGAACCAACACTAAGAAGTTATTTGGGTTTTAAAGGATTTTCTTTTCACTTAATAAAGGAAACTCCCAGCATGTCATTAGATATAATTTAAATTCTGTTTAAATTGTTTCCTCTGTTTAAAATTGTTTAGATTCGTATGGAAATTTGTCTAGGCCTTGCTTTACAAGATTTAGGAAGATACACAAGTTACCAGTAGCTAATTCATAGGCCAGCTAGAAGATTGAAGTTCTGCTGTGGCACAGTCACTTGCAGCAGGTATATTGAGTTAAGGTTTAGGCCAAGACATCTACTTTGTTTCTTGCCTCTGTTGTTGGCTGCTCAGTTATTTGAAGGACCTGAAGGCTACTAGAGGTGTAACTGTGCGCCCTGAGCCAGTAGTTCCCAGGGTATTGCCTGTGGCTCAGAAAGGAACTGGATGTTGAGAGATGCTGTGGTGTTAAACTGGTATCAAGTGGCCTGCAAAACCTCCTTGCAGAGTCAGCATGCTGAATTTTGGTTACAGGTGGAAGCCTACAACCACTTACCTATGTGTATATTAAGCAGAGCTCTCAATAACAGAAGGGCTGTCCCACCCATTTGTGCAGAGACTGCTGGGGACAAGTGTGCTAAGCCTGTTTTGATAGGCAGTGAGATGATTTTTGCCTTTAAGATTTGGGCAGGGCGTTGGTTGCAGGTTGCGTGCTGCTTCTCCTTGTCTGCTGCTCCCCAGAGAAGCACCCAGGCTGCTGCATGCATGGCTGTGGCTGCCCCACAGAACCCCTGAGAGTCTTGGGCTGTGCCTGAGTCCATGCTTGGTGGGACTGGTCCTACAAAGTGCTGCTACAACATTGAGCAGTAGACAACCACATCCCTTTCTTTCTGCTGGGGGCTTCAGAAGTTTTCTGGCTCACAGGGTGCGTGCATACCTATGTATGGGAAGGCCAGAGCAGTGACGGTTCTGTTTGGGTCAAGCTGAGCTTGGTGCTGTGCCTCAAGATTGATGGTTAGTGACTGCCCCAGGCAGCCACCACATGCTGTTGCAGCCACCCTCTCTCCTGTGTTTTGTGCCATCCTTGTTTGGCAGGAAGGTCAGCATTCCTGGACAGGGATCCCCAGTGCAGGGCTATGAAGATGATTAAAAGAGTGGAACATCTCCCCTATGAGGAAAGGCTGAGAGAGCTGGGGCTGTTCAGCCTGGAGAAAAGAAGACTGAGAGGGGACCTTATTAATGTTTATAAATATCAGAAGCATGGGATGCAGGGGAAATGGCCAGCCTCTTCTCAGTGTCTGTGGGGATAGGACAAGGGGCAATGGCTGCAAATTGGAGCACAGGAAGTTCCGCACCAACATGCGGAAGAACTTTTTCCCAGTGAGGGTGCCAGAGCCCTGGGACAGGCTGCCCAGGGAGGTGGTGGAGTCTCCTTCCCTGGAGATATTCAAGACCCATCTGGACGCCTATCTGTGCAGTGTGAGCTGGGGAGCTGCTTTGGCAGGGGGGTTGGACCCGATGATCTCTCGAGGTCCCTTCCAACCCCTATGACATGGTGATTCTGTGATCCCTTCCTCCTCCTTTTCCTCTCCTATCCACCCATGCTTGGATGCATAGACACCTGTACCTGGGCCTGCACCCCTTGCTGGAAGCCCTGCGTGTTGGCTGTACTTTCCCCAGCAGATGTGGTGAAGTTGACAGTGGGGAAAGGTGAACGGCAGCTTTCTGTTCAAAGGATGTCATGCTGAGGCTTGGTGTAATTAATTGTCCTTCCTTTTTGTCATTCTGTGCTTGGGGAAACTGTCAACT
This sequence comes from Laterallus jamaicensis coturniculus, assembly GCA_022605575.1. Lineage (NCBI taxonomy): Eukaryota > Metazoa > Chordata > Aves > Gruiformes > Rallidae > Laterallus > Laterallus jamaicensis. The sequence continues at coordinate 282,700 of JAKCOX010000021.1, forward strand.
TAATTTTTTAATTCGGTCCCCTCCACAGTGATGGCTGTGGCATTTGGAGGGGGATGCTGTTAACGATGCTGAGCTCTTCTGCGTGGTGTTCTGTCAGTAGATCTCGGAGCGCTTTGTAAAGGAGACTGAGGGACACAATTCCCATTTTGTATGTGGGGGAAAAACACTGAGAAGATTACTTCCCTTTGGATTAGCAGAGGCAAAGACAGCAGTAAAAGTGATCTTGCTTAACTGCTGCCTTGTGCTCTATGCAGAGGAAGGCCTGTGTACATTGAGCTTGTAATTTCCTGTTCCTCAAGACCACGGTGAACTGATGCACATTCACTGACCTCTCCCCAGCCACTGGGAATCAGATTGGTGCAAGTATAGGCAATAGCTGCAATATCTCATTATTCTCTTGATGGTAACTGTGGGCTTGGGTGCTCATTTTTCTAAATTAAATTTTGGTCATGTGACATGGAGGTGTGCTGCACCTGCAGACCTTGGTTTGTCTGTATCAGCTGTGAAGGCTCCAATTAATGAGTGAGGGCATAACAAAATTATCTTGATAGTGTCATCTGAACTCTTGTTCAACAGCTCTCATAGACAGTGTGCTGATCCTAAGGCTCTGGGCTCTGAGAACAGCCCCCAAAAAATCAAGACTAATTAGTGGGACTCCAGGCAGTGAGAGTTTGTTGTGTGAGGCTGATGGTTTCCTTTTCTCAGAACATGCTTCCTTCCCATGAGAGTCATCTTGAGATTGAATTTAAGACTGAATCCTCCATGCTCTTCTCCACGTTCTTTCCATCGGTGGGTAAACTCCTCCTGGCTTTCTCTTCTTATACCTTCCATAAATTAGAACTTCTTGATTCCTATTTCAATTCAGATTAAGGGAAAACAGTAGTAGCTGTCTTTCAGTTACAAACCCCCTCAAAATTTTCTCCCTATGTTGCCAATGTGAAAGTACCAGTTTCTAATTTAACTGAAGTCCTTTACACACACACACACACACACACAGGGGCTCTGAGTTTCTGCTGTAGTCCTGCTATGACATCTCGGTGGTGTGACCTGCAAGGGATTAGTGTAAGGCATCAGGGGGCTGTTCCTGGAGCGTATGTAAAATCAGCCTGCAGAAATGTGAGACCATGGCACCATCCTGGGAAGAAGAGAAGCCCTGAGATGACCTTTACCTTCCCAGATAGTCATATTGGCAGGTGTCAGAGGGACATACTTGCCATCTGCCCATAAAGAAGGACAAGCAACATCCTGTCTTGAAGACTGTAGCTTCTTGCCCATCAAAGGAGGCATTTTTGTATGATTTTATGTGACAGCATTAAACAAGGGAGGCTGGGTCTTCTTGTGGGTGCTCTGATCTAGTGGAGAAGCCCCTGGGAAGCTTACAGGTTCCTGAAGTAGGAGACCCTTGGAAGGGACGTTCTGGGAGGTATCAGAGGAGGCAGTGATATTCCTAGGGTAGAGCAAACACCAGGAAATCTACCCTGCCAAATGACACAACCAAGTTAAAAGTTTTCAAATTAACAACTGAGCTGATCTGAGATAAAGCAAGTCTATGGTGGCTTAAGTGAGCTTTGCCTCTTCTGCTCACACTGACTGTTACTGTGTGAAACACCATGGCAAATCAGTGACATAGACATCATGCTCTTTAACACAGGTCTGCAGAGGAACGTGTCATCTTTGTTTTCCACCTGTAATAAGGAGGAGAAGGCACAGTTTGAATGATACGGCTTCAGGGGATAAGATTAGATGCTGGTGGCAAGGCTTGATAGACCATATATCGCTCCAAGTATGTGCTGGGTTTTTTTTAATCACAGTGGGAACGTTACTTACAGCATCATTGTAATGCATCCGTGACTTCCAACAGATCAGAGTGCCAGCAAATTTTCTGAGATAAATATGAGCTTATCCTTTTGATGAAGAGAAAATCTCCCCAGCCAGAGGTCCTCCAGCACATTTCTGTTGTGGCTAAATAGAAGCAGCTGATCCTGGTGAAAGGTGACAGCTGTTTCAAGTAAGAGATGATTTACCTGTTGCGAGCTATGTGGCTTGTTTGTTGTTTACCTCATGTCAGGATAAAAGGTGATAAGAAAATTTGCTATGCTGGCTGATTGGAGTGCTGAGGACCAAGTTCATCCTCCATTTAGCTTTAGTGAAAACAGCAGATTTAAAGCTGGGATGAATGTGGACTGGTACGTGTTTACAGCTGTCTGAGCAGATGGGCTGTTGACAGATGAGGCTCCTCAAGTCTCTGCCTGGGTGCCAGCATGTACTGCTGTGAGCATTTCAGCTGAAGCCAGTCCTGGTGCCAGGCCCTTTGGGTGGGTTACACTGGAAGGGCAGCGGGATGTAAGTCTGAACATCAGACAGGACGGGTTCATTCTGCCAGGGTTCGCAGGACTTGTCCTTAGGAGGCAGATGGACATGTCTGCCAGGCTGCTTTGAAGCCTGAGAAGTCTCACGTGGAGCATAAGCCCTGGAGCGGGACTATAGCGCCTGGACACCCTCCTCTAGATATCAGATCCCTGACAGCCTCTACTGTGTCCTGCTGCTCATCTTCCAGGTGCTGGCATGAAGCCCTTCTGGGTATAAAGCGCTTGATGCTGTGCACCCTCTGAGCAAAAGCCGTGGCTCTGATCTCCAGGTCCTTCTGTTAGACGGTGGAAGGTCTGCTTTGGTGGTTTTAGGTGCTGGGGAAGAAAGAGGCTTTTTCTCTCTCCCCCATTTGCCTCTCCAAACACTTTTACAGGAGTGGTTGCTCCTGCTTGTGCTGTGGCTGTTGTGCTGAGTGTGTTGTAGATGATTCAGCTGCTGTGCCTCTTTGGTGCTCCATTGTAAAAGTATGTTAAAGTCAAAGGGGGTAGGACTTGCCTTTTGTGCCTCTGTTTTTCTTTCCATGAGATAAGCAAGCCAAATGGGTCCTACCCTCCTGCAAATCCCCAGTTGAGCGCCATGCTGCTCTGCTTTTATCCTTTAGAGAAAAAAAGCATGATAAAGCTATCAATATTTAATGTAGAAATTCTGCTCTGCTTATCTCTGCTTTACCTGTCTTCCCTCCTGGGCTTGTCTCTCTTTTGCCTCATCCGCTTGAGAGTTTTGCCTTAATGCTGCTATCTCCACCTCCCTTAGGAAAGGCAACTAGGCCACGGTGCTGTTGACGAAGGATGCGCTAGGACTAGTGTATCAGCTCTGCAAGACTAAATAAGCACTGGGTGCTCTGTTTTCCAAGGCATCAGAAATGCTTCTTTCTTTTGGGGCAGACTGTGGTTAGCTTTGATAGCTCACAGTAGGGTTTTTTTGTAGTGGAATGTGTGAATTGGCAGTTTTTCCCAGATGCATCCTGCTAACTTGACATCACTAGGAGGTGGGCAGAGCTGTGAATAATGCAAAAGTGAGCAGACTATGTATGAGCAATAACTGCTTGCCAGTCAGCTGGGCTCACAGGGTTTGGTCAGCTGCATCCTGCAGAGCAGGACCTGAGAGTTGTTGGAGGGTGGATTCTATGATTCTGTGATTCTATGGTTCTGTGATTCTATGATTGGATGCCTGGCTGCTGCTGGTGTGCGAGGCTGTTGCAGTGTGGAAGCCTAAAGGAGCTCTGTGCACTGTGTCTCACAGAATCACAAGGTTGGAAAAGACCTTTAAGATCATCAGGTCCAACCATTCCTGTCCTGTGCTAAACCATATCCCTAAGCACCTCATCTACCCGTCTGTTAAACACACCCATGGTCGGTGACTCAACCCCCTCCCTGGGCAGCCTGTTCCAGGCCCTGATAACCCTTTCAGGGAAGAACTTTCTCCTGACATCTAACCTGACCCTGCCCTGGGGCAGCTTCGTGCCATTTCCCCTTGTCCTGTGTCCTGTCACCTGGCTGAAGAGACCATCTCCCACCTCTCTACACCCTCCTGTCAGGTAGTTGTAGGTGGTGATAAGGTCTCCCCTCAATGTGGGGATCTCAGTGGTGACTGTGGCACCTGTTCTATGGGAAAGTTTTCATTTTCTATAATTAGCAAGTTCTTGGCACAACTGTCTTCCTTGCTCTTTTTGTGGCCTGACAAGTGGATCTGCGCTCAATGTGGTCTGTGGGAGTCAGAGCTGATGGCAGCTTCAGTAGGTCGTTGGATTTTGTGGTGGGCAGCTGGTGCTGGCTTTCCCTGGAGGTGACAAAAAAAAGAAAGGCTCTGAGGCTTGATTTCCCCATCCTTTGCATGGTACAGAGCAACTGAAAGAAGGCATAACAGATGTGACATCTTCCCTGGCTTGACAGTCAGTTGTAGACAGCGGTGGCGGAGCAGGAGAGAAGCGCAGCGTGGGAAGTGCAGGGTGGTTCCTTTGGTGCACAGCCCCAAGAGGAGAGGGTAGAGGGCAAAGGGCCTTTGGTGCTGGGAGAGCATCAGGAAGTGGACAGGTGGATCTTTTTCTTTTCTGAGCTCTGTGGGGAGCACCATTCATGCATGTTGACAGTGCTTCTGGCCAGTTAGGGAGCCGGAGGAGGAAAGGTGCCGTGATGCAGAGCAGTCTAGGTGTCATGCTGCTGGCAGGCAGGCCACGCTGGGACAGAAGCAGGGCAGCTGATTTTGCAAGCCTGGTGCTGCAGCTCCACTGAGAAGGTCTGGTTCATGAGGAAACACTGAGTGAGTCCAGACTAAAATGGAGAGCAAAATCAAAGGGTTGAAATAGGCCCCTGGGAGCATTGCTTTAGGTGCCTGAGTGATGAAGCATGGCCATCCCCAGGGCAGTAAGCTGCCTTGTGCTGGGTTTTCTCCAGCTGTCTGAGGGACAGGGTATCCGTTTGCACTCCAGTGTTTGAAGGCAGGACAAATGGATGGGCAGGCAGAGGGGGAAGGACCTTGCCAGTGAGTGCTGTAATGACTAGAGCCCCTGTTTGGCCTGTCCTGGAACTATTAATATCCTTTGGGATACTGGCGGCCTTTATAGCTGGGATAAAGTGGCTTTTGGGGGCTGCTTTTTGGGTCCTCTTTTAAGGAGGCTTAGACCTCCCTTGCACATCTAGCCTGGCATGCAACACCTCATGCGGTGCCGCATCTCCTGACCCCATGCTGGGAAGGGAGCCCAGCAGCCACCCAAGTGGGGAACGGTGACCACCCCTGGTGAGAGGCTTCTCCCCCTCGCTGGAGAAGCGGAGTGGCAGGCAAGGGAGTGTTTCAGCACTGTGAGCTTGCAGAGGGGAGGCCGGAGGAGCAAGTACGCAGCACCAGCGAACTTCTGCTAAGGGTACCTCCCTTCCAATTTTGTGGGGGAGATGATTTTTTTTTTAAAGTGAACTGCTGCATAGAGTAACAGCCCAGTCCCTGGAGGGTACCTCTAATGGAATTAAAGGGTATCTCTATCTTGTTCTGGGCGGTGAGAGCTTCCTCGAACCGCTGCCCAGAATACTTGTGAGACACCCTATAATTCAATTAGAAGTACCCTCCAGGGAGCATATAATTATATCATATCTATGCAACGTAATGACAGCCCCCTCAAATCACATGGTGAGCAACTCTCTGCTGCTGCCCAGAACCTTTCACCGGTAAGGAACTAATCTGCTTAGCGCAGATTGAACTCGGCGGTGTACAACACTCACCCAGATGCTTCTGAAGGGGATCCCTGCCAGCGGAATAAACCTGTTAGCAGCACGTGAGCATCGCCACCCCTGCATCTCTCCTCCCAACCCTCAGACCGCTCGGCTCACCTTCACCCTCCTTGCCATCTCTGAAGCTTCCTGGGAATTTTGAAGGATGGGAAGGTGGGGGGTTTTTTAACCCTTTAAACTTGTCTTTTTGCCCCTTCTTGGGTAGTAGTAGCCTGTGGTACAGAGTGTGCTGAAGGGATTGAGCTCCATAGCAAGCAGTGTCCTGCCTTCCTGCTGTTACCTTGTAAAATTTTGATACAAGTTGGACTGTTCCAGGGAGAGATATAATTGTAGTGTGAACTGAAACACAGCCACCTCCTGTGCAAACCCCAGTGCCACAGCATCTGAAGTGGGTCAAGGCTGGAAGTGAGGAGCAGTGAACTTGGCCACCAAATGGGTGACTTCCATGGGATACTGCAATTCCAATTAACTCCCAACAGAAGCATCAGCTTAAATCAAATCTGCAGGAAAACAGAGAGAGAGTGAGATTGAGAGAAAGGGTGGGGTTGGGCCTTGGAGTGCCTTTGAGTACCTAAAGAAATCACGTGGAGGAATTTCCTTCCCCACAGTAGAAGTCTGCTGAGAAACCTCTGGAATGAGAGATGAGAGCAGAGAAGAGACCTTTGAGAGATGGCTGAGGTAGCAGACAAGTGAGGCCTGTTCCTGTTAGGAGGCGGGAGAACATTGTGCTGATCTCAAAGGTGATAGACCTGAATCCCAATGCACGTCCTTGACTGGCATTTTGGGGGTGGATCACCACAGATGGAGCAGAGTTGTGTTTAGATGGTGGTCTTTTCTCCTTGGGGACAATTACATGGGGACTTCCTGATGGGCATATGTCCCATCATATGTCCCAAGGGCTTGAAGGAGCTTAGCTGTGTATTGCTCAATACACTGGAGAAAGGCAGGTGGAGAACAAAGTGGTTGAAATGAAAAAAAGAAATGGATGAGATTTACTTGCTGAGAACCTTGAGGCCTTGGTCTTTTCCCATAAAATGGGGCTGGGGCTCAGTTTCTTGCTACAAGATATTTGGCATGAAGGAAAATGTTGAACTGCCGTGTAACTACTGGTGTCTCTCAAGCACCATATCCTTGTCTAGAACAGGAGACAGCCTTTGTGGCAGGCTCTTCCCTGCCTGCATTAGGGTTGTGTTTTCACCACAGCTCTGGAGTAACTCTCACTGCTCTCCTGCATTTGCACTAGGAACTCATTGTGGAATAACACCTTGGTTTTCTGTTCCTAGGGAAACCCCTTTTACCAGCTGGTGTGTGCTTCACTTCGCCTTAGAAACCGTCAAGTGTTTTTATTCTGACAAGGCTGTGGGGGAATAGTATATCCAAGGCTGTCTGACCTCCTGTAGACAGAGGATGGAGAGGCAGTTTCTTCCATCTATTGGAGCTATTTTGCATTTATAATTCTCCTTCCATATCCTAGACTGGTTAACAGTTTGGGCAGGGTGATTATTTTATCTACCAAGCAAGCATTTGTAGGCACACTGTGCTTAGCAGCCTGTAGTCCTGTGAGATACCGTAGGGCAGGGGATGATCATGGTGAGGGGATGCCTGTGTTGGGCAGGTTTTGGGCTGGCACACTGAGCAGCAGCATGCCTGCCCCGTGAGGAAGGCTTCGCCACTCCTGGGGGGAGTGTTGTGACTGAAGTGTGAGTGCCTGGGCACTGAGCATCATCAGTGCCCCTGCCACTCCCATCTCCCATAGCACTCTCTGAGGAGCCCACTTGGATCTGAAGGTCAGCTATTGCTGCGAGGCTCCTACAGGGATGTGGTGTCTCACCTGCCACTTAAAGCCTCTTGGTAACCCTTTAGCATCTGTGGAAATATCAATCTGCTTTACCTTTTTGCAGTAGCTGGGTACACTGCCCCCTCTGTGTCACACACAGAGGGGGAAGTGGTGGTGCCACTTTCTCCTTCACTCATGCTGCCTATACTATCCCCAGCAAGGACCCACTCCCAGACCTTCATGAGTATCTGTGGGAACTGTGGAGGCTGAAGTCCCACCTGTAAAGGTATCAGAGTCTCACTCACAGTCAGCTTATTAGCTGACAGCAGGTCGTGTGATGTGGGTACGTGCCCATCTCAACTTGTGCACCCAAAACTCTTTCCAGAGACCATCAGGATCCCTTAGAAACTTTAAACTGCTTTTTGTCTTGACCAGCCTACAAGGAAAAGCTTTTTTTATAGTGCAGGACAACCAGCTTGGAGCAGATATACATTAGATTGTGCTGCTTCTAGGTGCAGGAAGGACACTGAGAACAGTCAGCATGAGTTTACTGTAGCAGATTGTGCCTGACTAACCTGATTGGTTTCTGTGATGAGATGCCTGAGTTGGTGGCCATGGAGAAAGTGGTGGGTGTCAGTTGCCTTGGCTTTTGGTTTTTGACATGTTCTCCCATAGGATCCTTAGAGCTGGGGAGATGTGGCCTTGATAGGTGACTTCAAGATGGATTAAAAATACTGTCTGGTCTGTCAGGCTGAAAAAGTAGTGTTCAGTGATTTGAGCTTTAAGGGATGAGGTCTGAAGAGTTCAGCATCTTCATCTGCACCAGAGATGATGGGATGACATGCAGCCCTTCCTCAGTGAGCCCATGGGGACCGTGGTTCAAAGGGAAGGTTGGTAATCTGGGGTGTGGGATTCTGTCTGGAGGGGTCTCAGAAATTTGCTGCCAGAGTCCTTGGGAAGCTGGGCAACAGAAACACAGGTCTGGCACCTGGGACAGGGTCAGCCACTGCCCTCTTGCAGACTGGGGTCCAGCTGGCTGGGATCAGTTCTGCAGGGAAGGAACTGTGCTGCAGGGAAAAACTACTCAATTTGTGCAATTTAAACCAAAACAGGATTGAAGCAGTGCATTGATTTATCAGCAACATATAATTAACCAGCAATCAGTGAACTGTATAAAGAGGATCAATACTAGCACTACTGTGGAGAAACCTGGATACCTATGTGATGCTTAGGTTCAACTACAAATTGCTCAGCACCGTTCTGTAACTGATGCCCAAAAGTTACCCTCACACAGTTACAGGCACCCACGGTGTTCCTGTTTTGGTGGCTGGTGCTGCCCAGGGGGGACCTTGTGACTCCTCACAGACCTGTCAGTCCCCATGGGTGTGAGAGAGCAGTGAGGCACATCTTAAATGTTAGGCTTGGTAAGTGACTGCTACTGATGGGTTTTTTTGCAGGCAGAGGTTTATTCCCTGTGAAGATGAAAGCTGCTCTGGCCTTCACTTGGCGTGTCAAGGGAAGGGTTTCCCAGCCTGCCCACCTTTTCCCCTGCTCTGGGGGATGTCCAGGCAAAGGCAGTGAGCTAGAATTTCCCACCCAACATCCATTTTGTGCCTTTTTTTCCCTCTGGGATGGGTGAGCACTCTCAGATGCTCACCATCTGAGGTGCTGGTTATCAGACACTTAGCAGAGCTCTCAAGGAGAGCAAGCCCTGCAGTAGCAGCCTACATTCCAGTCCCACAACTGTCATAGAATCATAGGACGGTCTGGGTTGGAAGGGACCCCAAGGTTCACAGAGTTCCAACCCCCTGTCACAGGCAGGGCCACCAACCTCCAGGCCTGGATCTACACAAGGTTGCCGAGGGCCCCATCCAACCTGGCCTTGAACACCTCCAGGGATGGGGCATCCACCACCTCTCTGGGCAGCCTGTTCCAGCACCTCACCGCTCTCTCTGTAAAGAACTTTCCCCTCATATCCAATCTAAACCTTCCCTCCTTCAGCTTTAATCCATTCCCCCTTGTCCTGCCATTATCTGCCCTTTGAAAAAGTTGATTCCCCTCCTGTTTCTCTGCTCCCTTCAGGGACTGGCAGGCTGCAATGAGGTCCCCCCACAGCCTTCTCTCCTCCAGGCTGAACAAGCCCAGCTGCTTCAGCCCTCTTTCCTGAACCACCTGGGTGGTGTTAAAGGATGTCCCTCTGCGTGACGGCTGTGCGTGACACATGCTCACCACGTGCCATTGGTTCTCCATCTGCACAGCTGCATGCTGACGTTGTTGGCTCCTGGGAATTGCCAAGGACATGCAGCAATAAGCTCTCCTGGTGATCTGTTGCTTTGTCTTTTGGGTTGTATTTCTAAATTTTAAGAGGCCATCACTGGGGTCATGGGGATAGAAGCAAGGGCCACCAGGCTATACTGTTGTGTAAAACTGGCTGGGGCCCAGCAGTGGTGACCCCAGAGCAGGTTTCTTCCAGACATTGCAGCAGATTCAGCAGAAAGGGAGAAAAAGCAGGAGAAACATTCTAGAAATAATACTCCAAACAAGTGCTAATGATAATGTGGGGGAGAAGCTCTATCATCTTGAGAACTCAGATATTGTGCGTCTCATGTGGAATAATGCAACAGCCAGCCTGGCTGACTTTCAACCCTGATGTCTGGTTAAATTTCTTCTTCCTTTCCTCTGTTAACATTCAATTTTAAATAGAGTAGTCCTCTGGGGGCCTGAGCTGAAGCCTGTTACTGGTGGCAGAAAGACTTGAAGTTGGAACAGGTGAAGGGAGTTGTGTTAACCATCTCTTTGTTAGTATTTGCTGTTTTGTTGGCAAAGCTATTCTCATGCCATTTTGACTTGAGCAGTTGGAAGAGCAGAAGCTGTGCAGTCATGACAGCTTATTTGAAGCTTCCCTTCTCAGCAGTCCAGGTGTCTGTCTCTAGACGGCCCTGTGCCATGAAGACATACTGGTAAATAGCCATGAAATTGGGCTTTTTAAGCCCTATGAGGTTTTTAACCAAGGTCTGCCAGGACTGGAGGGCAAGCAAGCAGTGAAATATTTAGGTTTTCCCTGCAGTGGAAGGACTTTCGTTTCCTGGCTGAGCGGGTGTGGAGCTTTCACAGGACCACAAGATGAATGTGTAATATTCTTTGGGAATGTTGGTATTTTTTGTGATGTTCCTTTGTGAAAAATAGAATAAAAGGGCAGATTGGACCCCTTTGGCTGCCTGGCATTGTTGTTTCTTGCAGTGACTTGGAAGCACAATAAAAAGGAAGGAGGAGATGCAGAGAACAAGAGTCCCAACCATCAGGGGCCTTTCCTGCAACTGTTCTTGCTTTTCCTGGGCTTCAGTGGGAGCAGGAATTTGGCTTTTCTGTTGGCTTTCTTTGCCTTGATGGAGATGAAGTTTGCTCTCAAGCAGCTGTGGCTATGTAATTCAGTCATCAGAGGGGTTAAATCTCAGTGATCAGTGTTGGAAATGTAACACAGGAGATTAGATCTAGAATCCCATTTTTCTTGTGCACTGATAACAGGAATTTATCAGCCTGCCACTCTTATTTGATTACTAACACTTGCTACTGAGAGGGACAGATGGGAAGCAGCTATTGATTGGCAATCAATTGATTGGAGGTGCACTCATCAGCCCTGGGGAAGGTGGCAGGTTTACCTGGTAATTGCAGCATGAAGATCCCAAAGGGGGGAGGCTCTGGGTGCTGGCATGGCAGCTTGGTGTGCTGTCAGATCAGTGCTAGAGGAGATGCATCTTGAAACTAGTGCTTTTGGCACTGGCCCTGTGTAAGCTGTGCCACCCCGTGACAGAGCCACCCACACTCCAGCCTGAAGTTAGTAGCATTGACTGAATTCATCAAACATGGCCTGGGAAGGTGGAGAACAACTGAGTATTGTACAGTGGGGCTGGCTGTGCTCACTGAATACTGATTCTTTGTTAAACATTAGAGGCTTGTGCAGTTGGGAATAGGACCAAGCCTGTATTTTTATTGAAATAAGCCAGATGGAATTTCATATTCTTTCTTTCTCTCTGTTTTTCTCAGCATATACTCCTGTATGCAGCTTTTACCTCTTCTCTAGCCCTCCTTCATTTCTCCATTTGCCTGTGCTTTTGCCTCCAAGACCACCTCTGCTTCATATGCTTTAAAAGTCCTTGAAGAAAGGAGCCAGGATTGGCAAGTAAAGCAAATATAGGAAAAGCTGAGGAACATCATACATAATGTTGATGTCACCTCTGCTAAGTGAATTTTAGGAGATTAGAAATGGCAGTCTCTTGTACAGCCCCTTGTATTCAGCATGCTGTGGTGGATACAGACTGGGGTACAGGTGGTCGCTAAGTTTCAGGTGACTGGAAGCTGGAATATGGTGAGGAGACCATCACTTCTTCCTGGAGAAAAGAAGACTAGGAGGGGGATCTGATCAATGTTTATGAACACTGAAGTGTGGGATGCAGGGGGAAATGGCCAGCCTCTTCTCAGTGTCTGTGGGGACAGGACAAGGGGCAATGGCCTCAAGTTGGAGCACAGGAAGTTCCGCACCAATACGGGGAAGGCTGCCCAGGGGGGTGTGGAGTCTCCTTCTCTGGAGAGATTCCAGACCTGTCTGGACTCCTCCCTGTGTGACCTGTCCTAGGGACCCTGCTTTGGCAGGGGGTTTGGACCTGATGGTCCCTAGAGCTCCCTTCCAACCCCTACAATTCTGTGATTCTGTGATGTTCCCTTCTGCTCTTTCCTGAATTAGACGATGCTGGGCAGGGCCAAGCTATCTCCTGCCATCCATCACTAGCTGTGCAGAGCACTGAGTGCTGCACCCCAACACTGGACCATTGGTGGCAAATTGGGACATCACAGAGACCAGCTAAAGGGTGTTTAACACTCATTATGCATAAGCAAGACAGACATTTGATGGCATTTTTGGCATCAGGCAGGGAACAGAGCTTTGTTCTGCACTAGTGGTTGCTGAACTGTGTTCAGCCATGGGAACCACACAAAACAGAGATGTTGGACATGGCTTAAGTTTCTGATATAGATGTTCACAAGCACCAGGCACTGCAATTTTGCTTCTCTGTAGCTCTCCCTTCTGCCTCTAGGATTACTTTCCTTGCTGTAGTAAACCACATGAAGCTGGGCCTGGCTACGCAGTGCCCCAGTAACCCACACCTGCATAGGCTGTCTGAAGTGGGACCTCGGGCAGGATGCTCCCTAAGGGGAGATCTGCAGGGGTGCTGTGGCCTCCCGAGTGGACCTGCATGTGTCATATCCAGTGGAGGGTGTTTACATGCAAAATCCTTCCCTGAGATGAAGAGCTGCCTTTCTTCTCTTCTATTCTCCATTTAAACCCAAGAGAGGCTATTTTAAAAAAAAACCCTTGTTAAGAGAATGTTCCATTTGCATGATTAAGTCCTAGAAGTCAATAATGCTACACAGAACATTAATTCTGCCGCCAGTGTGTATAGTTATAAAATTATATTTAATTACTCAATTACTAGCTGTTTATCTGGTAATCAAATGTACTCTCAGTGCCTTCTACATGCAGAGCTTCATATGTAAAACATCTTTACTGGAATTTTGCCGTTTGCTGTAGTGTCACCTGTAGTTCTGATCCTGCCATGTGCAGCTGAATTGACCTATGCCTTATTCTCTCTTAATTTCTTCTAAAATGGTATAGACATCAGAAGATGGGTCCTTCTGATTAAGAGAGTGACACCAGTGTAAACCAGGCAAAGTGAGGAGTACGGGGATTGTCACCCTTTCTCAATTTGTGGCACCTTCAAAATATTCAGGGGCGGGGGGTGTTTAGAAACATCTGACTTTGTTTTATAGCATACAGCAGTCTTGTTTTTTGCAGTAACCTTTCCTGAATCCCTGGGGAGCAGGCCGCAGTCTGCCATCAAAATAGCAGGCTGAAAGCTGCTGCTCTAAGCCTTTTAGGCAAAAATTCCCTTCCAAGTCAGTGGCTGTGGATTATGCCATTCACTGCCCATTAGCGCTCTGCTTTGGAGGGTGAAACAGTTAACTTCAGAGCTATTTTAGCTGCAAAACTTAGGTGGCCTAAATACGCCTGCAGCAGTTCTCTCTTATTATGTGCTGTTACATTTAATTTCTAGTGTGTTGCGTAAGAGCAGTGCACTCAACTCTTTGCTCATGAATGACTGCGAAGTTCTGTCTGTAATGCTTAAAGAGATCTGCTGTACTGAGAGATCACAGAATCACAGAGTTGTAGGGGTTGGAAGGGACCTCGAGAGATCATCGGGTCCAACCCCCCTGCCAAAGCAGCTCCCCAGCTCACACTGCACAGATAGGTGTCCAGATGGGTCTTGAATATCTCCAGAGAAGGAGACTCCACCACCTCCCTGGGCAGCCTGTCCCAGGGCTCTGTCACCCTCACTGGGAAAAAGTTCCTCCCCATGTTGGTGCAGAACTTCCTGTGCTCCAACTTGCAGCCATTGCCCCTTGTCCTGTCCCCACAGACCACAGAAAAGGGGCTGACCAATTCCCCCTGCATCCCATGCTTAAGATAATTATAAACACCAATTAGGTCCCCCCTCAGTCTTCTTTTCTCTAAACTGAACAGTCCCAGCTTATTCAGCCTCTCCTCACAGGGGAGATGCTCCAGGCCCTTTATAATCTTTGTAGCCTCTGCTGGACTCTCTCCAGGAGATCCCTGTCCTTTTTACACCAGGGAGCCCAGAACTGGACACAATACTCCAGGTGGGGCCTGACCAGGGCAGAGTAGAGGGGGAGGATCACCTCCTGTGACCTGCTGGCCACACTCCTCCTGATGCACCCTAGGTTCCCATTGGCTCTCTTAGCCCCCAGAGCACACTGCTGGCTCATAGCCAACCTGTCATCTACCAGGACCCCCAGGTCCTTGTCCATAGAGCTCTTCAAATATGATTTAAATAATGAGAGGCGGTTATGCCGTTGATGTCTGCACCATATGTAAGGACAATGAATTACTTTTGGGTAACATCTCTGTCATGCCACAGGACAAAATTAATTCAGCCAACATAGTGTTCTCCTTGATGTTACCCCTTAATGTGGTTGATGTAGTACATGTGCCAGAACGCAGCTGAGCTAAGACTGCTGACTCAAGCATCCCGTTCTGTAGCAAAATCAAATCATGCTTTTTAGTAGGGATCTTATTAGTAGGGATCTTTACTGCAAACATCTTTCTTTTGATTTACTATTGCAAGCAAGAATCAAGTGCTTATCTTAGAGCAACAAAATAATAGAATAACATAGAATCATAGTGTGGTCTGAGTTGGAAGGGACCCCAAGGATCACAGAGTTCCAACCCCCCTGCCACAGACAGGGCCACCAACCTCCAGGCCTGGATTTACACAAGGTTGCCCAGGGCCCCATCCAACCTGGCCTTGAACACCTCCAGGGATGGGGCATCCACCACCTCTCTGGGCAGCCTGTTCCAGCCCCTCACCACTCTCTCTATAAAAAACTTCCCCTCATATTTAATTTAAACCTTCCCTCCTTTATCTTTAATCCATTCCCCCTTGTCCTGCCATTATCTGCCCTTTTAAAAAGTTGATTCCACTCCTGTTTCTCTGCTTCCTTCAGATAGAAGGCTGCAATGAGGTCCCCCTGCAGCCTTCTCTTCTCCAGGCTGAACAAGCCCAGCTCCCTCAGCCTCTCTTCATAGGGCAGGTGCTTCAGCCCTCTGAGCATCTTTGTGGCCTCCTCTAAACCCTCTCCAACAGTTCCACATCTTTCTTGTATTGGGCCCCCAGCTCTGGACACAGGACTCCAGCTGGGGCCTCACGAGGGCAGAGTATAGAGGGACAATCACCTCCCTGTCCCTGCTGGCCACCCCTCTTCTGATGGAGCCCAGGATACCATTGGCCTTCTGAGCTGAAAGAGCACACTGATGGCTCATGTTCAGTTTCTCATCCACTTTTGCTGGCAAAAAAAGAAATTACACCTTTATTATGTCCCTGGTCACCATGGCTGAGTAGGCTGGGATTAGATCTTGTGTGGCTTCTGTGGGGACTTTTTCCCAACAGTGACAACAGTTGAGCCCCTTTCCCTATTTTGGCCGTGCGTAACAGCCTTATACGCTGCAGCTCTAATGAGAATGGTTTAGGGAGTGTTTCTGCCCAGTTCCTTGCAGTGGTGAAAGGGTGAGTGACCTGGGAGCACACGTGAGGTAGCTGCAAGCAGGAAAATACAGTTCAACCTGTGGATAAGATACCTGTGGCTGCTGTGGACCTACCTGGCCAGGTCCCTTTTCCAACCATTGATTTGGAATGGTTCTAGGGCTTCTTCCAGCCTGTAAGGTGAAGGAAGCTGGCTCTTTCTCCTGAATGTGCCCCAGGTTTGTTCTGCAGCTGTGGTGAAGCCACATCAATGCTCTGTGCCTTGGTACCCCCACATGCAAAATGGTGGTAATATAGCAGCCATTACCTCTTCTAATGCTGTGTTATCATGGAAAGTGTCTTCTCCTCAGTATTGTCCCTGGTCAGGCCTTGTTGGACTACTCTGCTCCAGGGAGGCCCTAATAAGGGGCATGTAAGAAGGGTCAGAGTGATTTTGAAGACAACTAGAACCAAGTCAGAAGGGGCAGCTGCCTCAGCAGCCTGCCCAGGTGCAGGTAGGGCTGAAGCTGAAAGCATCTGTACTGCTTTTGGTGCCAGTACGGCAGGGCGCTGGCTTCAGCAGAGGTCAGGTCCTTACATATATCCAACAGCATGAGCTGAGATCAGGGGAATGCAGCATCCAAAACTCATGTAAGAGGTTTTTCAAGTGTATTTGTTGAACTGCTCACAGCAGTCTTTCAGCAGTGACTCAAAAAACTACCACTTGGTGTTGGATCAAACGGAGTGAAATCACCTGCTGCATTACACCCCTGGGTCTGATGCATTTATTTATATGTTAAGCATGGAAGAACATTTTCTTTCAGATGGAAGGAAAGGTCTTTTAAATTTTTCTTCTGGAGCATTGCCAGCTTAGCATTCTCTATACTGTATTTCTTGAAGAAAGAGATGTTTGAACTATCTAATTGTTCCTCCCTGTGTTATAAATCTCACTGTGTGCAATTAAAACAGATAATTTTTGAAATCTGAGTGACTTCTCATCCACTGCTGTGAGGACCTGTACTTTCTCCATTCTACTGGTATGGATACTTTCTAGTTTGGACATGTCCACAGGCATAAGGTGTCTTCTGATACCTGGAGTAAAGTTATTTGACTTGTTTGAAGAGGTAAGGGGAGAAGAATAGTCTTGTCTTCAGGTGAAGGCTTGATCAATAGAAGCATTTCTTTGCTGAAGGACTGGATTTGTGCTTGGTGTAGAATAGATAGCTGGACAGGGTAGGCAGAGACTAATGTGGCAGCTCAAAGACTTGTGAAAACCCTGTAGGGTTTTCTATAAATTCTCCCCTGGCAGAGAGGGGTCCTGCTGCAACCTGCTAGAAGGTGCACAGCCCCTGATATCTGCTGATCTGCTGTCTCCATCAGCTGCTGGTGCTGGAAGAGTGGTGGGGAATGGTGCCTTGGCTCATCCAAGCTCAGCTGGATGGCTTTCCCACCATGGTGCTGGGATGCTGCTAGAGTTACTGTGGGAGAGCTGTCAAAATGATGCTGACTGCATGGCATGGTGTGCTTCTCTACCTGTGCTGTCCACAGAGCTGCAAGGGGCATGATGGATGCAGGACTCACAGCCTTCTATGATCTCATCACTAGCTGGGTAGACGGAGGGAGAGTAGTGGATGTCATCTACCTTGACTTCAGCAAGGCTTTTGGTACTGTCTCCCATGACATCCTGATAGAAAAGCTGAGAGAGCATGGGATAGATGAGTGGACAGTGAGGTGGGTTGAGAATTGGCTGTTGGACAGAGCCCAGAGGGTTGTGATTTGAGGAGCAGAGTCTGACTGGAGGCCTGTGACTAGCGGTGTTCCCCAGGGCCCAGTGTTGGGTCCAGTCCTGTTTAATATCTTCATTGACGACCTTGATGAGGGAATAGCATCCACCCTCAGCAAGTGCCGATGATACAAAGCTGGGAGGAGTGGCTGACACACAGGAACACTGCGCTGCCATCCAGAGACCTGGACAGGCTGGAGAGCTGGGCAGGGAGAAACCTAATGAAGTTCAACAAAAGCAAGTGTAAAGTCTTGCACCTGGGGAGGAATAACCGCATGTATCAGTACAGGCTGGGGGATGACCTGTTGGAGAAGAGCTCTATGGAGAAGGACCTGGGGGTCCTGATGGATGACAGGTTGGCCATGAGCCAACAGTGTGCCCTGGTGGCTAAGAGAGCCAATGGGATCCTGGGGTGCATCAGGAAGAGTGTGTCCAGCAGGTCTAAGGAGGTGATCCTCCCCCTCTACTCTGCCCTGGTCAGGCCCCACCTGGAGTATTGTGTCCAGTTCTGGGCTCCCTGGTGTAAAAAAGACAGGGATCTCCTGGAGAGAGTCCAGAGAAGGGCTACAAAGATGATTAAGGGCCTGGAACATCTATCCTATGAGGAAAGGCTGAGAGAGCTGGGGCTGCTCAGCCTGGAGAAAAGAAGACTGAGGGGGGACCTAATCAATGTTTATAAATATCTTAAGTGTGGGGTGCAGGGGGAATCAGCCAGCCCCTTTTCTGTGGTCTGTGGGGACAGGACAAGGGGCAATGGCTGCAAGTTGGAGCACAGGAAGTTCTGCACCAACATGTGGAGGAACTTTTTCCCAGTGAGGGTGCCAGAGCCCTGGGACAGGCTGCCCAGGGAGGTGGTGGAGTCTCCTTCTCTGGAGATATTCAAGACCCATCTGGACGCCTATCTGTGCAGTATGAGCTGGGGAGCTGCTTTGGCAGGGGGGTTGGACCCGATGATCTCTTGAGGTCCCTTCCAACCCCTACGGTTCTGTGATTCTATGACTTAGTAATTGATCTTTCTCTTTCTCCACCAAGTTCTCAGCTTTAATGTTATCCACAGCCTGGCCTCTCTGTTCTCAGTCTTCCACAAACAGGATAGCTATGGGAAAGTAGACTGGGATGTCTTCTGGCTTGTCTATCAGCATCAGGCTTTCCAGTATAATTACAAGGCCTTTTCTCTGAGGAAAGCAGACAAAGCCTTGACTGACTCTCAGATCCTAGGCTGGGTTTTCAGAAGTAGCAGTTAAATAAAAACAGTAATCTTTTTACATGAAAACCAACCCTATTTCATATGGGAACCACTGGGCATTGCGGGGGTGGAGGGAGAACCCAACCTAAGACCCCAGAAACAACAAAAAAACCCAAATTGCAGAGTCCTTCTAACACTAACCACACTCTGGGGAGCTAAATATGTCTCTCTGGCATTTAAAGCTTTTAATTAGCAAAGCCAGGCCATCAAAAAGGAGACCTCCAGTCATCTCTGAGCTGGACATGTGGCTTGCTGGCAGTGTTTGTAAGGTCACCCCTTTCCTATCTTTCCCATCCCTGAAACTGGCATAGCATGGAGCATCTGCCATCCATTTCCTCCATCAGAGAGTGACAGGAAAGGTGCACTGGGAAGATGAGAAGCATGACTGATGGTAGCGTAGCCATGCTGAAATATTGCCTCTTGCATGGGGAGCAGAGATTTGCTTTTGGGATGCTGGACTCTAGATCATCCATCTCTTTATTTTAAAGGTGAACTGAAGAGCTTTGCACAGAGGAAAGAATTAACCAATTATGTAAGAGCATAGTAAGCTTCAAGCACAGATACATTTATTTACTGAAAATGAGCACTGAAAATACTTTCTCCTTTATTTTCTACCTGCTTTTTGGTGTTGATTTCTTGAGTCAACATTACCAAGTGAATCATTGTTGGGAGAGGCTACTGGATATTAGTGCTGTGCTTTCCAAAGTACCCCATGTTCCCTTCTGTTTTATTGAAATGCAGCAGTCCTGGAGTGAAGCTGCTGTTGGATCTTGAGATTTTTGAGGTGGGACAGGGGGCTGGTCAGCACAACTCCAGTGTAGACCCTTAGGCCCACTTTGTCTAGAGTCATTGAGGAGGTACTGGTTGGTTATGTGCAGGCATAAATCCTGTTTCTGTGTGGTCAGAAAAAGTAGGTGTGAATGCACATCTGTATCTGGGGCATGATTTGGGGTACAGAAAAACTTGTAACTGAGATTTGCATGTTGTCTTCTGTCCTGGTTTGTGCTAGAATGGAGTTAATTTTCTCTCTAGCAGCTGGTGGATGCTGTGTTTGGGAGTCAGGATGAGAGCAGTGCTGGTAACACACTGATGCTTTACATGTTGTCAAGCAGTCAAGGACTTTCCAGTTGTTCATGGTAGGGGCACCTAGGAAGCCAGGAGGGGACACAGCCAGGACAGGTGACCCAAACTGGCCAAAGAAGGTATTCCATACCAATTACATCATGCTCAGCATAAAGGAGCTGGTGGGAAGAGGAGTGCTCAGCTCCAGGATGTGTGGTTTGGGGGAGGGTCTGGTTTCAGGATGGCTCTGAGCTGTACAGCCTGAGCTGTGCGGTTTGGTGACACACTGCACTGTGTGACCCCAGTTTCCTATATTTTGCTATAAAATCCTGTTATTATATCTATGTCTCTGCTATCCCAGTAAGCTACCCTTATCCCAACCCACGAGTTTTTGGGGTTTTTTTGGTTTTCTTTTCCCTCCCTTTCCCCCCCAACCCCCAATTCCTCCCTATTCCCCCTTAGAGAGAGCAGCTGGATGGTGCTCAGCTCTTGGATGGGGCCAAGCCATGTCATCTTGCCATGTGGAAAGCCAGGCTTTAGATAAAAGTAGTTTCAGGGTAACTGGTGGTTAATGTCAGGCCACATCAGCTTCTGTGGATGTGAAAGTCGCAGGCAGTAAAAGGACTGGTAAAGTACCCCAGCCCCAGTGCGATTCCCTGCCATGAAGTCTGCTCTGGGGCGGGACGCAGCATTGTAGGGACCCAGCTGAAGGCAGGGAGGGACCCTGCCTTACAGCCTGTGTA
Source organism: Laterallus jamaicensis coturniculus (assembly GCA_022605575.1). Lineage (NCBI taxonomy): Eukaryota > Metazoa > Chordata > Aves > Gruiformes > Rallidae > Laterallus > Laterallus jamaicensis. Next base: position 302,992 of record JAKCOX010000021.1, read on the forward strand.
AGAGCAGTAGCTCTGCTCTCCAGTGCCACCTTCTAGCATCCCGTACAGATCAAACACCCTGTTTTGCAGGCAAGGAGGCAGTTTTGTGAGGTTAAACCACAAAGCTCTACAGAGAGGAAGAATGGGACCAAAGCCTTCAGTGTCTCCAGGGTTTTTCTCTGCTGCAAAACCCACCCTTCTTCCTACTGAAGGAACACCTCCCTCCCTCCCTCTCTCTCTCCCTCCCTCCCTTCCATCTCCTCTTTCCTTAGATGCAAAGACACAGCCCTTGCAGTGACATTACACCACACGTGGCATCTGTCCAGGTAGGAGGCTGCCAGGTCCCAGCCTGGTCATGAGGAACCAGTCTGGGTGCTGAGTGTGATGCACATCTGTGTGGGCAGCCTGTTTCCCAAGAAGTTTCAGGCTGCCAGTGGGTACACCCTAATGCAGGACTGTGTGGACCTGCCAGGGCTTTTTGAAAGGAGGCAAGGAGCTGCAAGCCTGTTCCAAGCCAGGGAGACCTGATCTCTTATCCCAAATACCCAAGGGCCTCAGTAAGGGACCCTGGGGGCTGGGAAGGAGGGACTGGAGTTTGGTTTGATTGACTGTCCTTCCTGCCAAGTAGGAGCAGAAATGAGGATAAGGCTGAGAGGAGTTTTCATGTTGTATCTGCCTGCAGCAGCACAAGGCACATGGTGACGTGGGGACCGTTCAGCCCCTCAGAGCCACCCTGCCCCAGGAGAGCACTGAGACATGGGTGAAATGCCTTGGTGGGAGTGGGTGAAGTCTGGGGACCAGAACAATGGCTATCAGCACAGCCTGGGCCTGAGATGCGGTAACAGGAATAGGAGGCCAGAAGTGCTTGTGTGTGGCTGTCTCTTGGCTCCCCTGCCCTGCTTGAGCATCTCCCTTCCCATCTGGTTGCTCTTCCACTCAGGGACTTTAAAAACCCGAGGCCAATACTCCCTCCTGTTTGAATTGACTCTCCTGCCCTTTTGCTGGGTTATCATGTGAGAGTGGGCTGACATTTCTCCTTCCAGTGGATGGATTGCTGCCATTTGGTGTGGTTTCTCCTGGAGATCAGCATCCCCCCCAAGAGCCTGCTTGGGCTTTATTGAAGTACTGCCTGTCTTGGAGACTCCCCTGGATCTTTCCTTCTCTTTTGTTTTTATTGCTGTAATAAATCATCCCATCTCTCTCTAGCTGGAAGGGTGGGAGGGATGGGGGGGGGAGGAGGTTTCCCACCCTAGTGTATTGCAGGCTTTTATTGACTGCCAGAAGTAGCAGTAAATCTGCAGCAGGAGGTGGGCTGGCATTGGTGAGCTGAGTGTGGAGTACCTGGTGGGGATCCAGCCCAGTCCCCAGGGGATCAGTGCTGTTCCACAGGCCCGCCAGTGCTCAAGAGCTCAGCTTAGAGATAGAGCTGGGCTTACAGCCTTGGTGCAGCCAAGCGAGACAGGTCATCTGCTTCTCCAGGGCTGGGGTCAGTGTGTCTTTGCAGATCTTCAGCAACCTGGGAGCGATATAAATCTGAGAGAAGAAAAACCTACCCTGAAATGTCCTGGCTGGCACCGATGTGATGTTTGGCTGCCTGTCTTCTGGGGGGTTTCCAGCTAGCTGCTTTGGTTTAGCCAGCGTATGTTTTCTTTTTAAATCTACAGCCTGAAAGCCCAAGCTAACTTTGGTTTTAGGCTTACTAATTCTTTCCCTTTATACAATTCTTTTGTGTTTCCAAAGCAGTGGGGTTGGTGTGTGACAGATTTCTCTGAAGCCTAGAGGGGCCATCCCCAGCAGCTCCCAGTGCAGCAGCACACGGTGGCACCTAATTAAAGGTGATGGCAGTGCGATGTGATTGTGATGAAATCCCTGTTCTTCCCCTGCTTCCATTGGGATGTTTAACTCCAGAGTAGATAGCGTAGAGGGCTTGTGCAATCTCTGTCATTGGAGGATTAAAAAAAAAATTAGATTAGATGGCTGTTGAGGAGTGACCCAGGTAAAATTTGTCTTGCTGGGAGGACGTGGCCACCAGCGCTGGCAAGGGGCTCTCACTAATTTTCTCCATGAGATTACTATACTTGGGTACCAGCACTTCCTGCAGCATGGAGAGGGAGCAAAACACTGCTGGAGGAAAGGGAGTGGTGTCAGTGGTTGTGTCAGTGGTTGTGCAGGGGGGTTGTGCAGGGGGGTTGGACCTGATGATCTCTTGAGGTCACTTCCAACCCCTAAGATTCTGTGATTCTGTGATCCTGGAAGGACATGGGTTCTGGCTTTTAGAGTGATCCAGAGTCAGGCTGCAGGGTCCAGCCTGGACAACTGGAGGGGTGGGAGAGAAGGGACAGAGTTATATGTTGTACTGCACCATGCCTCTTCCCCTGCACCACAGCCAGAGCACAGGCCTTTTCAAAAAGTGTTGATGGAGTCAAACCTCACAAGTGTCAGCTCTGAGCACAGGAGTCAGCAGTCCTTCCCAGAAACTTCCAGAGACAGCATACTCTATGATGTTGTAGTAAATAAGTATTTAATACCCACCAAGACATTCTAAATAGTATTGGAAATGCTTATCAATAGCTTTTTTTTTTCCCCAACAAAGCTATTGGGCAGTAAATCTATGGGGTTCTCTATGCAAATCTTCCCACTTTGTCACATTTACATATGAGGCTGCAGCTGTACTTGTTAATTTTGGCACACACATACACAGCTATATACCCCCTCTGGTTTTCTTTGTATGTTACGTGGCTTCATCCAGGCTGGGAAGAATCACAATGTCTTGTCTTTTGCCATGGCCCATCAGAGCTGTGTCAACAATGTGAAGTCTGGAAGATCACTACAGCTAGCAGCATCGTGCTGTTATGGGAAGGCTGGAGTGTCGTCAGTAGCTGGCATTTCATAAAACCTCTAGCCTGCAGTCCAGGTCAGACAAACAATAGAGAAGTCTGCCTGTAGGAGATCCTTTCCATGGGTTTGTTAATGTCATTTCCCACCCACCCCAAACGTCCAGCAGGTTAGATGAGGATCTCCATCTCTCTGCTTCTGTGAGCTCTTCCCTGCTGCCTTTTAAAGGGAACATGAAACCTAGCTTTGTGTGGTGACAGAAGGGATTGTGCCTCCCTGCCCAGCAGTGGCAGTCCCTTCTTCCTCTTGTGGTGTTCAGATGAGATACAGAAACAAACATTACTTTAGAAAAGAGAAGCATGTAGATAGAAAACCCAGCTTTTATAACTTGTGATGTGAAAGATACTGATGAGGCTTGCATCTCATCTTTTGGACTTTAATCTCTTAATTATGGCCTTAAGGAACCCTTCAGAACCTGGCCCTGCACCCATAACAAAGCATCCTTGCAGTCTGCCACCCATCCTTGGACAGGAGAAACCCACACAGAGTTCTTCTCCCTGCGCTCCTCTCATTTCTTCTCCCCCACAGATAAATGCTGGACTATGAAGCCTGTATGCAGGCTGCACACCTAGAAGGGACATCCCTGTCTCTCTTGTGAAATTTGGATACTTCTTAGAGTAATTCAGCTAGAAGCAAGAATAACTTTTCAAATTAGATTTCAGCACACTGACTGCATTCCTGGCCAGGATCTGGCAGTTTGTTGGCAAGAGAAAATGAAAAGAAATAGGAGAGAAATGTAAAAAAAAATATGTCAGATTGTTAATAATGTTCTAAAACTGGTAATGCTACAAAAATGGACATGTCTCTCAGCCCTGTGAAACCAATTTTCCCATCCTTAATTTGTAGTCTGTCTCACCTGAACAGTGGGGCCAAGTGCCTTGGCAGGGAGGTGATTGACAGCATCTCTACCACAGTGCACTCAGTGTAGTGCTCCAGCTTTCTGAGGTCAAGCTGGGTAAGCAAAGGGCTTTTTCATCTCCCAACTAGCCAGCTCTCAAATTAGCCTTATTGCTCATCCTTTGTTGGCTCTGATATTTATAGAGGAGAATGTCACTACTCTGCTGTTGTAGTGTAGCATCACCCGTCACCCTGCTTTAATGTGGGAGAGATTTCTCACTTCCCTGGTGCCAGCCTTGCCTCCCAACAACTACACTCAATACAGTGCCCTGTCTTACTGGGGTGGGCAGGTGGGCAAGGAGACAGCTCTTGGTGAATTACCCATGGAGGAAAAAGCTCCATTTGTGGAGGTTGACAGCCTACAAAGTTCAAGGGGTGACCCATCTGAAAAGAGGAATATCCCTTTCTCTGTCCCACCCTAAACGCTGTTGCTTGCTTAGCTGAGAAATATGGCTAGAACACAGACATCCAGAAGGTGAACTGTGCAACATTATGTCAGCTTAAGGCAGATCCACTTGCACCTATGTAATTTCTGACTGATGTTTTTCCAGCCTGTTCTTGAAGATCTTCAGTGCAGAGGCACCTACAATGTCTCTAGGCAATCTCCTGTAGGTCTTTGCTATCCTGAAACATTTCTTATTTTTAGGCTACATTGACCTTGCTCCAAGTCCAGCCTCATGTTGTTTAACCACTTGGGACATGGAAAATACATTTTTCCCAGATCTCTTCTTCCCTTGGTTCTTCCTAGTTAAGTCTTTTTACATCCTTGAATGCTGTGCCTGGAAGTTGCACTCCCCCTCACATGTTATCCTCTTCTCCAGGGTAATCCCAATTCCTTTTAAGGTTTCTTCAAATAAACCAGCCCTGCTCACTCTCTGGTTTTTCTCTTTGCTGGACATCTTCCATTTTATTCCTGTCTCTTGAGGTGCAGCACCCTCAACTTGATGCTGTACTTCAACTGAGGCCTATCTGTGCAGTATGAGATGGGGAGCTGCTTTGGCAGGGGGTTGGACCCGATGATCTCTTGAGGTCCCTTCCAACCCCTATAACTCTGTGACTCTGTGATTCTTTCCAGTTCTGGGTAGTAGAGAGAGATGGATTTGGTCCCAGGACTGCTATCTCTGCCACCTTCTCTAGATCCTGCCCGTCTATGCTGGTAGATCATTCTTTCCAGTCCTTATTTCTGCCTCCTTTCCCAGCCTGTTAAAACTGGTTCTCATCTGTCTCTGTAATAAGCACTGTAGTCCCCAAAACTTCCCCGGGTAGATGATGCTGAACGTATGCCAGTTGTGGCTGCTCTTCCTGCTCTCATTCCTCCTTGGCCTTATGCTGCTCCAAGTCCTCCTCCTCCTCTCTTCTGATGTTTCCCAGTGCTCTCATGGATATTTGCTGTCCTGTCTCTGCCAGGGTGCACTGGGTGCTGAGCACAAGCCCTCAGGCCCAAGGACTAGACACTTCACACCCTGCCTGTCAGAGGTTACTGTTCATCATACTGTATAATACACACTCTATTATGAATCTGTTGGAGATCCTACTGTCCTGATACACCTAAATTCAGACTTAACTGGCTGCTGCAAATGACCCCTAAGGCTTCCACCTCTTATTGCATCCCAGATGTCTTTGCAACCTCTCTGGCTGAGGGAGTAAGGACTTCCCTAGTGCCTGTTGAGCTCTCTAAAATTACTGAAGAACTGTGAAGTCTGCAACATGCTGAAAATACCCTTTTTCATACCCAGAAAATATTTTGAAATATACTACTGGTCTGGAGCTGACATCTTCATCCTATTTTTGGAATAACATGACTAGCCAAACTCCTGGAGTGCCTGAGGGGACATTGTATTCCTACTGAGCTGTGGTTTGAAAATGGAGTAAGGAGAGAGGTATGCTCTTCCCTGGATGGAGGACAAGAGGGAGATTATCAACAGGACATGCCCTGCACCGCTGTCACATGTGCTGTCTTGGCACTAGGCCCTTACAGACCCAGGAGACCTCTGGGCCAGGATTTGCACACTGACCACACGCTTCTCCCCAGCTGCAAAGGGCAGGCCTGACAGCAGGCACTGTGGTGCCTTGTGTGTTTGCAGGGCTGCTGGTGACTCTCGGGCGTAGGAGTGGTATCACACAGCTGTGCTCACAGGGGGTCACAGGGTGTGTCCCCTCCTAGGGTCTCCTCTTGCTGAGGGATCTCCTCTCTCCATATCCCATGGGCTCAAGACTGAATCAACAGTCAAAGGAGTTTGTCCCTGTGCCAGCAGTGCTTCACAGACAGGGGTGCCTGTGATACCAGGCCAGCATCCCTTGTCTTCTCTTTGTCTTGTTTTCCAGTGTACCATAAGCCCAGGCAAAGGTGACGCTCCCTTCAGGAAGGGGCACAAAGCAAGTCACCCCTCCTTATTCCTGCCTCCCACTTCTCTTGCTTCCTGTCTCACCCTTGCTTGCCTGTGTCCATGAATTTTTTGGAAGTAGCCTGAAGGAGGTGGATCCATTGCCACCTCTGGTTTAGCTGTGCTGCTTACACAGCCTAGACTTAGCTGTGTAGGTCTTCTGAGAACTCAGATGGGGATGCCATCCACATCCTCCATCCACAAAAAGCTGCATGCAGAGTACCTGCAGTGCTGGGTATGACTAATCTCTTCTGAAAATCCTCTGAGCTGCAGAGAGTCATTGCCAGGATGAGCAAGGAATGTGTGGACAACTCCCCAGAGATTCTACAAGGAAATGAGCAAGAGTTTCTTGTTTTCTCCTGCAGTCACCTGAGCAAGGTAGTGGGGCTGGGCACTTGGTGGAGTCTGTAGGTACCACATCTGGCTTCAGCATTGTGAAACGCCAGTAACAACTGAGACAGTTGGGAAAAGACTGGACAGAGCGTTGGTGCTTTTTGGAGTGGATTTAAGCAGAGATTTTTCTTTGTCAAACCAAATGGGTTAGATCAGTCTGTGGATCTGCCCAGGGCCTGGAGATAGTCCAAGGAAGCAGAATAGTGTGAAAAGGATAGCAGGGAGGGCATAGGTGGATATGGTCTGGCAGATAATGGCATCAGAGCAGCAAAGTAATGACAGATGGGACTGCATTGGGAAGGGAGGGTGAGCTCTGCTGTGACCCTGCATTTGGTAGGAGCTTCTCCTCCAGTGCACAAGGCCTTTTGTTCCCATTTGTGAACAACATTTTTATGAATTAGAGATTTCTCTGAAAAAGAACAGCATCAGCAGTTGTACAAATTAGGATGGAAGGGAGTCCTCAAGCTTCAAGATAGGAGCTGAATGCCAGCCAGTGCCAGGAGAAACAAAGACTGTTTGGAGACCTTTAACTCAGGTGGGTGTGCTGCAGGCAGCGTGCCTGAACCAGCTGGCACTGCCAGGATGTCAAGATGGATCAAACAGGTCACCTGCTCAATGTGGCAGATGTCTGCTATTCTGTTGTGGGAGGTGGGGTAAGGACAGGGCTCATCTAGCACATACTGGGAAGTAAGGAATTCCAGCTGGCTTTTCCTCTCGGAAAAGCAGACACAGCTGGTGGTGACACCTGCAGATGAAGAGGTAGTGTGATTGCCTGGGATGCCTTCACTCTCTGCCTTCTTGAAGATCTCAGGAGTCCCTTCTAGGAGACATTACCTCGACAGCAAATACCAGTCAGAGGTCTCAAAATTGTTTCTTCCCCTCTGAGACACAGGAAAGTGCACAGAACTTTGCTGTGGTTATATACAGGACTGCTTCCATGAGTATCTTCTAAAATGTTACTCTTTGAGAAGGTGCAGTGCTTGCTTTACACAGCATTTCTAGCATTACTTATTTTTAACTGTATGTCTCTGGTGAGCTCAGCATGTCTATTGCCTCTTTGAAGTTTCCTCTTTTCTGGGATGTCACAGTACTTCATTGTATGTGAGGTGAACACCAAGTTGGCTAACAGCCAGCGGTCTGCTTCCCCACTGAAGCTGGGTAGGGACCAGCAGCTTCAAGATGGAAGTCCCCGAGATGTGCTGTGAAGCCTCTGAACCATCCAGGTCCAGAAAGGAAGCCATCCAGAGGGATCTTGACAGGCTGGAAAGGTAGGCCCGGGTGAACCTAATGAGGTTCAACACTGCCAAGTGTCAGGTCTTGCACTTAGGCCGGAAGAATCCCAGACACAGATACAGACTGGGAGAAGAGCTTCTTGAGAGTAGCCTTGCTGAGAAGGACCTGGGTGTCACAGTGGATGAGAAACTGAACATGAGCCAGCAGTGTGCTCTTGCAGCTCGCAAGGCCAATGGTATCCTGGGCTCCATCAGAAGAGGGGTGGCCAGCAGGGACAGGGAGGGGATTGTCCCTCTCTACTCTGCCCTCATGAGGCCCCAGCTGGAGTCCTGTGTCCAGATCTGGGACCATCAATACAAGAAAGATGTGGAACTGTTGGAGAGGCCACGAAGGTGATCAGAGGGCTTGGAGCAGCTGCCCTACAAAGAGAGGCTGAGGGAGCTGGGCTTGTTCAGCCTGGAGAAGAGAAGGCTGTGGGGGGACCTCATTGCAGCCTTCTATCTGAAGGGAGCAGGGAAACAGGAGTGGAATCAACTTTTAAAAAGGGCAGATAATGGCAGGACAAGGGGGGATGGATTAAAGCTGAAGGAGATTGGATATTAGGGGTTTAGATTGGATATTAGGGGGAAGTTTTTTACAGAAAGAGTGGTGAGGTCCTGGAACAGGCTGCCCAGAGAGGTGGTGGATGCCCCGTCCCTGTGGGTGTTCAAGGCCAGGTTGGATGGGGCCCTGGGCAACCTTGTGTAGATCCAGGCCTGAGGTTGGTGGCCCTGCCTGTGGCAGGGGGGTTGGAACTCTATGATCCTTGGGGTCCCTTCCAACCCTTGCCATTCTATGATTCTATGATCCAGGCCCTGGAAACTGTTCTGAAAACATTAATCTTGTCCAGGTTCTTGTGGTTGAGTTCTTACATGGTGAATGCCTGGAGTTCAAAGGAGACAATGTAGTATGGCAGTTGTGATGGCACCAGTCAGACCAGTAGCTGCAGGCAGAGAAGGAGAGATGCTGTAATTGATCTTTGACTTATTTGCTCCCCAAATTGCAAGAAGTGAGGAACAGTCCCAGCTTTTCCCCTTTCATTCCAGAGAGTCCAGAGAAGGGCAACCAGGCTGGTGAAGGGGTTGGAGGGGAAATCCAATGAGGAGCAGCTGAGGGAGAAGGAGATGTTTAGTCTGGAAGAGGCTGAGGGGAGAACTTATCAGCACCTACAACTACCTGAAGGAAGATTGTAGAGAGGTGGGTGATGGTCTCTTCAGCCAGGTGACAGGACACAGGACAAGGGGAAATGGCACAATGGCAGGGTCAGATTAGATGTCAGGAGAAAGTTCTTCACTGGAAGAGTTGTCAGGGCCTGGAACAGGCTGCCCAGGGAGGGGGTTGAGTCACCTTCCCTGGATGTGTTTAACAGATGGGTAGATGAGGTGCCCAGGGATATGGTTTAGCACAGGACAGGAATGGTTGGACTTAATGATCTTGAAGGTCTTTTCCAACCTTGTGATTCTGTGATTCCCACATCAGGTCCTGCATGCACCATTGCATTGCTGGCTTTTGGGAGCATCCACTTTCAGCTGCTTTGTGCAAAAGCGGAATGCTGATTCCACTCACCATATGAGTGGCTCCTAGTCAGGAGCAAGCTGTGTGTGAACCTGAGCCCTTCTCTCCCTCGGGCAATCAGGATTGCATCACAAAAATGTGGTGTCACTGTTCAGATGTACCTGTGGTCCTCAGTCTGCTGCTACAAACCAGAGTGTTTCCACACATCCTGAGAAACCCAGGAGGTTCATCCTGGTGTTACCCACGACACAAATATCACATGTGATTCTTAGGCCACCAACACTGTGGAAAATGCAATGGAAAAGGAATTTTGGTCCTTTGTAAGGAGCTGTACAGCTAGACATGGTCTTTTTTGCTGTAATCTTCTAGGTAGCTTAAAATTGAACCTTTCATTCCTCTGAAATATCTTCAGTGGCCCCTTGAGCTCCCTCCCACAGACATTGCTTTTTTTGTGGTTTTTTTGTACCAAGACATCTCCTGTGCCTGCTTTCCTCAATGGACACTGATGTGACATGCAGAGCTGAGCTGTCAGAGCTCTGGGGTGTTTTTTTTCTTCTCCCTGTGATGAGCTGTGACACTCCAGCATCCCAGCTCCACAGGCCACTTCTCCATGCTTTTATTCATGTTTCATTTTGAATGCAGCAGGGGTCTGGAATCAAAACACAGTGGCTAGAGGTATGCCTAGGTCAGAGGGGAATTTTGGAAATTTTTCAGCTTTTCTTGAAGAATTCATGAGTTATTGTTGCAGATAACTTCTCCCTTTCTTCACTGCTCTTCTCTTCCTGGATTTTTCCCCCCAGTTTTCTAAATTGTCCCAGCCATTATCTTCTTCCCTCTGCTCCTCTTCTGTCTGGCTCGGGGGAGAGTTTTGTGGGTGGATTGTGGGTTCTTTGGGGCAGATTTACATCCCTTGGTGATGCAAATGAGGAATCACATTATTGGAGTTGGTAGTGCTGAGCAGCATAAATTAAATGATCCCTGCAGGCTTATTTCCATGGAATAAAATAAGGGTGGAATTGAGGAGGGAGCTAAAGAAGTGTGAGCGGAGCTGCTTTGTTGGATCTTGTTTAACAGCCATTGCATGGAACGAAATTTCACCTGTGCCCTGTGGGAGGGCCAGCTGGTACATGGGCAGTGTGGAGGTGAGATCTGAGCCTCCAGCCAGCATGCTGAGCTGGGAAAGCTGGGAGCAGCCACATGGGTCCTGCTGAGAAAGAGCAGGTCAAGGAGAGGGAAAGCTGTGGGCTCCCCTGGGCTGTAGGGGACATCTTCTAACCTGATGCAGCAAGAGCAGCTGGCCCCTCACTCTCTGATATGTGGGCACTGACCTGGGTATTCGGGTCCCACAGGCTGATCCTAGTAAGATTTTCAGGAAAAGCCTCCCTGAAGCTTTTACCCTCCAATGATTAAGGCTGAGCTCTGCCTTATCTCATGTCTCCTTTGCAATAGCTTCTCTGGATTTAACCCTTTGGTGGCCTGGTGCTGTTTAATTCTGAGGATTTGACATGTTGGCGTTTTTCATGGGGGGCACCTGGGACATGGGGATAGCAGCCACCTCATGGGCAGTGCTGTGTTCTGGGGAAAAAGGCTTTGCATTTCCAGAACAATGTGAGAGGAGGTTGATTAATACCATTGCAGTGTCTGTGGAGACAGGACAAGGGGCAATGGCCACAAGTTGAAGCACAGGATGTTCTGCACCAATACGGGGAAGAACTTTTTCCCAGTGAGGGTGACAGAGCCCTGGGACAGGCTGCCCAGGGGGGTGTGGAGTCTCCTTCTCTGGAAAGATTCCAGACCTGTCTGGACTCCTCCCTGTGCGACCTGTCCTAGGGACCCTGCTTTGGCAGGGGGGTTTGCCCTGATGGTCTCTGGAGGTCCCTTCCAGTCCCCACGACTCTGTGATTCTGCGAATGTGTGGTGATACCCTGGGCCTTTGCACCTTCCACTCTGGCCACCTGAGCTCATAGGCTTGGGAGAAAGGGTGTGAGTGGGAGGAGGTCTCTCTTGGAGGGCTGCTCCTCAGCATGCCAGGTGCTGCAGTGGGCTTGTGTCCTGCTCCCACCACGTTTTTGGATGGTGGTTGTTGCAGCATGCCATGGTGTCTGTTGGCAGCTGCATCTCTCTCTAGCAGCCTCCTGAGCAGTGGTGGCAGCCACCAGATCCTGGTGTCTGGACCAGCAGGAGGGGATATTCTGTCACCAGGTCCCCATGTCCCTCTGTTGCAGCCCTGTGGAAGCTTATCTTCTTCCCCTCTCAGGCCAGCGTCCCTGCAAGTCTGGCCTACATGGAGCCAGGTGCTTGCACCACAGGGCCAGGGGAGAGGGTTGGTGTGCAGCAGTACATGGGCACAGCTCAGCCAGCTGGCTCCCAGCGCCTCTGGTCAGAGGCTGGTGCTTCATTTGACTGGAACCTTGTTACTGCAGAGAAGTCACTGTGTGTCAGACCCCTCGTGCGGGTGGCTGGGGCCGTCCCTGCACTCTGGTGCCTGGAGATGTAGGTGTCCAGCTGTCCCAGGCAGGGGAGTTTCAGTCGGCCCTGGCTGGGGATCCTTCCTGGGAAGAAGCTGAGCATCCCTGCCTCTGTAGGGAGCTAACAGTATTGGGGTGGGGTGAGATGTGAGATTGTCTTTGGGGCACAGGGAAGGTTTACTTTTAGGGATGCTTCTTTAGTTATGCTAAAGAGGCTTCAACCAAGCATTGATTTTGCATAGAACTATTTGTTCCTTTGCCTAGAGTCTTTCCAGAGTGGCTGGTGTGCACTGGCACTATTCTCCCTAGCTATGGGGTGGGGGTAGGGGGAGAGGGAATGTTTCCAGTGGGGAAAATCTCACAGAGGAGACATTTGGTTATAAAAGAGGCAAGGTCTGGCAGGGAAATGTCTGGCTCCTTGTCCCTAATGATCCCAGCTGTACATCAAAGCTGGAGAAGCAGTGAGCAGCAGGCAGGGTTGCATTTTGCTCTCCCCATGAGTCACAGCTTCTACATCTCAGTTTCCTTTGGCTCCAGGCAAGGTCAGAAGGTGTCAGTGATGCTTTGGTTGGTGGGAGGTGTGGGAAGTCCTGTGCAGGGAGCTGGGTGGCAGGGAGGAGACTTTGTGTTTGCCACATCAGCTGGGCAGAGCAGGAAGGTAAAGAGTGGGGAGCCAGGGTGTGCAGTCAGTCTGGGGAGCAGGTCTCACATTTGAACACCCCCAGACAGAGCAGGCTACTGCAAAGGGCAAGCCAGAAACAGGACCTTTCCTTGCTCAAAAATCTAATTTTTAACTATAATCCAGCTACATTCCCAACTCAGAAGTCCAGGCAAGGTTGTCTTTGAAGAAACCATGCATCTCACCCATGTTCCAGATCCTGTAGTATTGAACAAGATCAAATGCTGGAAAGTATCAGTTCTCATCTAGCAGGTGCCCTGGCAGGGAAGCCGACTGGATATCCTCAGAGAGACTATCCTCATCTTCTCACAAACAGAAGGGTGGAATAGAATAACATTATCAATATAATGCTAATTTAACATTATTTGTGACTTTGGTGGTGGTGGAAGGTACTATTGTGTCACTCCAGTTGAAATCTCTTCAGATGCTTTAGTCTTACAAAACTGAGGTGGGAAGGACAGAGCAGATGCTTTGCTGTGCTCTTCTGCAAACTGATGGAAAATCTGCCATTCGTTTGACTCTTTGCCCATTTTGGATATTCTTTGAATAGTATGGAAAAGCTTTTTTGGGGAAAAAAAAAATCACAACTGAACATCAAAACACCACTTGTCTTGTAGTGGTGGCTTGTTTGGGGTTGTTTTTTTTTTTTTAAGTTTTTCTTTCTGGGTTTGGAAGAAAAGCTGTAGTCATTCCAGAGGGAATAGTTTAATTTGTCAGATTTGTTGGTACAGCATCTCAGAGGGTTTTCTTCAGGTCCAGGTTTCCAGAGCTGGTAAAACCACTTGTTGGCAAACAGTATCTCCATAAATAGCACTTTCCACAGCAGCAAGGATGACAGTAGGTATAACACGGGTACTAAGATGCCTAAAGATCTTCCAAGACCTGAACACTGAGCCTTGTACTGCTGTAATTATGTTGCAAATATTGCTGAATTTGGAAAAGTAATCTATAAATTAGATTTGTTGCTGCAGACCTACTGCCAGCTGTGGGACTTGTGCTGTGTCTGCAGAAGTAAGGACTAACTTTGGCATTTGCTTCAGTGCACCTTGGACTCAAATAACTTTGAGGCTTTGGGGATGATGTTTGTTGATAAAGCAGGATTGCTGTGCTGTGGCCAGATGTTGGGAAGGGCCAGGATTTGTCCTCTGCACTGATGTTCAATGGTATGCTCTGGCAGGGATCATCACTAGTTTTTCTGGGCCACTCTGGGCTGGGTTGGCAGAACTCAGCGCAGGTTCTCCTGGCATCAGAGCAAGGATATGGTCAGGTTAGGACATGCTGTTAAAATAATTCAAAGCCCTTTGTGGATCCATTATGTACATTTCATGAGACATAGAAACATTCCCCCTCCCCACTGTGCCTGGATGCCCTAACTGTGATAGAAATCCACCCAGGTATGTGATGATGGGGAAGTATTATGCAACAAGGGCTACAGAAAAGCACAACACACTCTGTATTGCTGCAGTTGAGAGGTTTTTCCAAAGCATTAAGCAGCAGAACTGATACAGCCAGACCAGCATCCATGGCTGGGCAGTTCCTGCATCTCTTCTGGATGCAGCAACATCTGTTTGCCACTGTGAATGTGTTGTGTGATCCTTTTTGTCCTAATTCCAGGGATTTTGCGGATTTGATGATTGAAATATGCTGGTTGAAATAAAACCAAACTTGTATTTGTTGGGATATTTCCACGACAGCACTGAAATATCAGGATATTATCTTTGTGTCCTGGCTGTGTGGAGAAGAAAAAGCCTGAGTTACAGTCCCTGTCTCCCCTGAGCTTTACGTGAGCATGTATGTGCATGTACTTAGAGGTCTTTTTTTTCTGTAGACTGTTTATCTCACAGGTTTACTCCAACTGATAAGATTTTACAGACCTCCTGTTTAAAGTGTGTGTTGTAGGCAAAGAAGTGGCAATAAATAAAGCCTTTGGGAATCAGATCCTACCCTTGCTCTTGTGAAGGACCCTACCCTTGCTCTTGAGAAGGGTGAGGGCAGAACTGAGCATAAACGGTGTGCACAGAGCACAGAGACAGAGCTGCCTTTCAAAATAAGATGCTTCAGACTGTTCTAGCGAAAGTAATGAAAAGGCAAAGAAAAACAGAAGGTGACTGCAGGGGTTTCTTTTCCATGCTCAGCCAGACCGTGTCTTTAAGCTTGGGGCTCTTAGAGACACTTGGGCAATAACCTCTCCTTCCTTTACTCAGCCATCATGCTTTTAGGATAGCTGCTAATGACCCTGCTCTGCTTTGGCAGGGGTGAATCATGCCCATGTATATGTCAAACTGCAAAGGAGAGAAGGAAGGAAAGGTCTCTTTGCTGTAGGAACACTTCCCCACATGGTTGGTCCTGGTCCCTCTCTGTTGGCATCCTATCTGGACCTGCCTTTCCCTTTGATAAAATAAAAAGGATGAAAAACAAGAAAGGCCCTCCTGAAGGCCTCCTTGCTTTGAGCACAGCATCTGGAGTAGAAGTAACAAGGTGCAATGCCCTTGCAAAGGAAATCACCTGCCTCCCATTATTCATGAGCTGCAAGGGTTAAGGAGAAGAGCTGTTTCAGTGGATTAGTGAGGGACTGTGAGATCTGTTCCTCTCTGCGTGGCTAGCTGTCTTGTGAGTAGCTGTGTTGAGCATCTAAAAATAATTCAATTATTAGTGCAAAGTATCTGTCAGGCTTGTTTCCCTCAGGCAGGCGCTCACTGCCAGAGCCCCGCTTCTGCAGCGGGAGTCTCACCTGAAGAGATAGGAACATCCCTGATCCCCCTCACTCCCTGAGCCCCGCTTCTGCAGCAGGAGTCTCACCTGAAGAGATAGGAACATCCCTGATCCCCCTCACTCCCAGAGCCCTGCTTCTGCAGCGGGAGTCTCACCTGAAGAGATAGGAACATCCCTGATCCCCCTCACTCCCAGAGCCCCGCTTCTGCAGCGGGAGTCTCACCTGAAGAGATAGGAACATCCCTGATCCCACTCACTCCCTGAGCCCCGCTTCTGCAGCAGGAGTCTCACCAAAAGAGATAGGAACATCCCTGATCCCCCTCACTCCCAGAGCCCCGCTTCTGCAGCAGGAGTCTCACCAAAAGAGATAGGAACATCCCTGATCCCCCTCACTCCCAGAGCCCCGCTTCTGCAGCGGGAGTCTCACCAAAAGAGATAGGAACATCCCTGATCCCCCTCACTCCCAGAGCCCTGCTCCTGCAGCAGGAGTCTCACCAAAAGAGATAGGAACATCCCTGATCCCCCTCACTCCCAGAGCCCCGCTTCTGCAGCGGGAGTCTCACCAAAAGAGATAGGAACATCCCTGATCCCCCTCACTCCCAGAGCCCTGCTTCTGCAGCAGGAGTCTCACCAAAAGAGATAGGAACATCCCTGATCCCCCTCACTCCCAGAGCCCTGCTTCTGCAGCAGGAGTCTCACCTGAAGAGACAGGAACATCCCTGATCCCACTCACTCCCAGAGCCCTGCTCCTGCAGCAGGAGTCTCACCTGAAGAGGGAACATCCCTGATCCCCCTCACTCCCAGAGCCCCCCTTCTGCAGCGGGAGTCTCACCTGAAGGGATAAGAACATCCCTGATCCCCCTCACTCCCAGAGCCCTGCTTCTGCAGCGGGAGTCCCACCTGAAGAGACAGGAACATCCCTGATCCCCCTCACTCCCAGAGCCCTGCTTCTGCAGCGGGAGTCTCACCTGAAGAGATAGGAACATCCCTGATCCCCCTCACTCCCAGAGCCCCGCTTCTGCAGCGGGAGTCTCACCTGAAGAGATAGGAACATCCCTGATCCCACTCACTCCCTGAGCCCCGCTTCTGCAGCAGGAGTCTCACCAAAAGAGATAGGAACATCCCTGATCCCCCTCACTCCCAGAGCCCTGCTTCTGCAGCAGGAGTCTCACCTGAAGAGATAGGAACATCCCTGATCCCACTCACTCCCAGAGCCCTGCTCCTGCAGCAGGAGTCTCACCTGAAGAGGGAACATCCCTGATCCCCCTCACTCCCAGAGCCCTGCTTCTGCAGCAGGAGTCTCACCTGAAGAGATAGGAACATCCCTGATCCCCCTCACTCCCAGAGCCCTGCTTCTGCAGCGGGAGTCCCACCTGAAGAGACAGGAACATCCCTGATCCCCCTCACTCCCAGAGCCCTGCTTCTGCAGCAGGAGTCTCACCTGAAGAGACAGGAACATCCCTGATCCCCCTCACTCCCAGAGCCCTGCTTCTGCAGCGGGAGTCCCACCTGAAGAGACAGGAACATCCCTGATCCCCCTCACTCTCAGAGCCCTGCTTCTGCAGCAGGAGTCTCACCTGAAGAGATAGGAACATCCCTGATCCCCCTCACTCCCAGAGCCCTGCTTCTGCAGCGGGAGTCTCACCTGAAGAGATAGGAACATCCCTGATCCCACTCACTCCCAGAGCCCCCCTTCTGCAGCGGGAGTCTCACCTGAAGGGATAAGAACATCCCTGATCCCCCTCACTCCCAGAGCCCTGCTTCTGCAGCGGGAGTCCCACCTGAAGAGATAGGAACATCCCTGATCCCTCTCACTCCCAGAGCCCTGCTTCTGCAGTGGGAGTCTCACCTGAAGAGATAGGAACATCCCTGATCCCCGGGGCTGCAGAGGTACAGCATCAAGCCCACTCCTTCTCCCCTCCCCACCAACTCTGTTTCAAGCAGTGGGCTTCTACCCCTCTGCACCTCAGCCACACCACTGCTGTCTGTAGCCCAGTGCCGATGGCTGAAGGTGGCTGTGGCACCTGGGCAGGACCACTGCAGCTAGCCCCCCAGGTCTGGTGCTGCCCCAACATCAGTGCAGCCCCAGGGAGCATGTGTGGGGGCTCACCCAGGGACAGGACGAGCATGCTGGTGAGGACAGGATCTCCCTGCTCCTCCCCTGGTTTCTGGGGACGTTTCTCAGCAGGAATAACTCTGTGCCCAGACGCCCAGTATTAGTCTTCTCCAGCAAGAGTGCAATAATAATCAGTGGCCCCAGGCACTGTGAAATGAACTTTGGAGGCATACTGAAGCCTTGGCTGTAGATTCTCCACCTGTTTCAGTATATGAAAAACAATAACATTTTTATAGGTCCCTGAGGCATCTCTTTGGCAAGAGAGAACATTTCAGCTTTCTGTGCTGGTCTTACTCCCAAATGCAGGGGGCTGCTTGGGCTAGAGGTCCCTATGGTCTGGTCAGGGTTAAAGCTGCAGGGCAGCACGGCGTGGGGAGCAGCACCAGGGGAAAGGGGTGGAAAAGCAGCAAGACCTTGGCTTCTTTCCTTCCCCCCACCCCTGCTGAGCTCCTGAGCACACTGGCAGGTCGCTGCCTTCCCTGTGTCTCATTTTTTTGCTGTTTGTAAATGGGAACACGTTTCACCTCGCAGGGCAGCTGCGAAGCTTAATTAAGATTTGCAAAGTGCTTTGGTGCTGTATAAATGCCAGTCACTTTAATTAATAAAATGAAATGGCTGCGCACTCTTGGCTTCTTTGTTTACCTGGGTGTGAGCAAGCAGCAGTTAGCATGATGATGTGCAGTACAGCTGATATTCCACACAGTTATGTTTCATAAATGTCCTGCTTCCCTGAAGGCACCTTGGGGTGCCTTACTGACCTGTTCCCAGACTAGGCATCACCCTTGGAAACTGGGGATGAATAATATCAAGCCTAAGTTGTGAGGACTACCTTACTACTTTGGGTGATTTTCTGATGGGGCATGTGGGAGGATGCAGCTCAAAGCACGTGTGTCCATACATCTCTTTAGAGTCCTGCTTTCTGATTCCCAGAATGCAGAACAAGCTGCCAGCCTGTGACCAGACCTGGAGGGCTCGGTGGTGTGCAACATCAAAGGGGAACGTCAGCTGCTCAGTATGAGCACCTCCCTGTGGTGGAAAAGGTTCCTGCGATGTGCAGGAGGAGAGGTCCATGGTGGTGAGATGGATATGGGGAGCTGGGTCCAGACTGTATCAGTGTGATGTGGATGCATACATGGGTGAGATAGATATATGCACACAACTGTGATGTATACATGGCTGCAGTATAGCTTACACAGGGACCAGGGGCAAGAGCTGAAAAGCACCTCTCTGATGAAGGCTGGTCCCTGATTAGGCTCTGGAGGAGACCAGTTTAGGGGAGGCTCTACTGAAGCTGCTTCTAGCTTGCTCTTTCACAGCAGGCCTTGCTGGCCAGCTAGCCTGGACCGCAGAGGTGGGGCAGCTCACTCCAGGCCCTAAGCGGTAGGCAATGTGAGCAGTTCCAAAGCAGCCCATGGAAATGTATCTTCTTTCCCTTTCCTTAGTTCTCACTGACCATGTTCAAGGAAGGATTTTGCCAGACACATCATCTGCATCCTTACAGAAAAGGCTTATTTCACATTGATGAACGCAA
The DNA here is from genome assembly GCA_022605575.1 of Laterallus jamaicensis coturniculus. NCBI lineage: Eukaryota > Metazoa > Chordata > Aves > Gruiformes > Rallidae > Laterallus > Laterallus jamaicensis. Next base: position 321,833 of record JAKCOX010000021.1, read on the forward strand.
CGACATGTCCAGGAGGGAGAAACTAAGCTTGAAGCTTGTTAAGGGATTTTTTTCCTCAGTTTTCCAAGTGCCAAATGCTCCAGAGAGTGCTCTCAAGTCTGTCCCTCACTGCCTGACCCAGATCTCCAGTGTTTGCTGTGTCCAGTCCCAAACAAACCAGGGTTGCTTCATTCTGCAGTGACTCAATATTGTAACATGGTCTACCAAGAGCAACCCAAAGACCAACAGCCCTGCATTTCAGGCGGCTCTAGATCTAGATCTGACCATCATTGCTCTGAAATAAGGAATCAAAACATGATGTCTGCAGTCTGAGTTTCCAGTAGTTTTGGCTCTCCATCTTGAAAATGCACTAGTTATCTCTGTAAGTCCTCTGCTCTCTGGGTGACTAAGGATCAAAGAGGACTTCTAAATAAATGGCAGTAGAAGTGAGGAAGAATCTGTATGAGTGCTGTCTGTTGCTGGGCAGGTAACCCAGATAACGTTGGTGGAAAGATCTCTCTGAAAGCCCTTTCTTGGAGTTAATAATAACCTAGCTTTGCTGAAACACTTGTCTGATGTAGACACTGGGGACAAGGCTTCCTCTTCTTTCTTTATTTTTCTTTCTTCATGGGAATTTGAATGCTGTTTCCCTTGTGAGGTATAGTTCCTTTTATGTGGATCAGACCCACCTCTCTCCTTTGCACTGAGAAAGGTGGAGCAGCAGTAGAGCCCCATGTGTATGTTGGTACACAGCTGTTCCTTTCAGCTCTTCTATCTGAGTGTAACTGGAGCATGGATAGGTCTGTATTGTAAAGACTTCATGGACAGCTTCATTTTTCTCTCCTGCTGATGGTTTCAGTCCTCAGACCTTAAACCAAATGAACGGTTTTCAGAATATGCAAGTCTTCCACCACCCTGTCCAAGGCCAAGCTGGTGGAGACTGCCTGTTTTGACCAATCCAAGGTCCTCTGCTTCTTCCTCCCTTCTTTTCTTCTTCACCCTGGCCTCCTGGGCAGCAACAAGGAGGAAACAAGATGTTCTGCCTAATGTTCATACCCACCCCCCCCTCTCATGGTGGCCCACATCCTTACTCCATCAGTTGGTGATGCTGCTGCTGAAGGCAGTGCAGACTAGCAGAGCAGCACATCCTCTCCAGGAGGAAACAGTGTGGGCAGGCAGGAGATCCTGCGTCTCCTGGTGAGGATGATGTTTAAGAATGTAGGTATTAGTGTTGATACACTCTGTTAGCACGCATTGCTGTGTGTGTCTCCACACCTATCATCTGTACTGTAGAAAAGCACTGCCTTTTATCTGGAAGCCTGTACCACAGGGATGAGTAGGCGTATGTGTAGATGACTGCTTTTTATGAGCTGCCAAAGGTTTGTATGTGCAGCCCTCTGGGTCGGAGTTTTCTGGGTGATATCTCAGCAGTCACCTCTGTGCTGGACTAAAACTAACCTTTGGCATCTGATTATTGCACCACGGTTCAAGCTTCTAAGTGTAAATCTGTATCATCTTTCTGCCCTTGCAGAATATGAATAACTCAAAGCAGGGGCAGCAGCAAAGGATCAGGGTACTTACAGGCTCATATTGCTTCTTACTCATCTCTGTATGACCCTGATGTTATATCACAGCTTAATATGTTGTCCAGAATGGAGTGTGTTAGCATAGTAGCAAATACCAGAGAGAGTCACAAGATCAAATTAAAATCTGTGCCCCTGACAGATTTGATTTCAAAAGTGAATTTACAGCAGGGGATGGATATGTAGAGTTGAATTCTGAGGCCAGTATGAATTTCAAAAGTATAAGCTGGATTTTTAAAGACAGATAGGAATATATTAATATTTGTTACATTTAATGTAGCCATTTCTGCTAATAGTGATCATAATATGCTGTTGTTTAGAGGGTGATCAACAGTCAGGTTGTTGCTTTTTGCAAACCTACCTACTACATTAGCCTTGTAGGTTATTTGTACACCAAGGAACAAAATATTAACTGATTATGTGGTTTCTTTAAAGAGATATGTAAGCCAGGTATCTACTTAGTGTCTCTACTGTGGCTTGCACCCATTTGAAGCTGTCAGATTTCAACCCCGTTTTAGTTAAAGCACTACAATTTCTTGCATGGACAAAGTCAGTGAGAATGAGTACAAATTACTTGAAGTCCTATGTGTCATTCTGTGGTGAATAGTTCCTTGAGTCAATGTTGGGAGGCTCTCAGCATCTCCTGGGGAAAGTACGAAGGAATGTGCTTTCCTGGTGACATCTCTGTTGGTGAGAAGGTGAGTGGCCAGTATAGGACACCTGCCAGCCTAGAGAGGAGATGAAACTGCAGAAGTCCATGAAGGCATTTAGCTTCTTTCAGAGATATTGAGACCTTGTAGAGGACAACAACAGAGGTAGGCAAAAAGCCACACCACCACTGCTGGTGACGGGGCAGAGTTCATCCCACCTTCTCTCAGAAATGTCCTCGTTAGAGGACCGGTGGTGCACAGCAGCTCAGCTGCGATGGAAATGCTGCAGAGGCCTCATTATTGCAGGACTAGCTAGTACCATACTAAGCAATTACAGAAGCTTTGGTTTTGGTCCTTACTGGGTAGTGCTGCTCAGTCTGAAAAGAGCCACTGACTATGGCTGAAGTCAGAGCAGCATAAAGACGTGGGACGTGCTCCTGCCTGTTGAACAAAGGCAGCGAGCCCTAAAGGTGATCTCAAAGGATTTGATTAAAAGGGTAGCCAGAATTGGAGGGTTTAAAAGAGTTCAGACCTCTTCAGAGCGGCTGGAACTTCCAAGAGGCCTGGAATTGCCAGGATGATGCTGAATGTGGTCCACACACTGTGAAAACAGCGTTAGTCTACTTAGCCTTTTCACTGTCCAGGCATGGAAATGCAAAGAGCAGTGGAAAGCTAAAAAGCTGAAGAAACTCTTTTGAAATCTCAGGAGTGGGGTTCAGTTCAGATGCTACCAACAAAAGTTCAGAGAGCTTTTTTTTTTTTATTTCCTTGCTGTAATAAAATTTTATTCCTAGGAGCAGTGGCTGAGAAACTCAAACCCACTATTCATTCACTGACCGATTAGAACTTCTCAGAAACATTGCCTGACCGTCCCGCCATCACCTGGAGAGCCCTACAAGCAGGAGGAAAGCTGGCTCATCTTTCTGGCACCTGGAGAGGGGAGCCCGCAGCAAGGCCCCTGCAGTGGGGACCAGGCCTCTGCCCATCCCCTGGCCCGCACTGGGAAATTTCGACTGGCATGTCGTCTGCGTTGAGAGGACCTGCCTCCTTGTAAGGCATTTCTGTCAGGGCCGAGGTGCCCTGTCTTAGTCGCAAAGCTGGGAGCAGAGCGGCCCTGGGAGCGGGAGCATTTCTGTGACAGGGGAGTTGCGGGGCTGCTGACTCACTGCAGGCGCCAGCGGCACTGCTCTGCCATCCCTAGCACGGAGGGGGAGGGAGACCAAGCCACTGCAAAGATTGGTTGAGGGATAAGGTCACCTACCGCCTCTGGTCACCAAATCCAAGTAGCTGGGGTTTTCACGATGTTGTTTGCCCACAGAGAGAAGAAGGAAACAAAACCTTTACATACTACCCACAGATAGGTCCCCTTCTGAACAGCCCCGACTTCATTCGGATGCCTGATTTTAAACTACCTGTATCAGGAAGAAGATTCAAGGACTAATTAGTGTGGAGCTGGCCTGTTTCAGTGCTCCAGGTGAGATTAGCCCCGCTGACAGTTGTGCCCATGTGCGTGCGTCCTGAACCATCCTCTGATTTGCAGCCTCTCTTCCAGCAAGAGGTATCTCCAACTCTAATCCCCTGCTTGGGATCAGTAAGGCATTATTGCAATGCTTCTTAATTCACTCCAGCCTTGAACTGTAAATGCCAAGGCACAGTTCATGCCAGCCAGAAAAGTGACTTCCCACAGGAGCAAGGGTCCTCCCCAGGCATTGCTACCGCAGCCCCCACCCCGCCCCAAATGCAGTCTTGTGGCAGCAGACAGGACTGCACAGTAGCAAGTACCTTTGGAAAAAGCAAACTGCTAAACCCTCCCAAGATGCCTGTGCTGCATCCAGAACCCGTGGGGAGGATGGGAGTGAAAACAAAGCACGCGTGACAAGCATTAGTCACGTTGCTTAATGAAGGGCTAGAAGGCACTTGCAGACCCTGAATAGATGAAGGCTGCTCATGTGGATTTTCTGGCCCTGAAGTTAAAGAAAAGAGACCTTGTTCCTACAAGATTTCAGGTCAGGCTTTTCTATCAGAAATGCATCTATTTAGGATAACAGTGTAAGGGAGATCTTCAAAGGTTGCTGAGAATGAAGGGGGTTTGGGAATTCCTCTCTTGCTTTTGAAAATCATCCTCCAAGATGGCAACTGGGGATTTTCTTGAGCTGATCCTCTTGTCATTTTTAACTTCCCCATCATCTTCCTCTTCTAGCCTCTCAGTTCTTGACCCCATTCCTTCCCTGAGGTATTAGCAAACATCATAGGAAGAGCATAAGGTGAAAATCTGTTCAATGCAGTGGGCAAAGCTGCCTGGTTAGAGCACCCTGCTCAATGTGATGCTTGTGCTTTTGCTTACTTTCTTTACAGGCTCTGTAACAGATGAGTTGCAGTGCTCCTTGCGTGGCTTGTACTCCTCTGCCTGGCATTTTTTTATGGCTCCCTTTTATAGAACCACAGAATGGTTTGGGTTGGAAGGAGCCTTAAATACCATTCAGTTCCAACCCCCTGCCGGGACACCCTCTGCTAGCCCAGGGTGCCCAAAGTCCCATCCAGCCAGTCCCTGAATACTGCCAGGGCGGGAGCAGCCACAGCTTCTCTGGGCAACCTATGCCAGGGCCTCACCACCTTCATAGTAAAGAATTTCTTCCTAAAATCTAATCTAAATCTAAGCTCCTTCAGTTTAAGGCCATTACCTCTTGACCTATCACTCCATGCCCTTGTAACCAGTCCCTCTCCAGCTTTCCCATAGCTCCTTTAGGTACTGGAAGGCTGCTCTAAGGTCTCCCTGGAGCCTTCTCTTCTCCAGGCTGAACAAGCCCAACTCCCTCAGCCTGTCATGATAGGAGAGGTTCTGTTGTCCCCGTAAAGATCACAAAGTAAAGAGAAATGGTTGCTGTTACCCAGGCACACCAGTACCCAGCATCCCACACAAGGCTGCTGCCTAGAAGGTGTTTCCCAAGAGCTGTGGGAGAAGAATAGCTCCAGATCACACTGATAGGCTTGCAGAATTACATCTGGAGCCCTGCGCTTAGCTGATGGCAGCAGAGAACAAGTGGAGAAGGCAGCATACTGATGAGGCCTCTGCTTTCATGGCTTTGAGTTCAATTTCCTTGTTTTTCTCAAAGCCAGTCTAGCACATTTCCTAGGAAATGACTTATATTCCCATCCTCCACACAGCCATCTCCTGAACCTGGTCTCTCCCTTTGCTTTTCTCCCTGTCCATTGCAGTGCTGCTAGGAAAGAAAATCAACTTTCCCCTGCAGTAGGGAGCTTTGCACTTGGAACCGTAATTCTTCTTCTGTGGCAAAACAATTTAATGTCTAGTTAGGAAATGAAAATGCCAACCCAGAGAACAACCACTAAGAGTTCAAGTGCCTCCCTGTAGAGTGAGAAAAGGTTCGATGACCCTCCCACCACTTCCCTGAAGGCAAATTTTCACCCCTTAGTCCAGGGAGGAGCAAGCAGGAGCCTCCTCAACTGGTGCCAGCTGGGCTGTCTGGGCCAGCCCTTCCTTTCCCTGCTGCAGCGATAGCAGAGGCAGCTATGTCTGATCTGAAAGGGATCTTCTGTCCAGGTCTGGCAGGAGTCTTGTGTACTCTAGTGAGTGTTCTGGAGGAGCTACAGCCAAAAGAAGCAGCAGTAAGAAGACTGTAAGTGTGTGGAGGAAGCTGGAGCTGTGTCTGTGCAGCATCTTGGGGAGTGATTGGGGTGCAGAAACTCCTCTACTTTAGGCTTTTAATTGTGGACGTGTCTGTGCTGTGACTGGAGCTTGTAGAAGGAGATCTGAGATTTTTGAACACAGTTGCAGTAGCTTGGAGAGCTGTACAGTTAATTATTTTTTACTCAGAATTGCAGGTAGGTTTTAGCCTGGGAAGAGCTCTGGGCTGCTTATGGCTGTGTTGTTGGTAACCCCCAATCTAGCCTGTGATAGCTAACGTGAGTAGCTTGGTGTTTAGCTTGCCCCCAGTACAGGGGCACATGACAGCTTAGAGCAGTGACTGCAGTACAGGTGCAACCCTCAGCATGCAAGCCTGAAAATACTGGCCAGCCTACCCATATGTAAATCTCAGTACATATATTTATTCGTGTCAAGAACTAAATTAAATAGAAATGGATGGCTTGCCAGGACTATAAAAATGTCAGGTCTTCAGAAGAGCCCCATCTCTGCAAGAGCATTTGAAATATTGCATATATATTGGAGGGTATTAGAGCCAAATGAGAAGGTACCAGACAGAGCAATAAACTCAGCCTTGCAGCCTGTTGTGTCAGAGCTTAGGAGAAAAGAGACTGCAGATCCACCTTGCGACAAACAAGTCACTCTTGGGGAGCATGGCTGGCTGCTTTCAGACCTGGCCACGCTTCTCATTACCTGACTCTGGTTTCACTGGGGGTGGAGCTGTAGTGTCATTAATTAGTTTTCCTTATTTCATGCTGATTCTGTTTTGCCTGGGAAACCTGTTGGGGAGTGATCCCTCTCTGTCCTTATCTTGAATCCTAAGCCTCCCAATATATATTTTCTCAGTCGAAAAGGGGAGTGATAGAGAGGCTCCTGCCAGGGCTAAACCTCCACACCCTTTTAACCTGAGCAGAATGCAGAAGGACAAAAGCAAACCTGCCCCTCACTCCTAGCCTCTGGATTGAGCTGGTTGGGGTAAGAGAACATGGTGAGAGACAGAAGTTTGCTTAAGATTAAATATGGTTTCTCATTGAGCCTGTGAGTTTGCTACTGCTGCTGCTTTGGTTTTTGTGTGATGTTTTCTCCTCTTCAATCACAGAGGTTATTTTTCCTTCCCTTTCACAAAACAGGAGCTAACAGGGTTGTTCTACCTATATCATTTTGGGTTATAAGATAAGGCTTGTTTTAGGCATCATCTCTTCACTATCTCATGTGGAGACTAGAGTTTTATTGAAGATGAACACTACAAATCTGTCACCTTTGGTACTTCTGGTAGGCTGTTCTCCAGAGATGATCACGACTTGGATGATAGAATCACTTAAGTACGAGATGCAGACCAGAGTCACTTGTTAAGCATGCCTTAACAGAAGCTGCATCTCTAGCTAGTTCTCAAAAATCCAGATATTTGAGAGGGAAAAGAAAAAAAAACCCAAAAGTGCCATGGTTTGATTATCCCTCTTCTGTTGCCTGACCCAAATACAACAGTCTGTAAGGACTAATCTACTACAGACTTACCTTTGCAACCAGCACACCAGATTGTGTGCTTACTCAGAAGACGAAACAACAACAAAACCTTCTATCTTTGGGTGTAGTCTTGTCTTATGCCTCTTGAAAATTAAGCCAAATACAAGACAAACTTGACTCTTCCCTTTCCCAGGGGTTACTGGCGAGTGAGGTTTGGAGAGCAATAGAGCAGTAGAGATACGTTTGCTAGTGGCTTAAGGACATAGCATGTTCTTCAAGCCTCAGGTGAAGCATCAAGCACTCTGTCCAGACAAGAAGTGAGCCAGTAGGTTTAAAGACAAGCCTATTCAGTAAGCTCAGCTCTGACTCGTGTGATCCTGGCTGCACTGAGTTTCTGTTGAGGAGCCAAAGTGATGCTGCTCAGTGGGGGTTCATTCCCCAGGGGCTGGTGGAGCTATGGAGAGGTTATATTTCTGCCTTGTGGGATGGGAGTTTCAGCCACTGAAATATCTCTGGGTGATCTCAGTGAAGGCATTCGGCCCATCAGTGTTCAGGTATCCTCTTCCATCCCTAGCTGCCACCTATAGCAACCCTTGTCTTGGGGAGGGTCTCCTGCCTTAATTCTTCCCTTGGTGCCCATCTCCTTGGCATGCTGCAAGGGTAAATGAGTGAAAGCCTGCGAGATGTTAGGGGCCTGTAACAGGTCCGATTGTTAGAAGTGGCTGGGGCCTTCCTGTTCACAGCGAGGCCTGTAAGCTCTGCTAGTGAGCCTCGTCGTTGATACCAGGCAGAGGTCTACATGTCTGTGGGTAGGTGTTACCACTCTTGACAGATCTGCTTTTTGGTTTGTGAGAGCTGGGGATGCAGCAGGGTTCCCGCGTGGATGCCAGAGTGAGCTGACCCCAGCCTTCATTTGGGTTACATGCCACATGTCCCTGCCTCAGTGTCCTGCTGCTAGATACCCTCCTGCTAACAGAGAGTTAGAAAGTCCATAGAAACCAAGCTTGTTGCCTCTTGACAGCCTCATCCTCCTTACAAGCAGCTCCCTGCCTGCCTCTGCACTGTTGGCCAGTCCTGTGTTGGCCCTTCTGGGGATCCAGAGGAGATCAGGCGCTGCTGGGACTGGAGCCTGGAAGGGTGGGTGGGGAAGGAAACTGGGATCAGTATCTAGGAAGACTCTCCTGTTAAAAGCATTCCTAAGGAAAAAAAATCTGGAAAAAGAGAGAACACAAAAGAGCACGGAGGATGTCTGAGGCCAGGTGGCTGAGCTGCCTGGTGGGGTGGAAACCTGCCAGAGTTATCTGCCTCACTGTGAGGTGTGAAAACAACCCATGTGTAAAGCCTTTGAGAGTTGCTTTGGGGCCAAAAAAAAGTGTTATCTTATTTTGTATATATACTAAAGCAAGATTTCCAGTCTGTCTGGGAAAGCAGTGCTCAGCAGCATGGCTGGAGTAGGCCAGGCAGGAAGGAGATGTCATGGTGCTTTGGGGTGCTCTTGGAGCATCTTCTCCACTGTTGTTCACCAGGGTAGGGCCCTGGGATCTGCAGGGGAAATCCCTCTGATGGCTTATGTGTTTCTGGTTCCTGCAATGTCACTGGTTATGTCTAAATGTCTTGTGCTTTTCTGAGCCCAGCTCACCTGGGCTCTTGCTCTTGAAGAGACCTGGAGCACTTCTGTATTTCCTGAAAGTTAATACCCTTGCTGTTTCTAAGGTCTCTCAGGTTGGTTTTTGGAGGAGCTTTTCTCAGGGAGGCTCTCCTCAGCTTGGTGAGGAATGAACAGACATTTGAGCCCCTTCTTACGGAGTTTCTCCTGTTACTATGAAGTTCTGTGTCTTGCATTTCCTATGAGCTAATGTTTGTTTCATCAGGTTGTATGATCTTGTGTAGCAAGCAGGGTGATTATAGGGCAAATTATCTCTGTGTGCTCCCTTCCTGATGGTACAAGCTACAAATATGGTACAGTGATGGTGGAATATATTGTTGCAGCAAATATTTTAGGTTGCATCTTGGGTTGTTTGAAGCCAGAGCTGTGATGGAGAGCTGAAGTGTTTCCAGGAGTTGATGAGGATGCCAGCTTGATTGCTTTCTTACTTTTAAGTAAAAAGTTAATTAGCTATTTATGTTGTTGCAAACTGTGATGGCCTAAGGATATGAGAGTGGGAAAGTCTCTAGGGAGAGGAAATGTGAGCCCAGCTGATTGGTGTGAGTTTGCAGGAAAAGGCAATTTGAGGCCACGCAAACCTTTTTACAGGCTTAAAAACTACTCCTGAATTTGAAACTGAGTACTGTTTGGGCACAAATCCCTCATGCTCAGAAGTTCATACAGCAATATTAGTTGAGCTAGTAAAGCGTATTACCTCTCCTTAAAAACACGTGCATCTATTTATTTATGCATTTCCAGCATTTGCTCCCCCATAATATTGAAGTATCTTGAAATATTAATGTATTCATGCTTATCACCTGCTTTGGAGGCAAAGGATTGCCTGTTCCCATTTTACAAATAGGGAAAGAAGGCACTTGCTTAGAGTTGCAGAGGAGGGCACTGGCAGAGCAAGGACTGCATGGTGCCATCTCCAGTGCCACAGCTCTTCTGATTAAGAAGTCTGCGTTAAGCTGTGGAGCTTGACATGAAAGAGGCCTATGCTCTTACTGTGTGTTATTCATCATTTAACTACGTGTTATGGAGAATGATACTGGATTGTGCCATAACTTTAAACTAACCTGGCCTTCATCTAAGCGAAGGTCAAACTTCCCTGTTCCCCAGGAGTGCTGCAGTCCAGCAGCCCATGTACCTCCTCTGATCAAGGAGCTGCTGCAGGGGTTCCTGCCTTGCACTGTAGTCTGTTGTCGTGGTGAAGGACCTACACGGTCTTGATGTTTGCTCATTTACTTCAGAACTGAGTGGGGAAAGGAGTTTGGAGTTTGAATTGCCTTGCAGAGCAATGCAAAGTAACTTCCCAGGCCTGTTTCATGTCAAAAGTTATTGTTAATGGAGCTCACAAAGGGTAAGGAGAAAAATGTTGGAGAAATGTGACTGCTGTGGTGTAGACCACAGTTTCCTGAGAAAGCAGGCCCGTATGAGCTAACTTGTCCAGCCATCACCTTTCCAAAGAGGAGACCAGAGTGAGCTCCAGTGCCTGACTTCACTGAACCACTATGAGCCTGATGCCATGGAGTCTACAGGGTCCTGCCAACCCATCTGCTTATAGCCTGAAGGGACGCTGATGATGAGGCTGGATCTAAGCAGCCTCATGCCATGAGAAGGAGGAAGGGGGATACATCAACAGGCAGCATTTTCTTTCTGGCATGATGACCATAGGTGGTCAGGACCAGGGCTGCTGCAGTGCTGGAGAGACCACTCACTATGTTAGCAAGCATCACTGGCCAATTTCCTGCATGAGTAAGGGCATTTTTATGCCCTTAGATTTCCATGGTGGCTTTGGCATCTTAATCTGTGGTATCAGCTTTGGTGCTGTGTGTAGTGTAACGTGTACCACGTTTCATCCTAGCATCCCATGGTGGGAGAGATGATCTTCTGTTACGGTTTGTGGAATGCTTCCTGTCGTGCTTTGTTAGGCTTCTGACAGGCTGTGAGCCTGGTTTAGCAAGGAGGGACCTAACAGATAGGAGTTAATGTATACAAAATTACCTTACACAGGGGTTAGGTGCCTCTGAGTGGGGTTTTTTTACAACAGGAATGGCTGAATATGAGGAGCTGAGCTGAAAGAATTAGGAAACTCATTTTTGGTTTCAGCATTCAAATATATGGGCTTCAAACCAGGTTTGGGCACCTGGATGGAGTGCTTGATTTTAGGGGTGCTTTATTCAATAGGCACTTGATTTTTATCAGCATTTTCTATAACAAGATGCAGTTCTGAGGACCTTGATTTTTATGTTCTCAGTACCAAATACATAGATTTGGCCAGAGGCTGGGCATTCCCTTTCCCCATGAAATTTTTCCATGCCTCAGTTTCTCAAGAATGAAGTGAAAATGTTTGTTTGTTTGTTTGTTTTTTAAAGTTGCTTCTATTATTTTTGATCCTTTGATAGGAATTTGTGTGTCAGTACAGGGACAGGTGCCTTACTCTCTTACTCTAAATGAAACCAAAAAAATTCCTGAAAACACTGTGTGTTTTGGAAAAATACTGTACATTTATAAAGGAAAACAGGAGCTTTGATCTGTGACACCATGAACATTTTCCAGCAAAAGTCTGAATAGCAAATGTAGCCAACTAGTAAGCAGTTAGCTTTCCTGAGGTACTTTCCACAGTTCACAGGAATAATCCAAGGAGCCCTAAACACCCATCAGCCACAGGACAGCCCCTGCTGATTTAATACTTTGAGCTCTGCACACCAAAGTGGGATCAGGATGGAGACCAGGAGACAATAGCCTCAGTTTTATTCTTCTTTGAAAGCCAAGCTGAAAACATCTTTTTTATCCATCAACTGTGGCTTTGGGGATTTTTTTTTATTTTATTTTTTTGTGTGTTTGGGCTTTTTTCTTTTCCTCTACACTGGCACAGAGAGCATCATCTATGAAACATCAACCAAGGCCATTTCATCTGTGACCTTAGCTGTCTCCTGGCTCCGCGTCGGCCAGTTCTGCCACTCTATTTTGTGAGCTCGAGCAGGAGCCCATTTTTACTGAAAAGGATGTTTATAGTTTGGGTAGACTGAAACAGGTTTCTTGATTTATCCCTGCCTGTGGGTGATTGAGATTAATTAAGGCTGTCTAGTAAATATTTACCCTCATGACAGAAATAGGTCCAGTCCAGTTTTGCCTGTTAAAAAAAAATACACAGCTTGCCTCTTTGGCTGCAGCTAACTGAACGGAATGCTTGGCAATCTTATTAATACCATCAAGGAAACAGCCTTCAAACCCCACCACCACAAGCTTTTAACTGTGCAGCTCTCCCATAGTTGAGGAGCACCTCTGTCTCCAAGCATCCCTGTCCCCTGTATCCTGGTCCCTGCCGAAGTGGAGCCCGTTGCCATGGAGCCCTCATTAAATCTGCATCTCACTGGGCCAGGGCTGAGGCTGTATTTTTAGCCAGCACTGGTTGCATAAGGGGGTGGGATGTGGATGTGCCTTACATCTTGCCTTGATGGAGAGAGATGGTGAGAAAGCTCCTGTTGGTCAGGCAGCCCTTGGCAGCCCATGGTATTCCTAGATCCGAGCATGGGGAAGACACAGTGATGGAGTTGGCCTTAATGGCTAGCAAGCTTTCAGGTGGTGACACTGCTCTACAGAGCACCAAGAGCTCCAAAGAACGGGGCTCTCCTTAGATTAGTCTAAAGGTAACAAATCTCTCTTGACTTGAGTAAAACCTTTGCACCTGGAGGGGTTGGAAGAAACTCATCTGAGTTCAGCTGATGGATAGCACTGCACTCCTAGTCACATATATATTTTTGGGGAAAGCAGCGCCATGTATAAGCATGTAACCCCCAAAAAGAAGGACATAGACCTAGGTAATGTCATAGATGCTCCAGGTGAATCCAGTCTTGGGTGCAAGCTTGCAAAAAATCCAGTTTAGAAGGACCGAATTGAACCTGTCTCCTCATTTGAGGAACATAAGGCTCTGGAGGAGCTGAAATCTGTACTTACTGTTAAAAAACAAACAAAAAAACCCACCCCACTGTTCATTTCAAATCAGACTTGCTGGCAGCAGGAGACCAAAAAAAAAGAGGGGATTTTAGTGATTCTCAGCACTGCTGGGATTTCTTGGCTCAAAACATGGGCCTGGGCCTTCTCTCTCTCAGCACTGAATCTCAGCAGTGGTAAACGCTCCAAAAGCCAGATTTTACCCTGAATTACACCTGGGCAATCTTTCAGTCTTCAGTGGATCTCACAGATGGCCAGGAGAGCCTCATTTAGCCTGCAAAACTGTTATTGTTTGTGCTGAGGCATGAGAAGGAAAGAGTCCAGCTTGCCTGTAAACTAATAACTCTTGTCTCTAACGAAAGCCGTCTCTTTCTTTGGAGGCGGTGAAAATTTGATCTGGAGCAGTTGGGCTAAAATTAAAATAAGAGCCCAACACTGCCATGCTGTACTGTCACACTCCTTCAGAGCACAGTCATATCTGAAGGTCCAAGGGTTAGTAAGGACTCTTATTATCATTGCTTTTTAAAGAGACAGCAAGATCTTTAGAAGCTTAATGTTTTTTCCTCCTTTTCCAATTGCTTGTCTGCAGGAGGCACCAATTGGTAGACAAACATTTAAAAAAAACAACCAACAAGCTCAAAACAACCACCACCAAAAATAAACCCCAAAACAACCCCAAAAAAACAAACAAAAAACCCCCAGGATTCTTCTAATTTGCTGGAAATGGGATGTGACCTGGTTCTCTGTAGGTGAATGTGACTGACAAAGCCAGTCTTGTGGCCATAGGCTCTCTCTGCTGTAGGCCATCTCAAAGCCTTCCGTGGGGATATTTCCAGCATAAAAGCTGTCTCTGCAGACCCTTTTCAACATTAGGACCATTGGCAAGTCAATGTCAGGGATTCACAGGCTCTAACATTGCAGGATCTGCAACTCACCTTGATATGAGAGATGGGCATGTGGTATTGTGCCCAGGCAGCATCAGGTAGCCAAAGGGTGGTGGTCAATGGGTCTGAGTCCAGGTGGAGGCCGGTGACAAGCGGTGTCCCCCAGGGGTCTGTCTTGGGACCGGTTCTCTTTAACATCTTTATCAATGACATCGATGATGGAATCGAGTGCACCCTCAGCAAGTTTGCAGGTGACACCAAGCTGACTGGTGTAGTTGACACCCTAGAAGGAAAGGAAGCCATCCAGAGGGATTTTGACAGGCTGGAAAGATGGGCCCAGGTGAACCTAATGAGGTTCAACACTGCCAAGTGTAAGGTGTTGCACTTGGGCCGGAAGAATCCCAGACAGATACAGACTGGGTGAGGAGCTCCTTGAGAGTAGCCCTGCTGAGAAGGGCCTGGGTGTCACAGTGGATGAGAAACTGAACAGGACCCAGCAGTGTGCTCTTGCAGCTCGCAAGGCCAATGGTATCCTGGGCTCCATCAGAAGAGGGGTGGCCAGCAGGGACAGGGAGGGGATTGTCCCTCTCTACTCTGCCCTCATGAGGCCCAAGCTGGAGTCCTGTGTCCAGAGCTGGGGCCCCCAATACAAGAAAGATGTAGAACTGTTGGAGAGGGTTCAGAGGAGGCCACAAAGATGATCAGAGGGCTGGAGCACCTGCCCTACAAAGAGAGGCTGAGGGAGCTGGGCTTGTTCAGCCTGGAGAAGAGAAGGCTGCGGGGGGACCTCATTGCAGCCTTCCAGTCCCTGAAGGGAGCAGAGAAACAGGAGGGGAATCAACTTTTTAAAAGGGCAGAGACTGGCAGGACAAGGGGGAATGGATTAAAGCTGAAGGAGGGAAGGTTTAAATTAGATATGAGGGGAAATTTTTTTACAGAGAGAGTGGTGAGGTGCTGGAACAGGCTGCCCAGAGAGGTGGTGGATGCTCCGTCCCTGGAGGTGTTCAAGGCCAGGTTGGATGGGGCCCTGGGCAACCTTGTGTAGCTCCAGGCCTGAGGTTGGTGGCCCTGCCTGTGGCAGGGGGGTTGGAACTCTGTGATCCTTGGGGTCCCTTCCAACCCTTGCCATTCTATGATTCTATGATTTCTCATAGTCCAGTGTCATGATTTTGAGCCTTATACATCTTGAGTGGAATTTGGCTGCTGGGCTACTTCACAAAATCCTACATGTCTTCCATGGGCTCTTGCTCAGGTCCTGACCCTGGATTTGAAGACACAACTTGGTGAGCTCCCTGCTTGGCAGCACCCACCCACTGACCCAGCGGTGTGGGCTAGGGACCTGTCAGGCCCTGGGCACTCCTTGTGCTCATGCAGCTTCTGTGCACCAGCATTGCTGCTGCAAATGAGGTACAGGACAGAAATCAGCTGTTCAGGCGTGGAGCTGGTGCTGAACCACTCCAGCAGCAGCCCCATGTCTGAGGGTTGTTCCCTGGCAGCAGTGGGGGCGGGCAAGTGCCTGGGGTGCTCTCATTCATGCTCTTGCTTGTGCGTTTCGTTCCTAGCAGCTCCAGCTGAGCTTATCAAGCCAAGCATGTCTTTGATATCCTCTCTGTTTCTGGAAAGCGAAGATAAGTACAGCCCTACTCATGGGTATGAAGCTGGGGGAGAACCTCAGACCAACAAGGATCCAGTTTGTGGTTGACCAGCATCTATTATGGGGCTTTTAGCATTTAGAAAGAGTTCATTTCTTATACCTTACTCCAGCACACTTCTAGGGTGGCTGAGGAAGGGGTAGAGGGGGGAACATGATGGCAGGGAGAGGAGGGGTGGCATCTGAAATAGACTAAGCTGCTGATAAACACAGACAGACACCCTGGTAAACAGACAGAGCAGAAGGCTCCTGCTCCTGACAGTCACCCCTGCATATAGCAGTTCCCTTGTAAAAGAACACTGACACTCACTGTAGGGCACATGTTAAGTGAGCTGGAAGAAAGCAGAGGCTGGAACAATGCTTAGGCACCAATGGCATTACAACCCAGTTATGTTCTAGCTGGGCAGAGAGCTGGGCTGGGACCTCCTTTCAGAAAAAAAATCAAAAGTAGCTCAGAAAAAACCCCCAAAACCATGTGCACCTTTTCCTTCTGCAGCTCTTTATCTTGGGGTTTCAACTCCTAAAATGTCTCCTGGCTCCCATAATGGGAAAGACTCCTAAGAGAGTCAGGGAGTTACATTTTTAAGGTGAGAGGGCTAGGAGGGCAAAGGGGGGAGCTCATTAAGCAACAGCCCCTCCTCTGAAACTATGAGGGGTTTGTTGTGGGAGCCTGCCTGAGGTTTTAGCCTTCAGAGCAGTTGTGTCCTGAGGCCACATTTGCTGGTGCTGGGGTTAAGGGTGCTGTACCTGCCACCAATCTGGGCGAAGACCAGAGCTAGGAGAATGTGGGGTTTTTTGTTTGGGGTGGGTTTTGGGGGTTTTCTTTGTTACCTGGTTACAATTCTGACTAGATGGAGAGAAGTGGGTGAGACCAGCCTGCAAACCCAACATTGAACAGGACTTTGATAGGATATACACCAAAGGGCATCAGGAGTATGGCTGAGCTTTGTCAGGGCAGGCCATTCCAAACAGCTGTTTAGCAGTGCTTCTAAAGCTTGGAAGGGAGAAGACAGAGCATCATTTATCAAGGTCTGAGGTATTAAGGGAGTTGTAATAAGATGCCTTAGACAGCAAGAAGGGCAACAAGAGTTGAGTCCATTGGGATGAGGGTAGGGCTAGCTCTTAGGGTGGGTGAAGGGCCTTGGTGCTAACTCTTGCTATGAGGCAGAGAGGGCAGGAGGAGACTTTTTCTGTCAGCCAGGGACACCTGGAGTTCAAGCTGTCTCTCATGTGGGTTGGTTAGTAGGGTTTGCCAAAAGTGCTTCCCACAAAGCTGGATCCACATGTGAAGGCTGAGGTGAGGCTAAGTGTTAGGGTGGAAATTACAGCAGGAAGAGGATAGAGGACTGCTTTGATTAAAGGAGATCTGCCTTGGGCAAATGAGAGCTGTGCAGGCTGGGGTCTGTTTGATGTGGTCACACCAGCATGTAGCACTTGTCCCCATCTCTCTCTGAGCCAGGAGGCCCAGCCAGGGGACTGGCTGTAGGGGGACAGGTGAGCTGCCCAGCTCCTTGGGTCATGAAGCTGGGTCATTGCCAGAATTCAAGTGAGGCTTGAAGTTTGCCCTGCTCCTAGATTTAACTCTCCTGAGACATTCTTCTTCACTGCAAAGCTGGCTGATGACATGCTTTTTCTTCAGTTAAGGAATAAGAAGGTGGGTTTTTTTTATGGTCCAAAGCTCTGGATTCTGGGACTGGTAGCCCAGCAGGGCTGGACTCCTTCCAGGAACCTCCAGCTCCTCCTGAGGTGTTGGCTGACAAATGTCCCTGTTTGGTTTTCCCAGTGTGTTTTATTTGTTAAGAAATGGAATTAAAACAGCCCCAAAGAGTGAAATGAAATGGTGTAACTGAGTATCCGCTCCCCTGTTTTCAATGAAGAGTGAGCCTGGACAAATACCCAGGGCCTTGGATGTAGATGCAGTATCGTGGTTCTGTGTAAATGGTTGGATAAGCAACTTTGATGTTGCTGTGGCAATTCAGCATGCTGTCCCTTATCTTGGTCACAAGAAGGCTGTGACCAGAGCCAGAGTGCTCTGGCTCCTTTTGTTCATCTGTAGTAATTGTACCTGCAATGTGCAGAGCAGGCTCATTTCAGGCTGGCAGCTGCACAGCGTTGTTTGCTGCTCATTAATTTCCTACAGATTGCTGCCTTGCTGCTCTGTTGAATGTAATGCAACTCCAATGGCTGGGCTGAACACAGTCCTGCTGAGCTGAAAGCACCATCTGCATGTGTATGTGGGAAAAGCAGGGCAAGGGAGGGGAAAGAGGGACTTGCTGATGTCTGGAGAGGTTTATGGTGGGAAAGTTTGCTTTGCTCCCCACTGCAGCGCTTTGAGCGCTGATGTCTGGCATGCTGACATTGGTAGGAGATAGGAAGGTGGTCTAGGCAGGCATGAGGGGGTTGAGATCTGCCAGCTCCCACGCTGGGGAGTGGGGGGACTATTCTGACTTCTATGTGGAAGAACTTTTTCCCAGTGAGGGTGAGAGAGCCCTGGGACAGGCTGCCCAGGGGGGTGTGGAGTCTCCTTCTCTGGAGAGATTCAGGATCCGTCTGGACGCCTCCCTGTGCAACCTGTCCTAGGGACCCTGCTTTGGCAGGGGGGTTGGACCCGATGATCTCTGGAGGTCCCTTCCAACCCCTATGATTCTGTAATTCTGTGACTTTTTTTGGAAAGCCAAGCTTCATTGCAAGTGTATGAGGTGTAGGGCAGTAAGTCTTGAGAACAGCCACACTGAGATGCCCTTGGTCTCCATCTGTGTTGTCCATGCTGGAAAGAGCAGTGTTGTGGGAAGTACGTGTGAGCCTTTGCTGGCAGCTGCACATCTGAGCCATGCCTGTGGCTGGAACCAGCTGCCAGGCAGGGAGGGGAATGTGCCATGGGGAACACTGAGGGCCTCCAATCCCTGCTGGCCATCTACACTCCCACCACAGCCTGGCTCCTGTGGCAGTAGAATCAGCAAGCTGAGGTCTCCATGGCCATCGGCTTCTCATCCTGTGCTGGATGGCGTGTGCCCAGTGTGCCCTGCCCATCTTGCTGGGGAGCATCGGGCAGCTCTGTCCCCGGCTGCAGCTCCCTGCCTGAGACAAAGCCTCCCCAGCTGTGCCAGGAGCTGGCCAAGCACAGAGTCAGTGTGAGCTTGTGAAACAGCATGGGAGCTCCCAGGGGCTGCTGTTGGCACTCAGGCAGTAGCAGCTAGTGTGGCTCTGCTGGGATGCAATGTGGCAAGTGCAGGTTTGGTTTTGGGGCCCCCAGGCTGACGGTTTGGCACACCCATTGGAAGTTCAGAGAGCTCTGTTTCGAAGAACAGTCAAAAACTGTTGTGTGGAGCTGAGTCCCAGCGTGCAGCCCTCCGGAGCTGTGCTCTGAGAGGAGATGAGTGGTTGTCCTCCCAGTGCTGGGGAAGGGAGGGGGATGACTTGAGGATGTGGGTGGTTATCAGCACTCACTGGAGTGTGATGAGCTGAGGCAGGAGCTGGGGCTCAGCACACACCACATAGCAGCAAGCTCAGGTTGATGGGGATACGTACTCCCAGAAGAGCAGTGCCCAAAGGCTGGCTGCTTGAGTCTCTTCAAACCTGCTGTGCCAGAGCACTGGGGGACATGCAGTTGGGCAATGCTGGAGGCTCATTTCAGCTAACAGCCTTCAGCATTTTTGTCCTATGAGAAATTTAAAGCCTTCCTGGGCTGGTGAGGGTTGTTTTGAATCTGGCACTTCTCATTCCTCAACTTCCTCTCTCCCCCTCCCCCCATCCCCACCTTCTCATCCTTGCCAGCATCTCCATGGCAACCTTATTGCTGGAGAATACTGAAGACATCTAAATATAGCTTCCAAATCTCCATGCCTTCAGCAAAAAAGTCTAAAACCAGGGATGACAGCTTGAAGCACTGGGCTGCTAATACCAGTCAGCGAAGAGCCTCCTGCAGGTGGGATTTTAGAGTTTTGTGGTGGAGTGGGGGTCATTTACAGCTGAATGCCAGTTTCTTGTTTGCTCAGGACATCTCAGGGGGCTTTGAGGTAGTCCAACTTACCCTCTTCTGTCCAGGGCACTCCCACTCCTGCACGCTGTCAAGCTTTGAAGCCATTCTCTAGAGCAAAATAAATCATCTCCAGTACTTTGACCACCAACATCTGTGCTGGGTTTTGGCATCATAGGCTTTTGTTAGTGGTGTGTTAGACTAAGCTGGAAGCAGGAAAATTCAAAGGAGCAAATTCTCTTCCTTCCTTCTTTCTCCACCCTCTGCTTTTTTTTGAGTTCTGTACTGTGTGACCACAGCAGGGTTGTGGCTGAGGTTTTGCTCCTTTCAAAATTCCTTTCTGAGTGAAAAAAAAGAATACAGCATCTTCTCAGTGAAGCTGTTTCCCAGGGAACCTGCCCATGGTAGGGAGGAGCTAAATGGCCGTGCCTGGGGCCCTGGCACTGCTTTGCACCTTCACTGGGCTGATGCTCACCAGAACTGTCTGTTTTCATGCCAAGCTGAATTATTACTTGTGCAAGACTAGTGCTTATTATACAGACTGCAACAGATAGCTCAGCAGGAGACTTTGTCTGCTCTCCCCTGGCCATGAAGCATCAAGGCTCAGAGGGACAGAGAGAAAACACTGACCTGCAGCAGGCCAGGCGAGGGTCCACTCATGTCTTTACACACAGCTTCAGTGCTGGGAGCCAACAGCCTGGAAGGTGATGTACAGATCATCAGAGGAACTTAAATATTGGAGCTGAAATTGAAAAATATTTATTTGAAAAAATTAGCTTTATTCAACTGAATAAACTACCTGTGGAGCTGGACTGTTATGCTTGTACAACCCAAGTTAAACTCAGCTGCTGAGCAGCATGGACTCAGCTGAGAGGAAGTGGCTCAACAAACTCTGGATTTCCCTTCTCTGCACAGATTCTTAAAACCAGATTGTGGTGTCTGTCCTTGAAGAGTGCTCTGTATTAGAGCAATTTATCATGTTTAACAAAGTGAAATACAGAACACTTTGGAGACCTCCTTGTCTGGCAGGGCTGACTGCCTTAAGGAAACTCCCTGAGACTTTTTTTGTGTGTTTCCCTGCTCTTGTGTTTTCCAGCTCTTCAGGGCTTCCAAGTTGAGTGTGAGACATTTGCCATTTACCAGTGCTGATTCCTGTGACTGATATACCACATCTCTTGAGTTGCTCTGAATAACATACCACATATTTAAGGATTTCTTTTTTTTTTTTGCAAAGCATGACAGTGCTTAATAGGCTCACTAGCCTCCAGCTTAGCAGCTCTGATTTCTTATTGCTGGTACAGTTGTTTCCACCAGTACAAAGTAGGTGTGAATTGGGCAGCACTTCATGTCCCTTGCAGGATTGGGTGGTGGTGGGAATTGAGGGCTGGGCTGCTGCGGTGAAGCAGGCCCTGAGCACAAAGTGACCCCTTTAGTTTTGCCATCTGGGATGGTGGAAGGATAATAGGCAGTTTTCTGATACAAGACTTTAGTCTTGTATGGCTTTAGTCTTTTATGGTTTTAGACTTGGCTTTAGTCTTGGCTATGTCCCTTTGATTATCATGTGTCAGCTACTACAGCATTTCCAGTAGTTCTAGCTGAAACATGAGCCAGTTTACTAATTAGCCAAGATTACATGGGCAACACAGAAAGGCAAATTGCCTTTCTGTGTCAGTATTTCCTCTTTTATCCAAGATGAAGACCTGGTGTGACATGACCCAATCGTGCCACCGACAGCCAGCCAAGCAGAGCAGACCTGGGGAGATGGGCATGGAGGGGCATGTGGGATTTTGGACTGGGGTTCTGGCCTCCACCTTGAGGTACAGCCACTTTCTGCACAGTATCTTCCTCAGCAGACCTTTTCCCTTGTCCCCATGATCTGTAGCAGAGATGAATGTTTCTGGCCCTCATCGGAACAGAGTAGAGGCTGCTCATGTGCTGCATGTGTGGTAGGGGCATGAAGAAGGGCTCTAGGCCACCTGGGCAGGTCCCAGGCCCTGCCTTTGTGGGGAGGGACAGTATGGGCATAGGGACACCTCTTTTCTATGCATACCAGGAGGCAGCACCAAAGGCTCCTTCCCTTCCCCTTCCCAAACAAGTTATACCTTGTCAGTCTGGATGGACATTACAAAGGACTTTCTAGGTGTAAAGAGATGAAATTAGGGGGAAGAAACCATCTCTACCACAAAGCTTTCAAAAACCAGTTGTGCACCCCCATACCTGCCAGAAGTGGTTTGGTGGGACTGGTCCTGCCCAGAGATGGGGTGATAGTTGAGTGCTAGCCATTGTATCCAGCCCTGTTTTCTGAGGTCTTTTGGTTCCCTAATGGCATAAAGGAACTTTAGCAAAGTGCCCTAGAGAAAAGCACAGCTGCCTTCAAATGAGTACCAAATCAGATGGAGCAGAATTAGTTGGTGCTTATGTAAATAAGTGATGCCTCCACCACCACTGCGAGCTCTTTCTGCTCTCTTCACATTAGGAGTTCAAAGCATATAGGACTGTCCCCTATGAAACCCCTGTGAGAAATAAGGATCACAGCCACCACTACAAGGATATAGAAGCTGAAGCACAGAAGTGTCAGGTGACTTGCTTGGATGACTTCAGGCTCGCCTGGAGAAGTACATAGGTGTTCTATGTGTAGAATAGTAAATACATGGTGATGAGCACTGCAGAGTGCCCTACTTTAGTGATATCTAGTTATCATTTGGTTATCCCATAGGCCACATAAAGACAAAAGAGAAAAAAATCCCATTCCTGGGAGTGCTGTCTGTGACACTTTGCAACCAACTGGTCTGTTAGTGAGGTGGCCCAGGCTGCTCCACATGTGCTTGCTGCACAGAGTGGGATGGCTGCTCAGCTCTTGCTCTGTGTTCTTACAGAGATGCTCTTCCAGGGTCCTCATGAATGACACAGGCAGTTCCTGGAAACTGGCCTGAAGTGGCTTGTCTCCAGCTCCTGTAGTAGCACCAGTTCTTCTGTAACTCATAAATCAGCAACTTGTACACGAATGATTTGCTTGAAACTCTATCCTAAGGGTTTGTCTGTCCTGGTGACATCTGCTGAGGTAATTGGTACCGACGTCTTCTCTGACCTTAGAGGCACCTTCAGTTCTGACCTGGCTGCTGGAACAAACTGTGGCCTTCACCACTAGCTGCAGTGGGATGCTTCAAAACCTGTTCCTCCCTTCATAATCCCTCTGGGAGCCAAAAATCTTTAATGACCATGATCTTAAGACCAGTATACAACCTGTTTGTCTTGGTCACACTCTGGATAGGTTCCTAAATTACCATTATATCCTGTTGAAATTAAGATCACTCATCATCTCCTTGGTGAGTTTAGCAAATCTGTTTTGGGATCAAATGATTCTCCTCCTCACAGACATCTTTGTCTCTGCTATATGATAGCCTAATCTTTTGCTTCAAAACTCAAGCTCAGCTTGTAAGCCCACACTGGGTTACTTGATGCAGAGCTCCATATGACCATGTGCATCGTATTAGGGCTGCTCTTGATGGCTTCTTCACCTCGTCTCGCAGCACTGTCACGTTGCCCTGTTAAATATCCCCCTCACAGTGAGCCAGGCAAAGACAGCTCCATGCTCTGCATAGCCTTATTTAGTCCCCTCTGGTTTGCCTCAATTGTTGGCATCTTACCTAGTCAGCATCTTTGTGGCAGGCCTTCTAAACGAGATCTTCTGGCAAAGCAAACAGGTCCTATCTGTATTTTCATGTTGAAATCCCAGCCCAGTGCAGAGCTCTGGGGGAGAGTCAGTCTGGCACCACGTGCTTTGACATTCATGCTGCAGGGACTCACACCCACAGCAAACCAGATGAGGAGTGGAGTATATCAAGATGTGTCAAGAACGCCATGGCTTAACCCAAGGTGTATGTTCTAATGCTTCACATTAATGAGTTACTAAAGATCTCCTGGTACTTCTCACTGTCCCAAGGATGTTTAGCTTGCTGTCCTGGCTGCGCTCCATCCAAGCTAACAGAATCCCACTGGGGACTGTAAATCCTGCTCTTGCACAGCCCTGCCTGTTTCAGTGGTGTACACTATGCGACATCTCCTGACTTATGCTGTTTTTAGAGCTGAGCCTTATTTCACATTCCAAAGTCAAGCAGACACATCCTCTTAACCTCCTCAGCAGTAATTCCTGCAAATGAGTCTCCACACAGAGAGATACTCAATATTTTCTAGCACATTAATCAAATAACCATCCAGTTGTTGCCTTTTGTGTTGGAAGTGGACGTGTTGTCAAATAAAATGATTTTATAGATTATCCTCCGTACTTCCCAGACAGGGAATTTAACAACATAGTGTGCACAAAGTCCTTTAGGAGAAGATTGATGTCTATTCATTTCATCTTCTGTTGCTTAGTCAGGGAAATCTCATACTTAATGCTACTCCCTAGAAGAGCTTTCCCATCCTTAACTTTTTAAATCAGTGATTGTTTTTAAGTGCATGTGGAAAGGAGATCCCAGCCTGCCATCACCTGAGGGCTGTTGGTGGCAGCTTGCAATGACCCCAGAGAAAAAGGAGGGAATGAACAGCTCTCCGGGCTTCTGTATGGCCAGGTGATCCCTGGGAACACTGCCTGCAATGGCTCAGTCCAGAACAAAAGCATTGCTGTCTGCTGGGAACACCACCAAGGCCTGCACTAAGGACCTGTTCCCACCAACGTGCTCGTGCCAGGGTTGAGATTGGACTGTGCTGTGGCTTGGTGGGGTGTTGGAGTTTGCAGAGCAGCTGGTTTGCTGCCAGCTCACAGTGGCATTTCGTGAAGGCAGTTGATTGCCAGGAGAGTTTTTTGGATGGCCTCTGTTATTCTCTGCTTTCAAGCTGTCTGAGGTATGTCTTGGCCATGAGCTGTCAGAGAGAAAGGAGAAGGCTGGAAAGCGTCCTCCTTTCCCCTCACAGAGCAGCCAGCAGCTGGGGAAGAAAGCTGCTTTGTTGACCAAGGTGGTCTTCCCTTCCCTCCTGTCGCAGTGAGCGTGCCTGTCAGGGCAGCCACTGTGCTGCCATCCCCGCTGGTGCCCGCCTCTCCCACCATTCATTCCCAGAAGCTGTCAGGATGTTCTTGCAGCCAAATGTTCCCCAGCCCTCCTGCTCCCGCACGCTCTCTGCCTCTTGGTGTCCTCCTGTCACATCTCTTGCATTAACGTGATGCCTTCCCCGGGCGGTGTTGTGCTCCAGCTCTTCTCCCCATCCATCTCCTCTGTGCTCCGTGCCTCCCGAGGAGGCAGCTCTCAGTGTGGCTGCAGGTGAGAGATGAGATTGTGTGGGGCTGATCTGTTTTGGCCTCCGGATGATTTACAGCAGCTCAGGCTGCAGCTGTAGTTAGGGATTCTTTCATAGCCCTGGAGTGGAGTGAGAGGCTCGCAGTGGCTAGGGAAGCTGCAGAGCCTGGGAAAGGGCAGCCTCCACCAGCTGGGGTGGGCTGGGAAGGGTGGCCTGATGGGCCACTGCAACCGCCCTGTGTCAGTGCTGACCCTCTCATGGTGACAGTCACCAGAGCAGCCAGCCAGCTGAGAAAAGGACACCTGCCTGCAAGGGAGCAAGCCCAGTCCCAAGTCCCTGTCCCTGCAGGCTGCAGAGCATCCTGGGAATGGGGATGCTGCTCTTCCTTCTGCCACAAAATCCCAGGGAGATTTTAATGGGCACTGAGTCCATGAGCCTCACCTCCCACTGTCACTGTACAGTCCCAGCAACCTTCTGCCATGCTCGTTTTCTCCTTGCACATGGAGGTCCGACATTATACTGGCTCTGGAGCAAGAGTGGGCAACGGCTGTGGTTTAGCTGGGGCCCTCCATCCCAACCACCCAACCATGGGTGGTGCTAGGGTCCTCAGCCCACACCTCTGGGGTCCTGTGCTTTCACAGCACGCTGGACCTGCTGCGTACTCCCTGCCTCTCAGCCAGGCTGGGGAGGTCGGGCACCTCCTCCTCTTTTGGGACTCGGGTTGTGTAAGGGGTGGAAGGTCCTGCCCCTCACCTGCAGAGGAAAGGTCCTTTTCTCATTATGGCTCACAGCAAAGGAGAAAGCAGGGATTTACTGGATTGGTCACAAAATTCAGACACCCTTTCTTGAAAAGCCACCTAAGGCTTGAGCATATGGTAAGATCCAGTTTGCCACAGAGCTGAGCCTGTCTAGGAGTCTGGAGGGTTTGATGTCTCAGTTTCCTGACCCAAGGGGGTCACTGCATGTCCTCTCTGTGGCACCTCACCACGTTTCCTTTCCCTTTCTTAACTTCATTTGTTTTTTAAACCCTAAGAAAAGACTACTCAAAGGAAATCTCACTGCTGGGGGACTACTTAGTAGGCCATACAGAGCTCTCTGTACTTCATGAAATGTGCTTCCTTGAGCCCACAGCTCTGAGCCTTCATCGTATGGACGAGGGGCCTGGCGTGGAATCAGGCTTTCCACACACACAGCCAGGGAGATCATGGGCCCTGCACATGTCCTCATTAAATGAGTGTTTCTCCTCCACTCGAGTGTCTGCTCACACCGCTCAGGGAGCTGGGAGAGCCACGAAAGGGAAAGAAAAAGGGGAGGAAGGCTGCTGAAAGCAAACTCCAGTGGTGTGCATGCCTAATATTCATTGCATAAAGCCTTTAAATAGCTTTACCATGATACCTCAGCTGGCCCCTGGGAAACAGTCTGGGGTTTTTTCCAAATTTTTGCAGACAAGCAATACTGAGTAATTCAGAGCTCCAAGAATGAAAAAAAAAAAAAGAATAAGGAAAAAAAAAAAAAAGAATAAGGAAAAAAAAAAAGCAGCAGTTGTAATTATGAGTAGTATTTTAAAAAGCAACCCACGTTCAGGAAGCACCGGGTGCTTCTGAAAATCCCACCTTCTGCTTTGTAGTGTATGAGGGCGAGAGAGATCAGAGCGCTGAATCAGCTGTAGGTTTAACTCAGCAAATTGAACAAGCTTTGCAAAGTACCAGGGGCCCAGACAACATCTGGCTCAAAAGCCAAATTCAGTCAACCTCTCAAAAGAAAATGCAGCCAAGTCGTCATCTCGAAGGCTTAGCTGAGAACCCACATTTACACCAGAGATGTATCATTTAAAGTCCTGCATCCTTCAGGCAGGATTAGTGGGGATCCAGGGGGCCTAGAGAAGGGAAAGGATACTTGCTGGCATTAGTGCAGGGTACGGGTGGAACAAGCACTGGCAAAAATAAAGCTAATTTGGCTTAGAAAGAAGAATTAGAGGTGATTCTTCTTGCATGTTCATACACTGATGGATATAGCAGAGGTTGTCCAAACTCTTTCCCCTGTCCTGTATGCCATCATTTGAAAGACAGGGTTTGAGTTCAAGGCTAAATGAAGAGCCAGCACAGGGAATGGGATTTCTACAGAGAATGGGAGCAGTTACAACTTGAGAGTCAAATTGGAGGATGGCTGGATAATGTTGTGGTTATTAGTGATATCTGTAGGAATGCAAGCTGCAGCAATGGCAGTTAATCAATTCTCCAGTTCTTCATTGCCAAATGGGGATTTTCAGGGAGGGTGCTGGCAGTGGCAGCATCCCCAGGAGGGATACTGCAACATCCCCAGGATACAGGATGGGACTGCTCTTTCTCTGAAGTGCTATGTGATCAAATATACAGTTGGTGTTTTTAATGCCAAGGGCTACCAGCTGAGGCACGTAGAGATTTGGAGCTTGGGGCTGTTTTTCCAGGCTCTGTGATTGTCAGTCCTACTTTTCTCCTCCAAGACCGGCTGTGCACAAAATGCACCAGGAACTGATCTGAACATTGAGGACAGGGAGGGAAGAGCAAAGGGACCTCCTTGCTGCAGGGCCACGTGTGGTACTGGGAGCTGTGGGAAGGGTGGGGGGGTGGGAGCTGTCATTCACTGGCCTGGTGGCTCTTGGGGGCAGCTGTTTTGGGGTGAGGGAAAGGCTTTTTATGTGGAACTGACCTTTTCAGGTCCAGCTTGTGCTGATTGGAAGTCCAGGAGCCCCAAGATGGCACACTTCATGCCCCTTTAGAGTGACTGCATTTATCTGAGCATGTAATTATTTGTGCTCATCAGTGTGCGTGCAGACAGTATTGTCTTTAAGAGGATACAACACCCTTGAAGAGGAATAAAAACACCCATCCCTTCTGTCACGAGCAAGGGATGAGACTGCTTGAAGCCCTGCAGGCCCTGGGAAAGTGAGGAGAGCGCGGGGGTCATTTTCAGCCCACAACAGCCCTGGCTGGAAGGAGTTAGTGGGTTGGCAGACCCTTCAACACGTTTGCCTTGTGCTTTTTGCATGTGAAAGCTGAGGGATGGTGACCTCTGCGTAAGGCCTGCGTTTTCTGTGAGATAAACCATGGCTCAGTGAGCTCCCTTTTCTACAGAATGCTTCAAGAACTCGTAAGAAATTTGCCTAGGGAGGGACGCAGGATGTGCTGCCTGGCTGCTCCAGAAGCCCTCACCTCTCAGAGCAGGCTGATGATGCTGTTCATGAACCCGCATCACATCAGGTTCCCTCTGAGATGAATTCTACCAGAGCTGCAGGTTGCAGGGTTCCCCCAGGCCCCGTGCAGGCAGCACACGGGTCACGGTTTAACCCCAGCCGGCAGCTGAGCCCCACGCGTCCGCTCGCTCACCTCCCCCTGGTGGGATGGGGGCAGAACCTGAAGAGGAAAGGTGAGAGAAAGGCAGTTTAATAGGTAAAGCAAAAGCTGCATGTGCAAGCAATGCAAACCAAGGAACTCATTCCCCACTCCCATGGGCAGGCAGGTGTTCAGCCTTCTCCAGGGCAGCAGGGCTTCGTCACGCGTAACAGTGACTTAGGAAGGCAAATTCCATCACTCCAAATGTGTGTGTGTGTGTGTGTGTGTGTGTGTGTGTGTTCCTCACCTTCCTCTTCCCCCAGCTTTATATGCTGAGCATGACACCATATGGGATGGGATATCCCTTGAGTCAGTTGGGGTCAGCTGTCCTGGCTGTGTCCTCTCCCAACTTCGTGTGTATCCTCAGCCATCCCATGGGTGGGGTGGGTTGAGGAACAGAAAAGGCCTTGTAAGGCTCTGTGTGAGCACAGAGCCTGCCATCATGCCTTTGGGTCATACTGAAACTTGGCCAATGTCACTTGCAGGAGTGGGACTTTAGCCTTTCTCAATAGCCTTGTTGAGCTTGTTCAGTGGGTGAGAAAACTTTGACTCTCTAACGTCCCCATTCAACTCTTTACCTTCTTCCACCATTGCTTCTGTTCCCTTCTCCCCTTTATGACACTTACTATTTTTCCATCCACAGCAAAACAGTTCACATCAAGGTAATTGATGATGAAGAGTATGAAAAAACCAAGAATTTCTTCCTTGAGCTGATGAGTCCCCGCATGGTGGATATGAGTTTACAGAAAGGTGTAGTACTGGCCCTCCAGACTAACATTAACGTTCTTTTCTCCTCTTCTCTTCCACCTCCTTCCTCCTCTTCTCCTCCTCTTCCTCTGCTGTCTCTCTGTCTCCAACTGCTCTGCCCTAAACACTGCTGTGTGTGCACACCGTGTCACATGGTACCCACGGGGGAGGAGTGATGCTGGGACAGGGGGAAGGTGGCGAGGGGGGCAGAGAGAGAGGATGGGGAGCAGTCACGCTTGGCCGTATTCCTGCAGCGACTTGAGAGGACCTTATGCCATCCCCGCTTGCTTGGAGGGTCCAAGCAAATTTTGTAGTGTCAGTGGGAAGGTGCTGGCTAAAAAGGCATCCATCGTCTCAGGAGATCATTGCCTGGTCCTTCAGGGAGTCCTGGTTAGAGACCCAGGTTAGAGACTGGGATTGAGGCCTGGCAGCTCCTGTAACTTCTGAGGAGGACTCAGCAAAGGCTTTGCAGCCCTCAGTCCAGTTGCTGCAGAGCAGCTCTGGGAGCAGGATGAGAGATCAGGGAGGAGCTGACACCCCACTATGGTTTGCCTGAGGGCTCACAGCAGCTGTGTGCCTTGCAGGGGTGCTTGGGGGGAGGCAGGAGAGCTGACAGCAGGGACAAGGGGCCAGCACCCAGGGTATTTCCATTCGAGCCCCCTGGGCATTTTAGTCTCATTGTGTCCCCTCTGAGGTCCCACAAAGCTGTCCGCTCCCAGGAAAAGCTGCATCCTCACTCAGGGAACAGGTCAGGGGGGAAAGGCAGACACTAATGAGGATAAAAAGCAATGGGATGTGCCATTTAAAGGATGGAAATTAGAAATACTAGGGTCCTCTGCAGCTAATAGAGCCGTACCCAACCGACAGAGACCCACCTCACCAGGAACGTCTCTGTGAGTGCCCATCTCTCTCTCTTCTCCTCAGGCTCCCAGCCCAAAGTCCCTACAGATTCATTATTAACTGTGAGGGCAGCAGAAGCAATTGATCTTCCAGCTAAAATGCAGTGGGTACCCCAGGGTGGTCCCTGGTGATTTCCAGGACACCAATACCCTTTCCGTTACCATGTGACACTGAAAAAAAAACCCCAAATGCACTGCAGAAGTTGCCTCCCACTAACCATAGCAAGGTCTCACCACCCCTTTCCTTTTCTTCTCATCCCCTCGCGAGCATCCTCCCACCCTAACACCCTCCCGCTCCCCAGGGAGCAGCCGCCACGGATGCGCCGTGTCCCACAGGCAGCGCACCGCCCCGCCAGGGAAGGGGTTGCGTGCCAGGAGCCCACATTGCCGCTGCTGCTGCTGCTGCTGCTGCTGCCACCTCGCCTCTGGCCAGCCAACCCGCTGTACACAGTTGTCTCTCTTGTTGTCCCTACAGGAAGACCATAAGGGTTAAGATAGTAGATGAGGAGGAATACGAAAGGCAGGAGAATTTCTTCATTGCCCTTGGTGAACCGAAATGGATGGAACGAGGAATATCAGGTGTGAGATCCTTTATGAAAAAAAAAATGAAAAAAGAAAAAAAAAATAAATATATATATATATCAGAATCCAGTCTCCAAACCCCAAATCCAGAAAATATAACCCTCTTTCTCCTCCTTCCCCTCCTTCCTTTTCTCCTCCTCCTGTAGATGGATTGACTCTTACTCTCTGCCCTCCTGTATTCTTGCTCTCACCCTGTTTCGGTGTCATCTCTGACTTTTAGAGCCCAGCCTCCTTTTGTGCAATGCTTGAGCCTTGGAGGCTGTATTATTTTAATTTGGTTTCCTTGTCTTGATCTGGTTTTGTTCTGAGCACACCTCTGCTGTTCTCCCCTCTCCTGCTCCTTTGCCAGGACCCTGGGGAATGCGAAAGGCAAGAGAAGGGCATAATGCATGGCTGCCCCTCCGGCTCCTCCCATTCGCCCCCCCATCCTTCCCTCTGTTGTTACCTGCCAGTGGCATTGCCTTGGTGCTCTTGGGTCCCTATGAGGCGTGGTGAAAAGCCCATGGGAGATGAGGGAAGGTGTGAGGTATCTTGTTTTGCTTTTATTTTTTAAAAATGGTTTTCCGTGTGTTTCATCTGAAAATGCCATTAATGTGTAAACCAACACAGCCTGTTGTGCAGAGGGTGAGTGGTTCTACTGAGGTCCTACATAATCAGCAGTGAGACCCAGGATCTCCCAGCAGAGTGGGATTATAGTGGGAATAAACCCTGACTTATGGTCATATTGTTGTCCTTGTCCTGTACATCTTTGACCCTTTTGTCACTGAACGAGTCTTGTTATTGGCTTCCCAGGTGGCCCCAGCTTTGAACAGGAACACTTTATAAAAGGGAATTCAAAACCACCTTCCGGGTGTCTGATGCGGAGTTGAGACAGATGTGTGTGCCCACAGGCTCGTTTCTGAGCCTGCATGCTGCTGCACGTGACAGAAACACCGGGCAGCTGCCCATGACTCGCACAGCTTTCCCTTGCTGGAAGGGCTGTCTCTTATCTGGCCAGCACAGCGGCTGCCCTCCGGTCAGGCCGAGCTCCCATACACAGCTCCGGAGGATGTTTGGGATAGACACAGCTTGCAGTAGCATGACAAGGTCATATAGCAATCCGTGGATTTGTAAAACCCAGAGAGGATTCAGAGTTTGATGCTGTTGGACCATCTCCTGCAGCCTGCAGGTGATGAGGGACATCAGGTTTCATTGTGTGTTGAGTACGGGCCCTCAGGTTTCACCGAAGTCCAGCTGACTGTGTGTGGAAGCAGTGACCAACCTGCACTATCCCAGCAATTAATTGCCCTCCTAAGGGTAAAGATGTGAGCATGGCTTCTAGCTAGAAGTTTCCTGGTCTCAGCTTGCAGGTGGAAGTTTTCTAGGCTCATCTTGTAGCTACTAGTTATTTTCCTACTTCTCTCCATTAGATTGAAGAACTATGTAGTGTGCTGTAACTTCTGTGTAGCTACCTGCTCGCTACAGCCATATTATACTCAGATTTCTCTTGGAAGGAGAATAAGCCCTATGACTCTGTGTCAGCAAAGTCCTCAGCCCTAGATCAAAGTCTTCAGGCCTATAATTATCCCAGGGTCTCCTCTCTGCCCCTTCCTGTCCACAGGGCTCACACCTCCACCTCAGCAGGTACAGGAGGAAAATCACCTGCCTCTGTCTGGCTCCTGTTTATGCATTTGGCAGCTTGGAGCATCACACTGAAGTTTCTGCTCAGCTGTCTACTCTCTGTGAGCTCTGCATCCTTTTCTAAACTAGTGAGGCTTAGGATACAGAGTGGGGATCAGGACAGGTTTTGTGAAGTCCTGCCTCTCCTTTTCCCGTGTAGGCCACTTTGCATCTGGCTGAATAAAGACACTTATTTGAATAAAAAAATCCAAATAGCCCTTAAGGTAGTTCAGTGGTAAAATGTCCTTGTTGTTATTAGGCACACAACACCAGTTGCAATATTGTGGGTGTCTTACTTGCACCAGCATCAGCTGGAGTCAGTGGGACTGTCTGACTTGCAGCAGGCAGAGAGGAGCTCGGAGCTGGTCAAAACAATCAGCAGGACAGAGCCTGCAGAGCAGCCTCTTCCCTTGCCACGTGTAAGGACCTTTACCTTCACCCTCTTTACCCAGAGCATGAAGTGAAGGGCTGTGCTCAAGGAGCAGATTCAGAGCCCTGGTTGGCCTCACTAGAGAAAAAAACAGAGCAAGAGCACCATAGTTCTAAAATCTATGGGGCAGGAGAGGAAAATGCGTTTGCAAATGTTGCTGGCACAAGGTGGCACAGTCGCTATGCTAATTCCAGGGCATCTGGCAAGGTCTCCAGCTCTGTAGTGCTGCACACCGTGGCATGTCTGACAAGCATATCTTGTGGCTGGGATGAAGAATAAGGAGCTAGGCAAGGCCTTCCCATGCAGAGCATCAGGAGTGATCGACAGCAGATGCTGCCGCCAGCAGCTTTATGGTGCACGCACGTGAGCAGCTGGCTCCCTGCAGAGAGGAGGCAGCCCGGGGTGCTCACAGGGAGGTGCAAGACCTGGAAGGGATGCTCATGCTGACTCCAGCTTTCCCATTCCTGCTGTCATCATGCCATTGCAGGGGGCAGAGTTTGGATGATTGATTGCAAAGCACATGCGGCTGATACAGCCCTGCGGGCTCTGAGATCAGCGCAGCTGCCTCAGTGCCAGTGGGTCCCCTTGCACATGCCGTTGTCCTGCACCCAGAGACCTGGGGGAAGGTCCCAAACTGTAGCTGGTTAGCTGGGACTGCACTGGCTTTTGCTGTGGTGGTGAATGGGCCCCCACGCCACTTGCATGGTGAGGGCACAGCACAGCTCCTGTCTCCCCTGGGAGGTTCTGGGTGGGCTGTGTTTGATGGAGAGTCTCTCTGGGTTTTGGCTACCCACACATAGAGACACGTGCTTTCTTGATGGCGTGTCCTTGTTTTCTTATTATTCCCCAGCTCTGTCACACTGAGCTGGGGCCTAGGGTGCTGTAGGAGTATTGGATGTTCTCAGACAGCTGTTCATGGTGCCTTCAAAACATCTCTTCTGGCCCCGTTGGGAGCAGGGCAGTGTTGGGTGCCTCAGCTGACTGGCAGTCATGCCTGGAAGCGATTTGCAGTCTGGGTCATGCAGAGACAGCCAGTCTATGGCAGTCATGCCTGCAGTACCACAGCTTTGTGCCAAGGGCCTGCATGCAGCCTAGGATCTCATCTTAAGACACAAGCTAGGTAGCAGTGATGAAATCAGTGATGAAATATGGTGCCCCAAAGGGCAGGCAGAGCTGATGGCAGGCCAGTGGTCAGGGGAATAGATGTGTGCTTCTTAAACCAGCCTGGAGCAGAGTTTGGATGGTTTATTTTGCATGCAGAACTTGGGTCTGGAGCCCCATGCTATTAAGTCCCCTGTGTCCTCCCTGAGGGTATCCACACTGCTGCTGGCTGCGATGTCAGCAGTTTCTGATAGACAGGGCAGCAGAGATCACTACCAAATGATGAGTGGTGAGGTCCTGGAACAGGCTGCCCAGAGAGGTGGTGGATGCCCCATCCCTGGAGGTGTTCAAGGCCATGTTGGATGGGGCCCTGGGCAACCTTGTGTAGATCCAGGCCTGAGGTTGGTGGCCCTGTCTGTGGCAGGGGGGTTGGAGCTCTATGATCCTTGGGGTCCCTTCCAACCCTTGCCATTCTATGATTCTATGAAATGATTGATTTGCATTACTGGCTGTGCTGTCCCATACATGTGTGGGTCCAAAGCAGTCCTCACCATCCAAGGGAACATCTGCTTGGCCCGACTGGAGCTGTGGGGTAGTAGAGAAGGACCTTGTCTGTGGCTGCAGAGTCAGGTGAGGCCGTGTGTCTCCAGGAGGGTCTCTGTGAGGGTCAGACCTCACTTAGAAATTCATGGTATTGCTCTTGCTATTTGCACCTGCAAGCACCTTACTGGGGGAAAATACCTCTGCTCAGGAAGGTACCTGTGGTGATCCAGACATGAACTGAATTCCTGTCTTCAGCTTGCTCAGGGCCTCCACAATGCATAACAGTCCCCAAAACAGCCTTTTGCATCATCTGCAGATGCTGCTCCTCACTGTTCACCTTGAATTATATCAGTGCTGTGCTGCTTTGAGCCATGAGCACTCAGTTGTTAACACTTGCCCTAAGGAGAACTGACCACTTACTCCTGCTCTTGGCTTCCCCTCCTTATATAAAGGTTATATCCACAGTACCAAACCTTGTTCTACAGCCCACTTACTCTTTTTCACCAGCTGCTTTCTGCAGTTTTTCAAAGACTTTCTGATCAGCCAAACATATCACATTGAGTAGTTTTACTTTAGCAGCTCTTTTTGTTGATGTGCTCCAATAATTCAGAGAGATGAGAATAGATGTGTGGTGGGCATCTTGCCAGCCTGGTCTGTGATGAAGGCTGACACTGGCCCGGGAGTGGCATATCACATGCAAAGAGCACTGACAAAAAGGGTACTTGCTGCATGATGGTTATATATCAAAGTGAGAAACTGAAAAGAAATCAGAGAGAGACTCCCATTCTTTGCTTGAAAAAGATGGTAAAAGCAAGTGTTGCTTTTCTCTATTATTTGGCACCCTCCCAGTTTTCCTGACTTTTTGATTTTTCTTCTCCAATTCTAAGAGATAAATCTCTGATTCCTTTTTGGCTCACCTTCCCTCCATATGTGCAGTCACATAAACCAAATCCCCATATACTGAGCTCTGCAGGGCTTTGAAACCTCCCAGCACCCCGAGACACCTTTCTGACCATCCTTTTTTTCCAGCACCCATTTAAAGTGTTCCCACAATGAAACAGGTCTTTCTCTTTACAAAGATGCTGTCTGTTGGTTTGACTCTCGGTCTCCTGGCAGCTCTGGTACCATGTCAGCTCACAGCTCAGACCAAGGATATTTCTGCTGTCGGCCCAGTAGGATTAAGGAGAAATCCAGGCTGGTTTTACTTTCTTCACACCTCAGCTCTCACACTTAGTCCATGGTCCTGGATTACAGGAGATAAACTTGTTTTGCTTTCCTTGGAAAAAGTCAGCCATCTGCTTCAGTTGTAGCTAACCTTAGTGTTGTTGGAGCCAGAAAGGCAGGTGAGGCTAGTTTGGATGATTTCACTTGATATGGTGAAAATGGCATTTGGGAAATGCTGTTTGAGGAGGGCACTTGGGAGTCTGCTCTTGAGAATTCAGCTCCTTGCACAGCAGTGGAAGATTCAAGCTCAGGGCCAATGCATGAAGACCTAATCTCAAGGGTTACACCTTCTAGAAGGGACCACTCTTGCTTCAGAAAGCATGTCTCCCACAAAATACAGCGCCACTGGAAGTGGGAGCACTATTAAACAGCTTGCTGGTGTCACCTGGCTTGGGAAGATTTTGTCTGAGGTGTCCTCAGCCCTCCCACCACAGAGCCAACTGGTGTGGACAGATCTCCTAACACATCTCCTTTCAATCACGTCAGCACCTCTGATGGGAAAACTTCCTGAGGAGGATGAGGCTGGGAGCTGCAGAGTAAGGATTAACCTGCAAAGGGAGAAAGATTGATCAAGCAAGGTACCTCTTTAGAAATACTGATGAAATTATGTGACTTGGTACAAAGGTCCAAGCCTGGCTAATACAGACTGCATCAATACATGAGCACACGTGCTGCAGCCTTCTGAAGTGTGGGCAGAAGCTGAGAAACTCCTTCCATCTTCACTGCTGATGGGAATAGCAAAGAAATGTCAGATTGCTGTTACCTCCTTCCCCAAAGGTTTATTAATTTGCTTATTGTGCTGTGATTAAGCTGAGTGCCACTGTTTCTCCTGATGGAGAATAGTCTCTTGGAGCCTGCAAGAGCTTTGCTATTGACTTTGGTAGTAACAGTGTTTAGGTTAATGCTGCAAAATCTCTATAGCTCTCTACAGTCCATTAGGGAAACAGTTTGCTCACCTCAGTGAGCAAATCTGGAGGTTGAGCCTGTGGCCGGTTATGCCTGGAAGATGGAGGAATCCTCACCTCTTTGGGAAGCAAAGCCTGTGGTTTCCATGGTCACTGAGCTGCTCTGGGTGCGCACAGGGTGTTCCTCCCTTTGGCTGCCCATCACTGCCCCACTGTGTGGCTGAAGGTTTCTTCCAAATTCACAGCCTCCTCTCCCTCGTGTCAGCTCCCTTGTAGCCTTTAGCAGGGATCCTCTTGTCAATGGAGCAGCTTCTGGGAGTCCTTAGGGATATTGATCAGACAAAGATTGGTGTTAATGAAGAACAAGGCTGGAATAGAGCATGCAGCGTGCTCAAACCTCTCTGCAAGGGAAACTCTGCAAGGGAAACAGTGGAAGAAGGTATTTTGTGGTCTAGGAAAAGGCTGAGATGCATTTAGCACATGGGGTTGCTGTAAATTGCAGGATTGCCCGATTGCTGGTGTCCTCCCATCCCAAGCCTGGTTCCTTCTTTGGCTTCAGTAGAGTTAAACCAGGAAGGAATGCAATCCCTGACCTGTAACCCTCACCAGCATGCACATGGCAGCAGGATTTCACCCCAGAGTACACCAAGAACATGCAGATGAAATAATTTATTAGCAGTTAGCTTATTTAGCAGCTAAATCCAGGTCTGAATTGTCTGGTTTCAGGGGTGGCAGGGGAAGCAGAATTCATGACTTCACCTAGCAAAACAAGAAGCCTGCAGGGTGGAGAAATCCCAGTAAAGGAGGAACTGGGATCCAGAGCTGAAGGCTTTGGGTTTCTTGAGAGAGTCAGCATCACCTGCCCTGTCTGCAGGCACGAGTGCATGTCTTCATTCATGCCATGCAAGGGTTAGGCAAGGGATACTTGGGATGGCTGCTTGGGATTTGACTGTGGAGCTAATTTTAGCAGCTCCCTGTAAGAACACACATGTCAAAGCCTCTGTGATACCTGAGAGGTGGCCTGGCTCGTTGCTTCAAGGAGCAGGATGTACAGAGCAGGAGAGGCGCCCTGGGAAAGGGAGGGAGGGAGGGAGGAAGGGAGGGAGGGATGCTGCCCAGTCTGGCTGCGGCTAGGGGAGGCTCGTGGGACAGGAACAGCGCTGGGGGCGATGGCAGGGCTGGTACAGGTACAGCATCCCCAGATGGGCTGTCAAGGAACATTACAGGTCAGGGCTAAGGGCACATGAGCTGATGCATGTGCAGGAAGGAAGCTTCAGTCCACGAAATCTTTTTCTTCCTTGCATGCACAGCATTCTCTCAGAAATATAAAATAATCCCTTGGCTTTCTGCATGTCCACGTGTCTTGATGTTTCATTCATAGCTTGATAGGCTTCTTCAAATATTCATGTTACCATATCATAAGTGAAAGGGAGAAAAATAGTTCTTTTGCAGGCTGAAAAGCAAACGGGGGGAAAAATAAACTCAAATCCCAGAGCACTAAAATAGCAGCTTTAAAAAACATGAGGAGCTGATGATGATGGTTTTTTTAATAACCAGAGTAGCTTAGGGGCCCCATAATATTTCATTATATTGAATTTGAGCACCGAATCGACCCACTGTACCAAGGCTTGTAATTGCAAAAGGCAAATTAAATTTCCCCACATTGTCTGGACAACCACAAGGCAATGGAACAGTATGGAGGCCCCAGGTGAGCACAGAGCTGCAGCAGGACAGAGCTGCAAGGAGACTCAAGACTTGAGGCATCCTCAAGGAATGGTGCTGGAGAATTCCAGGCAGAGCTGTGTGGAGGACAGGAGGTGGTGTGGGCAGAGCAGGATGTGTGCCTCTCGTGTCTCTGTATGTGCTGCAGAACATATTCACAAATGGTTCCCCAGAAATGTTTTTGACTCTCAAAAGGAATTGACCCTGAAGCACAAGGGACGCTCAGCAAGGAGCCTCTTCGTTGCCCCCTTTCGCTCTGCTTCTGCCTGTGCACATGGACAAGGGGAATCTTCCCAAGTGCCCAGGAGATGGAGAGGCTGATGCCTCTCCTCAGGCTGTTGGGAAAGCTTTGCTCATGGGTGCTGCCCAGCAAGCAGAGTTGTGACAGGGAGCCAGGACCCAGGACTTCAGGAGCCAGGGCTCAGGATTTCTTTCCCCCATTCTGCCACTGATGTGCTTGCAACCTCTGCTGAATTGCTTAGGAGATCCCTTTCACACCAGCATGGCTACAATTAGGTGTCTCTGTATAAAAGTGCCTGCTTTCCAGAGGCCTGAACTGGCAAGCCTGGGTAAATTAGCACTTTTGGACTCCAGCCCACTTCTGAGTTTGCAGAATGTTCCCTTAGCCTCTCTTTGCTGGCTTCACCATCTGTCAAATGGGGCTGTTAATACCGACTCAGTCCCTGCACAGGGTTTTAAGCTTCTGAGACTAAAAATGCATGATAATAATTGTTAGTAATTACAATACCATCATCACATGCAGCCATATCCTTCAGGACCAGTTTGGTGTTTGAAGGACAGGTAGAAGTCAACGCTAAAGTGCAGAGCTGGTGCTTGGCCCCTCCCAAAGGGGTTCTGTATCCCTTGCTGTACAGACTCTCCTCTAGCCAGTTGGAAGCTTGGATACGGGCTGTGGCTTTCTAGGGGTAACACCTAAGAGAGATTCAGCTGGATGCTTCTGGCTGGCAGCTCTGGGGAGTGGGGAAATCAAGGCCAGGGGGTCACTGCCTGAGGCAGCGAGAGGGTTGGACTGTGCCTGTATGGAAAGTCAGGCTGAGGAAGTCCCTTGCAAGAGCCTTTGCCTCCTTCTCCTCCTTCCTCCCACCTCTGATCTCACAGGAGGCTGCACATCACGTGCCCATGCAGCATTGCTGGGCAGCCCTGCAACTGGGAGCAAACAGAGCCAGGAGGACTCAGAGTGGTGACGCTTCATTTGTGCCTCTTGGCACCATGACCATCCTCTGCGGGGTGTGGGATGGGGGTAGGTGAGCCAGGGCATCCTGGAGGTGATGCACAACCACGTTACCCCCTCCCCATCTCACACCAGAGGCCAGGACCTGCTTTATCAAGCCCTCCCCTGGATGGTGCTCTTCTCAGTGAGCTGCCCATCACCCCGGCCACTCTCTCTTCTCAGACACCCCTGGGTTTTCCTGGGCCTCCCTCATTGCCCCAAGCCCCACTACAACCACACAATCCCGACTGAAGCAGGGGCACCTGACGTGTGCCTTCAGGTCAGTTTGGGTGGTGTCAGTGTCAGGCACTCATGGCAAGTGTAACCACCCCCCACCCCAACCCCTTGCACTTTGCCCTTCTGCCTCTCACCCGCATCCCAGCCCTCCGCTGTTGCCTCTGGGGATGTGTGACGTTGTGGAGCCAGCCCCTGTGCTCACCCCTGCTTGCCATCGTCCTCTCCATCTCCCCGCTGCGGGGGCAGGTCCCCAGTGCACACAGCATGTGGCCCCAGCGAGCTTGCATGCCACCTTGCACCACCCCCATTGCTCACCGATGGCTGTCATCTGCAAAACAGCTCTTCTCCCTTGGTTATTAACTTTTTCCCTCTTTTCTTCTCTCTCCCTGTGTTTCTCATGTTCTTCTCTCCCCACAGCCCTGCTGCTCACCCAAGGTAAGTGCTTTTTCTCCTTTCCTACGCCTGCTCTGGCTCTGTTCTCATCCCCTTGTCTTTGCTGTGATGTAGATAATTCTGGATCATGCTGTTTGTGTCAGCAGGAACTTGTTAAAAGCAGTGCATTAAGAACATGATGGTGATTGATTGGTTGGTTGATTGGTCGGTTGGTTGGTTGATTGATTGACATCTAAGACCATTTCCCAGGTTTTTCCCCTGTGGTTTTGGGAAGTTGGGAAGCAACCCAGGAAGGGTTGTGAAGCAGAACATGCTGCTCTGGTTGGTTCAGGACCATGACTCGACCGTGTCTTTGGGAGGGTTGAGTTGGCCTGATGCACCAGGGAGCACAGAGCTTTTCTGCAAGAGGGGTGGCACTCCTGGGGCATGGGGCGAGCGGTGTTGTCTGGGATGGACAGGGGTGCAGGGGTGCAGAAGTGTCTCCTTCCCGTGTAGGATCAGGCCACGCACCCTCCCCTCAGTGCATGCACCTGGGTACTCTCCACCTCACATCCTGGGGGATCCCAGGGCGTCCTGGGGGTGTGCCCAGCACCAGAGCCGTTCTACCAGGACAGGATAAACATCACCACCATTTCCATCCTCACCCTCTGCTTGCGCTCTGCACTCTTCATCTCCTCTCCCCATTGCAGGATTTTATGCATATGAATACTGAGCCCCCCTTGGGATCACAGAATCACAGACTGGTCTGGGTTGGAAGGGACCCCAAGGATCCCAGAGTTCCAGCCCCCCTGCCACAGGCAGGGCCACCAACCTCCAGGCCTGGATCTACACAAGGTTGCCCAGGGCCCCATCCAACCTGGCCCTTCCTTGCCCCAAATCCCTGTTGCTCCAGTCTCTCTTGTTCCCACTTGCAGAGTGATGTATTTTTTTTACTCCTCCAATTCCAGATATGGTTACAGTTGAATTTGCACTAAAGAAACATTAGTCAAAAGCTAAGGGCAGGCATGCAGGGTGCAGAGAGAGGCTCGAGTCTGACAGGTTTGCAAGCAGAGCTGAAACCCAGTGCCCTCATCACGCCTGAGTTGTGCTGCACGCCAAAGGAGCAGCATCTGCCCTGCAAACTTCAGTCTGCTCCGATGCCAGAGCTGCTGCACAGGGGATAGCCCAAGCCCATCGGATATTGGGCTAATTGGAAAATTGCTAGTGGCAGGCAGAAGTCCCCAGCTCCCCAAATATCAGCTTAGGGTGTTTATGGGAAACTCCTCGAGCGGTTTGGACATTTTCCTTTGTTACTTCTTCAGGTCTGGGAGGACTGGAAATAAGTTGAGTGCAGCTTCCTTCCCAGTAATTTCATTGCTTTAATTCAGTAGCTGCCTAATTTGATCAGAACCCTGGGAACCAAATAATTTCTATTAAAATAACATAACTTCCCTCCCTCTGCTGTGATCCAGCCTGATTGCTTTTGGCAGCCGCTACTGGAGAACTTGGTCACTAGCTATGGAAAGTTGTTTTCCTGTTAATAGAGAAACCCTTCCTCTCTTTCTACGAGGGGAAGGGGTGGGGGGGTGGGCCGGGGGCGGGCCTGGAGTGCCCCCCCCCCCCCCTTACCCCCAGCACGGCCTCTGTGCTTGGCCTCCTTCAAGCCAGCGGCTGGCTGGTGAGCAGAGCCCCCTCTCTGCAGAGGCACAGGCTGGAGTGTCACTCAGCAGCAATCACGCCTAATCAGCAGGGAGAGAAGTGACGTCCTCATTTAGTCTGTGTCATGTTAGATTTAGATTACACGGATATGCAGGAATCTTTGGTTAAAAAAAAGAAAAAACCACCCTGCATTATTGAACATTGCACTGGAATCTCTTGGTCCTGCTCCTCATCCCCTTCCTCCCAGAGCAGCTCACACAGCTCCTCCCAGGCAGCACCCCCCCCACCCCTCCTTTCCCCGGCAGTCTCCCCTTTCCCCAGGGCTGCTTCCCTGGGATGGCTGGGTGCCCTGGCTCTCCTCTGCAGCACTGGGGCAGCTACCTTTGGGGGCTGGCAGCATCACAGCTTCCACCCACTGCTGTGACCCCAGCTCTTCACAGGAGCCCTGGGGTGGACAAGCCCAAGTGAAAATGTCACTCTTGCCCCAGCAGCCCTTTCCTGGAGGTAAATGGGAGATCCTGGCTCTGCTCCCCCCACCACCTTGCAGAGCCTTCCCTTGGAAAACAGGGCTGTCTGTATTACGCAGGGCCAAGTAACCGGGCTGGGGAGAGCCTTTGGCTCAGCACCCGTTTCCTCCAAATGAGCTCTCCCAGGCAGATGTGCCAGCCTGTGCAGAGCTTCGGAAAGCTTTGCTTGGCCGAGTGTCCAGTGCCTGCTGTTGGGGCTGTGGCTGACCACAGTAGTACGGGTGGCTGTGGAGTGACTTGAGAGTCAGACCTGGTTTGGTGGGGTCTTTAAACGTCTCTGATGTGTAACCTTCCATTTGGGCACTGGCAATGGTCTCTCTGTATGATCTCTGTACAGGAAGATGCTCAACACCGGAGCGCACAGTTACTCCAGTTGCCCTGCCATAGTCACCAGTGGACCAGCTGCTCTGGTGGCCTTTCCAGCCTTTGCAAAAGTCACTGAAAGCCTAAGCAGAGCCATTGCTTGCAAGTTCTTGGCTTCAGGAGGTCCACGTCTTTAAAGGGATGAGGAATTATCTAAATGATGCTTCTCAACCCTCATTTCCACTTATTCAACCAGATCAAAGAAAATATTTCTAAATATGTTTATTTAGGCATTAAAACTCCTGGGTCCACTTAGCAGTGGGAAAGACTGGGGAGCAGAGACGCCAGTTGACTGGGCTGTTGGGGATGGGCATGTCAACAGCAATCTGGAGGCAGAGCCAGCAGCAGAATGATGCCCAGTTCCCAGCCCTGTGCCTTAGCTTCCCTCTCATGAATGTGCAGCATTTCACAGTTAGTGTTGAGGACGCTGGGGCATGTATACAGGATGTATCACGCCTCAAAAATAGCTTTCAGGGCTAAGTAAGCAGATTCCTCCCTTTTTAGAAAGCAGCCCGGTGCTTGTGCCTGTGCATGTGTCTGAGGAAAGGGCATCTCCATATGCTAACCTCAAAAGCCAGAGTGTCTTTTAGCCAGCAGTCTGCCCCAGCTGTGACTGATGGGTTGACAGGGCTCTGGCAAGAGGAACTCATTCATGCTCACTGCTTCCTTTGGTTAGCCAGGATTATATTTTATTGAGCTGCAACAAAACAAACAACACAATTTAAAAAAAAAAATCCCATTTTAATTGTTGTTTTAATTCCTTCCTCACAGCACAGTCCCCTGGAGAGGTGACCTTCATGCAGATACATGCCTGCTCTAGGAATGGATGGAGATGAGATAGCTGGAAGGGTGTGAAATGGCCTTCATAGCAGCAATCCTTCATGAATACACTGCTAGTTTTTAATCCAATTTATTCAGCAAGTGACATGGAATACAAACTGGTCCCTGGCTATTTGGTAGTCTGGCAGCATTGTCTATGTGATGGGTAGCTAGCTACCTCTCTAGCAGCATTAATGGTGCCTACCCATAGCCTGCTTCATCTCAGGTGGTGTAGTGACCAGATTGCCCCATGGAAATGGGCTTTATCTAACTTTGAGTGTGGCCAGAGTGCCACAGGTGATGTCCAGCTCCTCTTCGGTGCCCCCGGCCTGAAGGCAGTTGAGCTAGCAAGCACTTGTGGAATACCTACCTTCCAGAAGCAGTGCATGACGTGGGAACACTGCTCACTGCTCCCCTTTTCCCTGGAAAAAATAAGAGGAGGAGGGGATCTGCCTGCAGTGTTTTGAGCCCAAGAGCCTGCCTGTGTTGGTTGGAAAGTGCTTTGCAAGTCACTGTGGATCCAGTGCTGGGATGGCTCTGGAGGTGCCACTCACTGTCCTGTGGGTGAGAGAGCTGAGAGAGCATGGCAGGACCATAACTAGGAGCTGCTGGGCCCCTTGTCTGTCCTCCCTTTTAAGGGTCTTAACTGACAGTCAGTCAGTCAGTGCTCCCAGAAACCTCTCCTCCCTCCCAGCAGGCAAGCCTTGTGCCCCGCGCCTCATGGGTCAGTTTGGGCAAAAGCCTTCCTTGTTCCTCCTCCCTTCCCAGCTTCCTCACCGGAGCTGTTTGTCTCCCCTGCTCCTAGCATCTCCCTGGCCAAAGGAGCCCAGCACCTCGGTGCAGCCCCAGCTTTCCCAGCCCTAGCAGCCTGCACGTGCTCCTGTAGCCCAGATGGCTAGCACTTGATGGCAGCACACACCTATATGCCAGAGCAGGCAACCTTTAGGGGACCCTTCTCTCCCCACCTTCCCCTTCCCAGGAAGAGGTGTAGGCAGCCCAGGAGGTCCTGGCAAGCTCCTGTTCTTGCTGGGCATCGCCAGACCTTATCAGGCTTAATTGGGGTTGACAGCAGGGAGTCCAGGGTGCAGTCTGCATTGAAAAGTAGGTAGTGATGCTGATAC
The DNA here is from genome assembly GCA_022605575.1 of Laterallus jamaicensis coturniculus. Classification (NCBI taxonomy): domain Eukaryota; kingdom Metazoa; phylum Chordata; class Aves; order Gruiformes; family Rallidae; genus Laterallus; species Laterallus jamaicensis. Next base: position 366,036 of record JAKCOX010000021.1, read on the forward strand.
AAACAGAAATCAGGCTAGTTAATAATTAAGCTGCAGCTTGGCAGCATTCACCTTGACAGACTTGACCTTCCAAATTAAAAGCCTGTCTCTCCCTCCCACCCCTTGTGTTTTATTTATCACAGCCCTTAGTAGTCTTTGCAGGCTAATGCACTGGGGTGATGCATGACACACCTCACCGATGCCCTGTCCCTGCTGCCTGAAAGGCTCCCACCCAGTCCCTCAGGAGCTCGGGGCTGGTGGGAACCATAGCCTGGGTGGGAGTGTTTGGAGATGGTGGTCTCCTGTGGCTCTGCAGGCAGGCTGGTGCCCCGTGCTGCTGGCTAAAGTGCTTCCCTGAAAGGCAGGAGCAGCGGCTTGGGATGTTGCAAGAGTTTCTTGCCTGTCAGCTGTTGTGTGTGTACACATGGGGCTCAACTCATCCCTCAGTGTGCCCTGGGAACAGGGCCCAGGAGGCCCCGGGCAGGTTTGGGTTGGGGTCTGGTGTTTTGCAGAGGTTGGCACTGGTTCGTGCTGCAGGATGCTCATGTCCTAAACAGTAGGTGATTCATGTAGGTGTCTTGTATTGCTCTTTGGCAGTGCTTAACTGCCCCTTAACTGTGTGGTGAGTATTGAGTGGCACCAGAGACATGTCAACTGGGCTCTTAAGCTTGTCTTTCCTACCACAAATGGCTCTGTTTTAATTTCAGGGGACAATCAGGAGCTGGGTATGTGGCACCTAGGGATCACTTGCATAAGTGCATGGAGTAAGCTCCAGCAGAATGTTCATTCAAACTCTGTTTTCTCCTACATTAGGATAAAGGTTCAGTGAAAGTACAATGGCAGGCTCATTGTTTTCAGATGCACCTTTTAAGTTTGTTAGGTTCTAGTGCTTTGCTTTCCTGCTGCACATTCAGAGATGTGACTGGTTTTCAATGAGATGTGAAGGAATTGCCTCTTTTTGTCATTATCTGCAAGCCTTCTCTATGAATAGTTCTGTGAGGTCCCCATTTGGAGATGCTGCCTATGCCTGTAGTGGGGTTTGCTTGCAGCTGACATTGAAAGACTTAGGCTGGGAGTGGTGTTCCATCAGCTGTCCCCACAGGACATCCTTGACGTGCCTTCTTGGGCAGTTGCGTTTCTTCTCCGTGCGCCCCAGTTCACCGCATTCGCTGCGTGGGGACCGCAGAGCCTCCATTATTCATGTCGTGGTAGACATGCTGTCAGCAGGCTGCAGGTCTCCATCGCTGGCCAGCGTGTGAGTGGCCTAACTAGGGCTTGAAGGTGGCACTTCTTCCACTGACAGGGTGCCCTCTGAAGTAGCAGAAGTCCCTGCAGTAAGCACCAGCACTTTCACTTCAGCGGAGTGCCCGGTCCCACACTCACACCTGCACCCAGCCCCCAGGTTTAGAGCAACTTGTCCTCCCCTGGACACAGATGTGTCACTTGCTTTACTCTGAGATGCCTGAGATGCCATGCTTATCAAATCAGTAGGTGGGCTGCAAATGGCTTGCAGAGACAAGGAAACCAGCAAAGGTCCTGGCCGTGGGCGTAGGGCTTCCCTGCTTGCCTGCCTTGGGCCTGGCACACAGCTGGAGACCCAGAGGGGGTCTTGTGCTGACCTACCTCGCACAGGTACATAAACCAGCGTAAGCGGGGTGCCAGGTTCTGGGGTAACGCTGTGTGGGATGCTGCTCCCCACGGGGAGGAGATTCGGCCCTGCGCCTGCTTACAGACCTGCCCGCAGCTCAGCCTGGCTTAGAGAGCCAGCACGAGGCTCTCACCATGCCAAAGGCTTTTGTAAATCAGTTAAAGTGGGGGGCAGAAGTGTCCTAGCATCGTGTCTCCTGGAGTCGTTCAGCTGAGGAGATTCTGCCCGGTATTCTCTGTTTTCAGGGAAGCTCTTCTGACTCCAGCTACTGCTTTCTGTGCTGTGCGACTGCAGCCGGTGGGCAGGAGCCCAAGGGGCAGTGCCACCAGCTGCAACCACAGCTCTTCTGATGCAGTGACTTCCCAGGGAAGGCTGCAGAGAGCCAGACCGTCCCCCCGGTCCTGCTGGGATGGCTGCCCTGCCTGTGGTCAGCTCAGGGCTGTCGGCACACAGCTTGTTGGACAAGCTGGGCCCTGCAGAGCTGCGGGTGCCTGAGCTTCAGGTTCTGGGGGAGCTCAGGCAGAAGCAGGCCACATATGTGCTACAGCAACTGGTGTGCATTTCCAGTGTCTTTTCAATGATGGGTGCAGCTTGTGGTCTTCATACGCTTCCAGGTAGGGGCAGAGACTGGACTTTCTTGAGCTCTGTTTTGGGAAAAGAGATGTAGATTCCATCTAACTCCCTGCTCAAGTGCCTATAAGTAACTTGTTCTTGATGATTGTCAGTTCTGTATCGTAAGACAGAACATTTTGTCTAGGTTCACCCCATTCCTGCACTCCTCCAGCCCAGCTGCCTCCTCCCCTCTGTGCACGCTTGGACTTTGCCAGCAGCTGTCCCTTACCCCCTCTGGCATTCCTGCAGTGCTGCCTGCTTCTTGAGGTGCTGTGCTCCCCTGTCTCAGTATTTGTAAACTTTTGGGGATTCCCAAACCCAGAGTGCTTGGTCTTTGCACTAGGCCCTGATGGTTTTGATGTACATCGTTGATTTCAAATGATGGATGTAGCTGCTTCTGCTTCTATGATGGGTCATAATAATGTCACCTGCCACAGGAGTTACTGTATATTTTATAAACTCATCAGGTCTTGCAAGCCTTGCAGTCTTTGCAATCAATCTAGCCTGGTTGATGAAGAGAAGGCAGACTTTCTCAGTAGATTTCGTTGGGACTTCATAATTTGTGTGATTTTGATGCAGCATATGAGATCTGCTGGAGCCCCCGTGGGATTAATCATCATCTGAGCCATTACTTGGGGTGTTTGTAAATTCTGCAGGAAACCACATGTAACATCTGTCCCACTGCTCAGCCAGAACGAGATGGTCTATGTTTGTGATACCCCCCTACCCTGAGGTCCTGCAGAGCTCCAGCTCCCATTCCTGGGCTCAGCTGGGCCCCGTCCTGCAGCCTGTGAGCCCTGACTGCTCAGGCACAGGAAAGCCAGGGAAAAAAAAACGCTTCTTTCTGGAGATGTCAAGGTTTTTCAAGAGAGCCCACCAGCATGTGCCTGCACTTGGGTGTGTGGATGGGAGAGGAGAGCTGGCTCAGGGATGAGGACACTGCCAGGGCACACTGGGGTGCAGGTTGGGGTGCTGGGCAACTAGAACCTCCCCAGGCACCTCCCTGGGTTTGCTGGGGCATCAGCAAGGTGATGCCAACACAGAGCCATCTCAGCATGCTGCACCTCCTGGGCCGTCCCACGGGGCAGCGGTATCTGCTGACCTGGGCTCCTGGTTTAGTTTCCTCCAGCAGAGTCAAAACATCCGACAGCAGGAAAGCAAAACCCCACTTGGCTCCTGGCTGACTTCTGCCTGTCCCTTCTCCCAAACACCAGGAACATGTATGTGAGCACACACGTGTGGCTCTGCGTGCCTGCCTGGGACACTGACTGACACGGTGCCAACACTGAGCTTCCCAGTCAGAGGGGAAGGGAAAGATCCCATCTTTCCCTCACTGAAGCCAGGAAACGTGCCAGGCGTTGCAGCTGCCTCACAGGACACTTGAGCCAAGTGGCAGAAGGAATTGGTACCTTGGTCTCCCCAAAGATGGGCTTGCTGCAGGGAGGATGGGAGAGGCTGTGTCATCCAAAAGCACCAATGCAGGCTGAAGAAACACTTATTGTTTTTAATAAATGAAAACTGTGCTGTGTATGTTCTTGGTGACTAACTGATACCCAGAAATCTTGGGACTTTGTTTCTGTGCTCCAACATCCACTGCCCCCCCAAATCACTGTGTGAGCTTAGCAAGCTAGGAAGGGGGTGCAGAAGCCCCTGCTCAGGCCCTGCAGACGAGCCCCTGCACTGCCCCAGTGCTGCAGGGCTGTGTCTACAGCTTAGTGGTGACCTTGCTTTCACAGAGGTGGCTGAGAGGAAGCTGACGGTTGAAGAGGAGGAAGCCAAGAGGATTGCAGAGATGGGCAAACCAATTCTTGGCGAGCATCCCAAGCTCGAAGTCGTCATTGAGGAGTCCTATGAGTTCAAGGTCAGCAGCTGTCCCAGGTTTCCTGCAGGAGGGCAAAGCTGCGTGGCACTGAAGAGCAGCCGTGGAAAGCAGAACTGAGGAGGCTGGGGGTGGCCACGTGTGCAGGGAATGGGCTGCTAGAAGGTGAAAAGGACTATGCCATGCAGTGAAGGCTGGGGGAAACCTACAGGAAGTGCCAGAGGACGTGGTGCTGGTAGGCAGAGGTAAAGGGAAGGAGGCAAGGGAATCTTGCTGGGAGCAGAACTAGCCAGTGTGCAGGAGAGGGCAGTAGCAAAGGTATCTCTGGTGAGGCAGGGCCGAGGGAAGAAGGAGTCTCCTCTGGAGTAAGGGGTGGCAGAGGAGCAGGGTGGGGTGAGGTTTGGGTCAGCCTGTCCGGGGAGAAGGTGGTCCAACTCCAGTCGTGGCCTTAGCTGACTGGTAGAAGAGTGCATGTGGCACCTCAGCAGCTTGGGAAGGGCCTGTGCACTGCAAGATCAGCCTTGTGGGCTAGCAGCCAGTTTAATTTCTGTGCATCTTTATTCCCACAACAGAGCACTGTGGACAAGCTGATTAAGAAGACAAATCTGGCTTTGGTTGTAGGGACACATTCCTGGAGGGACCAGTTCATGGAGGCCATTACCGTCAGTGCAGGTGAGGGGGACATCAGAAAACACAGCAGCATTCCCAGGGTTCATGCAGCCTGGGATGAGATCTGTCTGGGCTCAGGAGACAGTGTGGTCAGTGATGCTCAGCTGTTGCATCTGTGGTGGTCAGAGTCAGTCCAAAGAGCTCCTCTGTGCCAAATACACTGGGCTTTTGCAGGTGCATTAGCTGGGAGCCCAGGAGATCCATCTTTTGGTGCGGAGCCTTCCAGGATGCCAGTTTGCAAAGACTTTCCTCCTGATGGCAGTGGTCCTGCTGCCTCAGTGGTCTGACGAGCAGCATACAGGCAGCAAAACTGCATCCTGGTCAGGCTGCTGGCTCCTGGTGTGCCCAGCACTGTCCTGTTGAGGTAGCTCCTGCTGCTGGGAGATGTACTGTCTGCCACGGCCAGCAGGCCTCCTTCTCTTTTCCTCCACCTCTCTTTCCCATGCCAGCTGCCCTGTGTTCCCTACCCACTTTCTCTTTACTGATTTATTTCCATCCTCTCATATTTGCACAAGGCCCAGCAGTGCTTCCAGCCTTGGGGCTGGCCTGTCCCACCAGGCTAAGAAGGGAACCCCTCCAAAGGGCTGTAGTACCGCTGCTGCTCCTGATGCCCTCACACAGCTGAGAGATTTCTTGTTGGGGCACTGCTGGTGACCAGCCAGTGCTCTGGTGCAGGAGAACCAAGACATCACTCCAGTTTCCCAGTTCTATCACTTTCTGCTATTTTACCCCCCAAAAAAACCCATCACTTGCCTGTGTGCCCCTTCATGGTGCCCCTCAACAGTGACCCCTGCGGGCTGACTATGTACTAGGTGACTGCCTATGGATGGCGGCAGGGACAGGGATGGGGCTACCCCTCTATTGCAGGCTCTGGGGTGTTGGGGAGAGGGGGGGGAGGGAGGGGGGAGAGAGAGATGGGGGGGCACCCCTCTTGCAAAGTCTAACCCATCACCAAGGGTCCTGATGTGCCCTGAGCCCACTGTCATGGCCAGTACCATGCCACTTTCTCCCAGCACCCCTGGAGCCCCGGGGTGGGGGCAAGCAGGGGCTGTAGCCCTGCCCTGTACGCCTGACCTGCCCCATCGTGAGCGCTGCACCTCTCCTTCCACACTGCTTGCAGCGGGTGACGAGGACGAGGACGAGTCTGGGGAGGAGCGCCTGCCCTCCTGCTTCGACTACGTCATGCACTTCCTGACCGTCTTCTGGAAGGTGCTGTTTGCCTGCGTGCCCCCCACCGAGTACTGCAACGGCTGGGCCTGCTTTGTGGTCTCCATCCTCATCATTGGCATGCTCACAGCCGTCATCGGTGACCTTGCCTCCCACTTCGGCTGCACCATCGGCCTCAAGGACTCGGTGACTGCTGTCGTCTTTGTCGCCTTTGGCACTTCTGTACCAGGTGGGGTGGCTGTGGGGAGGGGACAGGGTGGGAGGAAGGTCCTCCGGCAGCTCTCCAGCACCAGGGGAGCATCATGGGGATGGGGTTCGGGCTGGGAAGGGGCTCCAAAGTGTGCTGTCCCCAGGAAAGGTCTGCACCCCGTTTGGTGGCAACACAGGGTCCCTGGACCGGGGAGAGGGGGTATGTACCAGGAGACATGGGTGTCCCAGCCTGGCCAGTGCCACACCTGGGACTGCCTTGTCCTCCAGTCATGAAGAGTTACCCATTTCTCTTCCTGGACACCTCCCCAGTGATTCCTCCTTCTTCTCCCCCCACCCCAGACACCTTTGCCAGCAAAGCCGCGGCCATCCAGGACGTGTACGCTGACGCCTCCATCAGCAACGTCACGGGCAGCAACGCCGTCAACGTCTTCCTGGGCATCGGGCTGGCATGGTCGGTGGCAGCGATCTACTGGGCATCACAGGGGCAGGAGTTCCAGGTGTCAGCAGGCACCCTGGCCTTCTCTGTCACCCTCTTCACCATCTTCGCCTTCATCTGCATCAGCGTCCTCCTCTACCGCCGGCGGCCCCACATCGGGGGGGAGCTGGGAGGGCCCCGGGGATGCAAACTGGCCACGACGTTGCTCTTCGTCAGCCTCTGGCTGCTCTACATCCTCTTCGCCACCCTGGAGGCCTACTGCTACATCAAGGGGTTTTAGGAGGTGGAGGGTCGGTGCTGCTGGGGGGAGGGACCCCCCTTCCTCCGTTACCTCACCGGACACCGGTCCTGGAAGCGGCGTTTCACCAGAGGGAATGGCTGTCGTCTGGGCCCACCGCCCAGACAGTCGGACAGCTGGGTGCCAAGAAGGGCAAAACCATGGCAGAGGGAAACCAAACCAACAGCCCCCACCCAAAGTGATCCGAAAGAAAAGCGACACCAGCAAGTGTTGCAATGAGACACCATCAACCCAAACACCCCACTCAATGAGATCCAGAGGTTTCAGCCATCTCCAGAGGTCACCTCCCCAAAAGGGACTTCTTGGCTCCTTTCCTCCCAAGCACCCCTCAGCTGGGTTTCTTATTTTTACTGGCTGGGAATTGCAGAAGTCTGAGCAGGAATTGGGTTATTTCATTTTAATTTTTTTTTTTTCCTTTCTTTTGTTTGCTTGTTGCTTTTTGGTTGGGGAGGGGGTGGGGTGGAGTGGACACACTGCTTCTTTTGGGTTTTGTTTTTGGGGGTTTTTCTTTTTCTTTTTTCCTACTGAAACAGAAAAAAAAAAGTTTCAAATCCACTCTAAAAGCTTTGAGCTGCCCTCAGTGCTGGAATCGAACATGTGGATTGATTATTTTTTTTTTGAAGTCACAAAAGACCATGACACCATCAAAGAACTTCCCCACTATTAACATGTTCCTCCCTTGCCACCTCCAGAGCTTTGTTTTTATAAGAACATCACAAGACTGAGATATTTTTAATACAAACACAGACACACACACACACACAGAGTCACTGACAAAGGCTGGAGCATGTAGCAATCACCTGCCTGGGCTAAGAAAAAGAGAAGGAAAAAAAAAACCAACCCAACCAACCCAACCCAACCCAAACTCCAACCCTCTAATATAATATGTATCATGTATATTTTGACTATGGCATTTCTCTTTGTATAATTAACTTCAAGCTTGTGGAGAGAAAATGATGTTCATTTACAACTGATAAAGAAATAAATGGCTACCCAGGAATAGCCTGCTCTGGGGGCAGGGTGGGGGGGGGAGCAAGGGGGCCAGGGGAAGCAGTGCTGGCTCCTTGGGGGGGTGGTGGTGGGTTTGCTGGGTGGTTCCCCCTCTCAGAGGTGGAAATGGATTCAGGAGACACCAGGAGTGTTCCCACGTGTTCCCAGCACCAGCCTGGCTGCCCTTACACTCCTTTGCCACCCCAGTTTTCACAGCTCCTTGCTGCTGGTCTCTGGGCTGTTGAAAGGTACAGGCTTAAAACCCACCACCCGTGTCAGGATGCCTGTGTCACCTTGAGAACCTCTTAGGAACACCAGGCAGACAGCAAAGCATACTTCTCCTCTGAAGTGCATTTTTTTTAAGGGGAACCCCTCCACTCCCCCCCCCCCCCCCCAAAAAAAAATACCCAACAGCCAAACATAGCCCCCCAGGAGTGTGTTGTGAATTACACCCATGGCTGCAAAGTGAAAGGGTGGGTTGGTAATAAAAACATAAATAAAAACTCTACACTATATAAACAGTGTTATCTACAAAGGTATTTCTTAATTGTGAGCCCTGGGAGAGGATGGTAACACCTGACTCTTGCAAAGTGTGCTCAAGAGTCAGGGAGTTTCTTCTATCAAGAAGCAGGTGCTGTGGAGGGAAGTGAGTTCTTCTTAAACTGCCCTGTAATAAGCCAAACCTTGGTGAGAGAGACAGACAGACTGACTGCCAAAAGCTGGGTCTCTGCCAGCTGCAGCACTTCTGCTGGCCTGGGAGGAGGGAGGAGTGTCCACAGGTGAGGGTAGGGAGGAAGGGGAGCACGGTTGTCACAGACACGAGCTGTGACGTGATGCGGTGCGAGGTGCCAGCCCTTCACACGCAGAGGGAGGGTGTATTTTCCTACCAAATGGTTACTGGGCAGCTCTAGCTCTGTGTAAGTGTGTGTAAGGCAGGGAAGGCTTGTTCTCAGAGGAGCAGCTTTGTTGGTGGGGGCCCACAGGAGGTGAGAGCCATTGGGTTTGATGCCCACAAGCGTCCCACCTGCTTCCTTCCCCTCCCTTCACCATGCCTTTGGGGAAGGGGCTGCAAAACACAGGCAAGAAGCTCAGAGGGCAGGCTCCAGGACAGCCTGCTGGGCTCCCTGGCCTCCAGCCGTGCCAGCAGCCACCAAGAGCAGCTGCTGCCATGGTTGGCCACTGCTGCCTGCCAGCCCAGGACCCCAGAGCACACGTGTGTGACACTGAAATAAAGATTACAAAGACACACACCCCATCCCCACCAGCCCCCAAATGTTGCCTGGAAGGCAGGGGGAGGAGGGGGAAGTGGGGTTAAAGTGCAGCGCTCAAGAGGGAGGGTTGTTAGCATCATAGTTTTTAATTTGGACATATAAAGTCTACTGAGCTCTTCTTATTTTAACTGTGCCAGCTCACCCACCCCTGGGTAAAGCCCAGTCTGGGGAGCTGCCAGTGCTGTTCTTCTGTTGCTTGTGCTGTATCCACCACGTGCTTTTCATCTGCTTCCTTCTTCAGCTGACCTCAGGGAGGGGGCATGGGGCAGGACTGGCTGCCTTGAGTGCTGGCTGCATGGGGACCCTGGGACACCCATGCTCAAGGGTGATCTGTGCCAGGCTGACAACATCTGTCAAGTGTTTCTTTTATTTTTATTTTTTACTTCATTAAAAAATATGCAAGCTAAGAAAAAACAAATTTGGTGCCTTTGGGTTTGTGGGGTTTTTTTGGGTGATGGTTGGGTTGGTTTGTTTGGTTTTTTTTTTACTTGCTGAGGCTTTTATGTTTTATTTTTGGGTGTTTATTTTCTTCTTGCTCCTGGTTCCCTGCAGGCAAGTGCCTGGACTTGGTCACTCTGGCTGGTTTGCCACCCCCCACCCCAGACCTCCAGTTTGGTACTGCTGGGAAGATGCCACAGTGCTTGCCCCTGGTTGGCTGGTGGAGAGATTTTGCTGGTGGTTTGTTGTCACCACTCCTTCCTCTTTGTTTGTCCCATCATCTCCCCTGGCAGCCTGCAAGGACAGCCTCTGGCCTCTCACAGCAGCCCCCCTGCTCCAGAGGCATGTGCTTACCTTCCAGCCTTCCTCCCCCTCCATCCCTGCGCATCGCTGGGCCCCTGTGCTGCTGCAGTTGAGGGTAAGTAACGTGCCCTGACATCAGGAGGGAAAAGGGGAGCTGCAGTGACCCTGGAGACTGCCACGGTGCCAGGACAAAGCCTGTGGACCATGGCATGGGGCCAGTGCTACCTCTGCCTGCCCTCCCACTGCTGCTGCCATGGGGGGCACCCCGCAGGTTTTGCCATCCGTGTGATGCTGTGCTCATGGCTGGCAGCCAAAAATCAGTCTTTGGGCAAAGAAGAGTTTTTCAGAGTTGTCACTCACCCATCCCCCTCAAGCTGGCCAGGAATCACACCCCAGTTTGAGCTGGTACCATTCCACCTCCTCTCTCAGCACCACTACCGACTGTCTTTTCCTACTTGTATTTGAGCCCCTAGCCCCAGAAACTTCCTCTCTGTGGTGAGTCTTGGGCCAGAACCATCCCCATGTGCCTTTCTGCAGCCAAGGGGCAGCTGGTGCAGCCTGTAACCCCGGTGAACCCCCAGCATGGGGGAAAGGCAGAAGGCAGTCTGATGGAGCTGCTGCAGGCAGGCTGTGCTGCACATCGCTCCCCCAGGGCAGCCAGCGCTCCACAAAGACCATCAGCCTGGCTATCAGAAGTCCACTGCTCCACTGGGTCCTGGGGATCAGATGCTGGAGGCCAGCCTTGCTGAGAGAGATTTGGGGTCTTTTTTCGACAGCAAGTTACCTGTGAGCCAGTGTCGTGCCCAGGTCCCCAGGCAGCCAGGAGGGACAACTGCATCCTGGGTGCATCCAGCACGGCCTGACCAGCTGGGCCAGGGAGGGATTGCCCTGCTCTGCCCTGGGGTGGCCTCACCTCAAGCACTGGGTGCAGGTTTGAGTGCCACAGTACAGGAAGGACACAAAACTATTGGAGTGTCCAGAGGAGGGCAATGAGAAGGGGGAAGGGTCTGAGGAGAAGTCTTACAAGGAGAGGCTGAAGGTCCTGGATTTGTTTAGCCTGAAGGAGGCTGAGGGGAGACCCCATCGTAGTCTGTGGCTTCCTGATGAGGGGGAGTGAAGGGACAGGCGCCCAGCTCCTCTCTTTGGTGGCCAGGGATAGAACCCAAGGGAACAGCATGAGGCTGTGACAGGGGAGGTTGAGGTTGGGTGTCAGAAGAGCTTCTGTACTGAGAGGGGGGTCGGGCACTGAACAGGCTCCCCTGGGAAGGGGTTACAGCCCCGAGCTGGGCTGAGTTTGAGAAGCATCAGGATGATCTGCTCAGTGCCCTGCTCTGACTTGTCTGGCCCTGTGTGGAGCCAGGAGTTGGACTCGATGGGCCTTATGGGTCCCTCCCAGCTCAGGAGATTCTGGGACTCTATCATCTCCCCACAGAATGGTGGAGTCACCTCTCACCCTCATGACCTCCATGAGCCAACCCCAAGGAGAAGCACACATGCTCCAGCTCCACGTTGCCTTTGACTTCAGTGAAGGGGCTGGGGCTGGAGGTCTTGCAGCCCTTGGGGGCTGGCTCGCTGCCACAGATGCCCAGAAGCATCCCGGTCCCCACGGGTGCTGAGCTTAGGTCCAGGGCAGAAGGGTGCTGAGCGACAGGAGCCCAGCAGGCATCAGGTTCAATACATTAAGTGGGAATGAGGTATTTGTCAGCAGAAGGTTCAAGCAAGGAAGGAGGTAAGTGAAGCTCTCAGATATGGCCATACCCCATCCACCTTTTTGGTACGGCCTGTGGTCGTGATGTGATCAGGGCTCTTCTGCCACTGCTGCAGGGGGTAAGACCTACCTCCATGTCTCCACTAGCACTGTACATTGCTTCATTTTGGAGAGCACCCAGTACTGTTGTAGCTGGGCACTGATGAGAGCTTTGAGGAATGACCATCATCCAGCTCTGGAGAGCAGAGTAGGACAGGTATAGACAGTTAACAGAAAGGCATCCAGGAGATGTGGTGATGCTTGAACATGCCACCATCCAAAGATCCAAAGCAAGGAAATTTCAACAGGAAATTTCAACCCACCCTCAGCAGCACTTGAAGTGGCAGCAGGACTTTCCTCAACTCATTCACTTGGAATTGCTCTTTCTTTTTTTTTTTTTCCTGGAGAAAAAAAAACCAGATAAAAGCTCTTTTTTGGGTTAATTCTGCCAGGGAGCGGCTGCAGCCCTGACCTTGGTGTAGGAGCCAGCCTGCACAGATGGCAGCAGCAGTTGCTCAGCCCTGGCTCCAAGCTGGAAAGCACTTGTCACCAAGAATAATCTTTGGAGTATTATATGGAGAAAAGAAATAAAAGGGTTTTAATGCCCATTGACATCCCTGTGCCAGGGGCAGTCAGCTTGTTCCTGAGAGAGCTACATGTGGCAGTGCTGCTTAGCACCCAGCCCAGAAGAGTGCTCCCAACTTACATTGACAATGGGAGGGTATTAAGGACCTGCCACTATTTATATGGGTTATTTAAAATACATCAATAATTAACACTGGGAGCAGATTTACCTCTTCTTCCCTATTTCCCTTTGCCAGGGGAGGGTCTGTGATCTGCCTTGCAGCGTATGTGTGGTGACAGGGACAGACCAGCCCCCAGCCCCACCAGGCTTCCCAGCAAGCAGCAGGAGGGATGCTCACACTTGCTTCCCCACCCCCCCTACCAGCAGCAGAAACTCTGGGCCCCCCTCTAATCTGTGCACTGAGAAACCCATCCTTTCCTGTACTTGGCACAAGCTGGTAATTTCACTTGTGGCATGGAGCCTGAAGGCATGACGTGAGCTTGATGAGCTCATCAGATGTCCCTACTGCACCTCAATGTGAGTATTCACCAGTGTCCCAGGAAACATCCCAAACTCCCTCCTGCCTGCTGCTGCACATGCACTCAGGGGTTGGCCCAGTTCAAAGAATTCATTAGCAAAATCATAGATGATGAACGGTCAGGGTTGGAAGAGACCCCAAGGATCACAGAGTTCCATCCCCCTGCCACAGGCAGGGACACCAACCTCCAGGCCTGGATCTACACAAGGGTGCCCAGGGCCCCATCCAACCTGGCCTTGAACACCTCCAGGGATGGGGCATCCACCACCTCTCTGGGCAGCCTGTTCCAGCCCCTCACCACTCTCTCTGTAAAAAAACATATCTAACCTAAACATATCTAACCTAAAAACCTAAACATATCTAACCTAAACCTTTCCTCCTTCAGCTTTAATCCATCCCCTTGTCCTGCCATTATCTGCCCTTTTAAAAAGTTGATTCCCCTCCTGTTTCTCTGCTCCCTTCAGGGACTGGCAGGCTGCAATGAGATCCCCCTGCAGCCTTCTCTTCTCCAGGCTGAACAAGCCCAGCTCCCTCAGCCTCTCTTTGTAGGGCAGGTGCTCCAGCCCTCTGAGCATCCTTGTCGCCCTCCTCTGAACCCTCTCCAACAGTTCCACATCTTTCTTGTATTGGGGGCCCTAGATCTGGACACAGGACTCCAGGTGGGGCCTCCTGAGGGCAGAGTAGAGAGGGACAATCCTCTCCCTGTCACTGCTGGCCACCCTTCTCCTGATGGAGCCCAGGATACCATTGGAATAACACAGGTCAAGGGAGTACTTTGGAACTGGTGTGAAATGTAGGTGAATTACAGAAATAAACCATGCAAACAAGCCTTCCAGTCCCTGAAGGGAGCAGAGAAACAGGAGGGGAATCAACTTTTCAAAAGGGCAGATAATGGCAGGACAAGGGGGATGGATTAAAGCTAAAGGAGGGAAGGTTTAGATTAGATATTAGGGGGAAGTTCTTTACAGAGAGAGTGGTGAGGTGCTGGAACAGGCTGCCCAGAGAAGTGGTGGATGCCCCATCCCTGGCAGTGTTCAAGGCCAGGTTGGATGGGGCCCTGGGCAACCTTGTGCAGATCCAGGCTTGAGGTTGGTGGCCCTGCCTGTGGCAGGGGGGTTGGAGCTCTGTGATCCTTCGGGTCTCTTCCAACCCAGACCAGTCTGTGATTCTATTACTGACTTTGACACTGAACCCAACGTATTGCGGGTCTAAATAGGTTGTGCTTCCTCAGCTCGCTCAAGGGAGTGTCTTCTGGGACAGTGCCAGAAGTCTCACATCCAGTGCTGAACCCGCTAGCCATGAGGCTAGCTGTCCTGTCAGAGAATGGAATCAAAGCAGCTCGATACGCTTTGTCCTCAGCAGAATGTCAACAAGCCTATTCCAGCCATTTTTCCCCAGCTTTATGAAACTCTCAGGGGACTAGAGAATGACTGGCCAGCAGCACACTCGTACCACACAGAGACACTAGGCCATCAGGCCTCTAATTTTGTAGGGCTTTCTTCATCTCTACTGAGGTGATGTTGCCATGCCACCCTTAAGTCCCCTGGGAGCTCACGTGTAGTCCACAATGCTCCAACATCCATCACACGTTTTGCATTTTCCCCTTTGGTGCTTCAGGATGTTTAAGAGCTCTTGATCTCCTTGATTGGTCTCTGCCTACACTACCTCTATTTCTCTTCCAACAGGACAGTTTCTTACTGGGACTTTGACCCCAGCTTTTTTATCAGTGCTCACATTTGATTTATCTCTTAGGACATCTGTGAAGATCCTACCCACCAGTTTTCTGAATTCATTGATACTTTGTATTTACTGGGTTTTTTTGAGTCTCAGGACTTCTCTTACAAAGGTCTGGGATTCAAGTGCATTTTGCAGAGGAAAAGCTTGCAGCAGACACCAGAACACTTGAAACTGCTCAGGAGATGCAAAAGTTGGTTCCCGTTGGGCTGCAGGTGAACAGTTCCCACTGCAGCTGAAGTTCTGCCTGCTACAACCTGCCAGCTCCAAGCAAGAACATCCAAGTCGCTTCAGAAATAGCTCCAGCTCTTCAGCCAAGTGCCATGTCAGCTCTTCTCTGACAGGGTGAACTCAGCAGGGATTACTTCCCTGGTCCCAGCCAAAATCGTGACTGAGGGAGACAGCAGTAGCACTTTGTGAGGCCAAAGCTGTATGGGACACTGGCTGTTCCAACTCTGCAGTTTTTATTCCCTGAAGCACAGCATGGAGCTGCTACAGAAGAACTCATCTCAATAAAGTGAGTCCTTTCCATTCCAGAAAGCAGAGTTAAGGATCTGTTTTGTCCCAGGACTGAATTTGAGGTGAAATCATCTGCACTCCAAGCTTCCAGATCTTGTACTGGCAAGCTACTATGAGATCCAAATTAGGGCCAGCTAGTTGTGAACTGCACGTAGGAGTCCCTGGCCTGATGTTCCTGCTGGTGCCAGAGGGGAGACAAGGTTTGGAAACCTCAACCTCTGCAGGAGCCAGAGCCTTCTGCCTCCCACATCACCCATCACACACCCCCTGCACCTCTCCGCCAGCAGCACAGTGCAGGTCTAGTTCAGGCAGGGGGCAGAAAGCCACCCCTCACCAGTGCCTTGCCTTCAAGGGGAGGGCAACTGGGTCAGTACACAGCAGGGCCATCCATGGCTCCTCTGCCCAGGCTGAGAGCCAGAAGACCCCAGCCCAGTCCTCATGCACCAAAAAAACCCACCATAACACACAATAACACTCATAATTCATGCTTTTGCAGGAGCTACAACAGGTAGCACAAAGCCAGAGGCATTTTCTGAACAAAAACTAGACCTCTCCACTGAAAACCAAACCCAGCCACTAAAACCATTAAAAGCAGGCCCCCAGATAGAAAGTGGCTTCCCAAAGCAGCCAGTCTGGGGCTTTCTGGCAAACACTCCATACAAACACCTTGCTGTGATACACTGAGTTCCTGAGGTGGGGCACTTTTAACCCACTTGGTTTTCAAGGTGTTCTCCAACCTAAGGACAGACCCTGCTGACTAATTTAACACCAGCTTTTGGAGAGCTGGCTGCCAAGTTATTGTGCCTGAGATGGCTTGTAAGGGCTGGTTGCTGAGAAGTCAGAGGGTCAGCACTCTGTCAGTCCTGTGAAAGGTAAGGGGGAAGGAGGTGGGGAAGGAAGAGTCTTCTTGCAATACTTCCCACTGCAAGTAGAGGCAGGAGCAAGCTCTTTGACTTGCTTACACAATGACTGTACCACCAAGGAATGGTGAGGACCTTTCAGGGTACCTTATGTTGGCCTCAAGAAACAGGAAGCTTGCCCAAACAACTGGATTTTTTTCAAGCACTTCTTTCCTGGTTTTGCTCTAGAACTCTAGAGATTACAGCTACTGCTCCTCCCTTAGCCCCTAAACTCAGTACCTTGGTATACAAGGAAATTAGCTTGGCTTGCCACTTTCTTGTTGACAAATCACATTGGCTGTAACTCTTCCTCCCTGAATAGTGTTGAGTTTTGGGGCCCTCACTGCAAGAAGGACATCGAGGTCCTGGAGCGAGTCCAGAGAAGGGCAGCCAGGCTGGGGAAGGGGCTGGAGAGCAAATCCTATGAGGAGTGGCTGAGGGTGTTCAGCCTGGAGAAGAGCAGGCTGAGGGGAGACCTTATCACTGGCTACAGTTAACTGAAAGGAGGCTGTAGAGAGGTGGGAGATGGTCTCTTCAGCCAGGTGACAGGACAAAGGGCAATGGGCTCAAGCTGCCCCAGGGCAGGGTCAGATGTGATGTCAGGAGAAAGTTCTTCACCGAAAGGGTTATCAGGCACTGGAACAGGCTGCCCAGGGAGGGGGTTGAGTCACCCACCCTGGGTGTGATTAAGAGGCAGGTAGACAAGGTGCTCAGGGATATGGTTTAGTAGAGGACAGGTAGACTATCTCA
Source organism: Laterallus jamaicensis coturniculus (assembly GCA_022605575.1). NCBI lineage: Eukaryota > Metazoa > Chordata > Aves > Gruiformes > Rallidae > Laterallus > Laterallus jamaicensis. The sequence continues at coordinate 382,628 of JAKCOX010000021.1, forward strand.
AAGGTCTTTTCCAACCCAGTGACTCCGATTCTCCTTTCATCACTGAACTTGCATCTAAAGACAGGAGTCTTGGGCCCCTCCCCACACATGCACAATCCAGCCTGTGATTACTACCCAAGCAGAAAACCTCCCTTTGTGACTGCAAGTGCCCAGTGCCACGGCACTGCATCAGTAACACAGTATTCTGGGAGAGAGATGTCAGGGAAGGCAGCAGGCCTGCTAGCGGCCTAGCTCTCTTCTCCCAAGATTTAGGCCCTGACAATATTCTGTTCCCAGGAGACAGGAAAAGTTACACATGCTGAGAGGATCTTAATAATCACATTCTCAAAACACAGGGGCCTTGTTGATAGGTGTACACCCTACCTGATACCAAGAAGCAGGTATGGGAAGGTATTTGGGAGTAACAGAACATGTCAGGAACCAACCATGACAAGAGGGTCAAAACAGCAGGGGTGTGGATGCTTTTAGGTATTAAAGCTAAACTAAGGATGTTTAGCTATAAGATAGGCTTATCAGAACTCGTTATAGTTACTAACCAATCAATATGGTGTGAACAGTGTGTGTAACCAATTAGCAGTTTTTTAGCTTGCCACAGTTGCAGTAAGAAAGGTATAGAATCTGGGTGATTTCACCTAATAAAGTGGCTTCATGGCTTCACCTAAAATTCATATACTGAATTGTGTGTTGCTCCCTGCTGGACGCCACAAAGAGAGGTTCTGAAAATCGAGATGCAACAAGAAACCACCACAAGACACTGGAGCAAAAAGTTATCTATTTTATTACAAAACCAAACAGAAACCTTTCAGTCAAACAATGCCATGGGCAGAAGTGTGCTGGGGCAGGGTAAGGTCAATATAAACTCAGGCCATGGAAAGCAGTGCCTTCACATGGATGAATCCCACTGTAATACAGCTCCCTCCACCACACTGCACCCTTGGAGGATCAGCCAAAAAAAGAGGAGATATTTCTGCTTCTGGCAGGAAGAACAGATGACTTGCACTGTGGAGCCCTGGTTCTCTTCTCTGTCCTAGCTGTTTTCAGCTGTCATTCAAAGTAGAGCTGGAGAGGTCCAGGAGGACTTGAAGGATGAGGAGAGACATGCCCAGGGTCTGCTTCCAGACACAGCACCAACACTCCCCATGCCCCAGCTTCATTAGGACCCTACTGATGCAAGGCAGAGCAGAAGAATGCTTACCACCACCAGATAAAGACACATTTGGTCTGGCAGCCAGGTAGACTAGTCAGTTATCCAGCAATACAAGCAACAAGGGAAGAGGGGAGCTGGGGCACTGCTCTCTTCTGGGAAGTAAAGACTATTCAGGTAACTCACAGGATGGGTTATATGAATCAGGACCAGTTCTATCTGCATGATCTTCTAAGACACAAACACTGAACAAGTAACCAAATCTCTGGGTGTTACACAATCATGACACTGGGTCTTGCATGCCAGTGTGCAAGTGTGGCCAGAAGCTGCTTGGAGGCTCATGCAAACACAGCAAGTCAGGATGTGAGGACCTGGACTTGTGTCGTGGAAGTAAAGGGGAAAGCAGTGTAATGCTTGGACCCCAATCCATCCATAAAGTCAGGTCTGGCACAGCAACATACATACCAAAACCAAAGCCAACATCAACAGCCACCCCTCGTTTGCCTTCCTGGAAAGGACTGACCCAAGTTTAATTGCAAACTACATGTGGATGCAGGCCTTTTGGACAGGAAGGACACAAGGACAGGAAAAAGGAGGTCTGCAGAAGCATTTCTGTGGCAGGCAGGAGCACTGACAAGCTGGTTTACTGCCATTTCCTTTCAGCAGCACTGCACCCCCCCTGCAGCCATGGGGGCATCCTCCATACCCAGTGGCTGGCTGACAGAACTCCTATTGGAGTTGGCTGCTTTTGCTGGATGCAATTATACATTAAAAAACATCATCCCAGTAGCCAGAGCTTTTAATTCCTAAAACTAGCATATTAAAAAAAAAAAAAGGAGAGGGCTGTTTGGTTTGGGTTGGTTTGTGGTTTTTTTTAACAGTTGGATTCATTCTTTACTCCTACAATAGGATTAACAAGTCACAGAGACATTTCTAACTATACACTAAACCAAATTGTTTCAACACACCAAAGATGTGCCCTGGGCATTTAAAAAGGAGAAAACACAATCAAGATGATGTGAGCCTGCAGGCCAAAAACCCCACCCACTGCATGTGAGAGGCCACCAAGATCCAGCAGCAGGACCTTCTCTTTGCTAAAGAGATGACTTCTTTACACTGTGGTCATGTGACATATACTTCAGAGACTACCAGAGGTGTTTTCAACCATGCCAAATGCTTTCATTCACTCCAATCTCCTCCCCAGAAGAAGGCTTATTGCTACTCTTAAAACAACTACTTATAGAACAATTTTTTTGTTTGTTTTTATCTTTTAAAAAGAAAAATACCCAAACCTTTCCATTTTGTCAGCAAGGCACTCACTGCATCAGAACATTCCTGCTGTGTGTTTCTCTCATACCACAGAGCAAGGATGCTGGGCTGCAACATCTCTTACCAAAGCAAGAAAGCCTTGAGGGAGCAGCCCAGCCTTTGCAATAAGGCCACACTGCAGCAAAGCAATGGCTGGCATGATCTCATTTGGCATGTCATCACCTCCAGCTACAGGTTCTTGGTACAGAGACAAGCAGTACAAGGAACACGAGCTCTGAAGCATGAGGCTGTTCAGAGCATTTCCTATCAACAGAGCACCCTGGAAATGTGCAAAGCAAAGCACCACATGTCCTGTCTCACCCTGCCCAAGCCTAAGGCTGCTGGTATGGGTGTCCCTGCCCCAATGCTGATTTCAGTTGTATCCAAGAAGAAACAACTTTGGAAAAACAGCTGGTAGTTGAACCAGCCCGTGGCCTCCAAAAACACCAGGCTCCTCAATCCAAGCCTTCACTGTTAGGGCAGTAAGACCCTGGAGTGCAATTTAAAACAGATGCTCTGACAAGAGTGAATCATGGATGCAGTAAGCTAGGCAGGTACACCACTCTGCAGGACAGGAGCTCGGGAGTCACTACCAAAGACAAGAACAGTCACTGCAGACAGACCTGTACCAGTGAGCAAGGCCCAAGCTGCTGAGGCATAAGTAAACCAGACTTGGAGACCAGCAGCATGATTGTGTGTCTCTGTACCAACAGCTATGTTCTTTGCTCTTCAGCAAAGCAACAGGCAGGCTAATGCTGCTTTTAGCAGGCTTCTCAATGTTTTTAGTGTTATTCAACATCTAGATGAACATTTTGTCAAGAGAGGAAGATGCAAGACTTCACTCTGCTGACTCTACTAGCCTACAGCTCCCACATCCTTCCTACAGTGTCAGATTCCCAAGGCATGGCACATCTCTGCTAAGCACATCATCTGAGTCTGGGCAGTAATGCATTTGCAATTTGTTTCTGCCCAGCTTGCAACAGGTGCAGAAACTACTTTGGCTTGTCCCTGGTACAAGCCTTTTCTACCCCTACGTGAAGCAGCTCTGCAGTGCACCAATGCTTAGGTGAAATCTGTGCACCCCCAAAAGTTCAGTGGCCTGTGAGTCGCACGGGGCTTTACAGTAAGAAAAGATGGGGTTCAGCTGCTCCCAAGAAACATTTTGTGTCTGAGGCACTGTGTGCCCACCTGCAAACACAAGGCACGCTGGTTCCTTTTTGCATGGGGGGTTGCAACTCACTGATGGGTTGGTGGCAGAAATAAATGCATGAAAAGCAACATGTCCCTCTAACCCTAACAGCCTTCACAAGTAAAGGGAGGAACAGAACAGTGACTCCAACCCCTGTACAAGACAACTGTACAATTTACATATATATTTATATACAGTATATAAAATTCTCTTTGAGTCCCCATGAACTCAATTTTACATCATCAGTAGCTGTTCCAATTTTAGAAGTCGTGATCCTGCTTCCCCCCACTCTCCAAAGTATTAGATCATGGCATTGAAAAGCAATTAAAAAACAAACCCAATCCAATTATTAAAAAGTGCAAACGTTCTGGGTGCCACTTCTGCTACGTTGGATGTTGCTGATGCTGCATGCTTGGTCACAGGTAACAAGGTGTCTGTCCGTCTGTCACTGGGTCCTTATTTCCTTTGGGGCGGCTCCTGCCTTCCCTCCCTCTCTTCTGCTGCTACACCAGGCGACCTACTGGAAAGGGGGGGGAAGGAGGGGAAAAAAACCCACAACACAGAAGCAGGGAAAGTGAGAAAAAAGCTAATTAAAACCAAAAGGGCACCTGGCTGATCAAGATACAGTACAGCCTCTGCTGCAGCCACGGCCCCAGAAGGCTGAGATCCCAGAGTAAGCTGTGAGGTTAAAAACAACCAGGGGCTAAGACGACAGCCTTGCTGGAAAGAGGGCTGAATGAGTCACACAGAGCCCTAGGGACTGACATTTTTAAACATAAGCCACCACTTCCCTTTCCCTCCCCATCCTTGGAAATGAGCACACCGGCTGGGGAACCTCTCCAACACTCCTCTGCCAGCCACAGCTGATGCAGAAGCCTGCTGCTGCCAGGCTGCCCTGCCACCATCTCCCCAGGTGCACTGAAGCCTCCCAAGGCTACTGAATCTTCAGTGAGGATACAGCATGCTTGGAGCTGGGGGTCCAGCATGAGGAGCCTGCTGAGCTGTTAGTGTCCCATGGATGGTGTGAGGGTGTTGCTTGGTGTTTCAGGTAGGTAAGTACACTCCTACACTCGTTTCTTCAGAAAGTGATCAGAGAGAGAGCTCTATGGACTAATTACAGGTGAAAACACACTGAAAAGAGGGCAGAAGTACAGATTTGGATTTTAGAAAGGAGTGAGGTTAACAGAGAGGTGTCACTGGGATGGGTGCTAAACAACATGCCCTGCCACAGG